>JBBDGP010002297.1:0-408682 GCA_037952835.1 Lithobates septentrionalis | reverse complement strand
TGCAAACTATCTATACCTTTGATGGGGATGCTTTGGAGGGACACCCATACACCCGGGATATGCCGGGCCAAATAGCCGGACCTTGGCCCTGGTTGTTTGGGTGTCTCTCTAGGTCATCTCATTAATACCCAATTTATCTAATTTAGTTGCATTTTATGTCTCACTATTGTGACATATTGTATTTTTTTTTATATATATATTTATCTACTTATTTATTTTTCCAATTACAAAAGCTCTATTAATTATTATAACCATATAATTCAGATATGTGCACTGGATAATAAATTTTCTTACTGATTTCTACAAGATAACTTAAGTATTATTATTCTAAGTTATTATTGAGAAGTTCCTTTTCCTCATATTTTGTAACCTTACATACATTTAAAACCAGTACTGTAAAATTGTATTGTTGTATTCTCAATAAATTATTTGAAAAGAGAAACTTGATTCAGTGTAAGGAGAGGACACTCAGCAGCTGTTTACACATCTGGACGCAGGAGCACTAGTGTGGGACACCATAACAACCTTTTTATGGTGTCCCACGCATGTTCTCCAGTGGATACTAGGGGTCTCTCCATGTGTGAAACTTGAACAAAACAGGTAAGTATTCCAGCTTTGGAAAAGGAAAAAATTCATGTCTTCAGCTTGGAACTCTGTCAAAACAGACAACTGGACGACACTTCCAAGCAATGTTTCATATTACTATTTCTCACCTCAAATATCTGTCTGCTAAGTATACATTTATTGTATTCACATAGGAGAGAAAAGAATTGGGACATCTGAGGACACAAGCAACCCCACACCTCCTGAAGAAGGGGAACTCAGCACACAACCTAAGGATGTGGATGCAGAACCTGAGGATGTGGATGCAGAGGTTCGGGAAGTGGTCGAAATAGTGTCCACAACAGGTCAGTGTCTGAGACCACAGCTTCGGGTAATAGATGGATGCCTGCATATTTATAATACATGGTGTGTTTTTTTTTTATCTTTAGGTGATGTGGATGTTGTGGAAGAATAAACTCACTTCAGCAGCGCAAGTGCACAAGTCCTCATCAGTGAGATCATGGTGTGCAATCGGGATTTAGAAAAGATGAAGCAAAATATCAATGATGTTCAATAAAGACTGAGCAACATCATTGATGTTTTAAATCCCCAAAAAATGTAAATTTTGTCGTTATTGTTGTACGTTTTTTAAAAGTTTTAGAGTAATTGCAAAGCCAAATTTTAAAGATGCACACAGTGTGTCAACATGTGCTATCTGCCATCATGGGATATCAATGTATGCATTTTGTGGGTGCAACCCCTTCCTCGAAACTAAAGTAGGTGAGAGGAAGGGGTTGCACCCCCGAAATATATCCATTGATCCCCCATGATGGGAGCTAGCACATGTTGACACACTGTGGCTTCTTTAAAAAAAAGCAAAACCACTTTGCACTACAAGTGCAATGCAAGTGCACTTGAAAGTGCACTTGTAGGGCAAAGTGGATTGTCCTTTCTGAAATAATGCCCAGTGTGTCAACATGTGCTAGCTCACATCATGGGGGATCAATGGATGTGTTTTGGGGGTGCAACCCCTTCCTCTCACCTACTTTAGTTTTGAGGAAGGGGTCACACCCACAAAATGCGTACATTAATATCTTATGATGGCAGATAGAGCATGTTGACACACTGTGTGTTTTGTGGCTTTAGAAAAATAGATGTAGGGAAAAGACACATTTTAAGCATGTGATCATGAGGGAAATCCACATTTTGAGTCCCAATTTGTGTACATCTTCAAAATTTGGCATTTGCAGGGGTGAGATCACCCCATCTGATGAAGGCAAAATCAACACAGTTTTGACATACTAATGTCTCATATGGCCTTCACTTTAACAAAGTTGAACTTTGTAAGTTCCTGAGTTGGGGATGTGTATGTTATGGTCTATATACTGTCAAACATACATGTAAAACACCAAATATGTTGGTTTGTTAAAAAACCCTTTCATAACGCACATGTGAATGTGCTTGGAGTAAAATGTTTTATACTCAACAATGTGTGGCTTCTTCTTTCAATGCTCAATACCAATTTTTTTAGTAAGTTGGTGTAGTTACAGTTGTAGTGCAAAGTGGATTTGCCTTCAGTATATAACCCCAAATGTGCTGTAAAATTTGCCAAAATCAGGCCATTTTAGGGACTCCAAGCGTTTAATTGATGGAGTTGAATCATGGAGTTGAAAAGGATGAATATTTTAATCATTAATGCATTGCATACATTAACAAAAAAAATTGTGTGTGTGTAGCAGACCCACAGCACAACATAATAGTTAGCTGAAGAAGAGATTGTCACCTCATGTATCAAATAAGTTACGTTTGCACTATTGAAAAAGATGGCCAAAAATAAAAGGCCATTGGAGAACCTAGGAGACAGATAAGAAACACAAGCAGTAAAACAAATGAAATGAGTTTAGTTTTTAAAAAAAAAATATTTTAAAGAGCTTCCAGATTCTCTGGTATATCAATTACCCCCTACCCACAAAGTACTCCACAAAGCTTTTCCGTACTTCGTGGGTGCTTTGTGGGGGCAGGCCAGAACGGCCAGTTTCAAGCGCCGTCATTGTTTGTGCCAGTGAGTCAGCCTCAGTCGCAACTGAGGCCAGATAGTTGGCTGCATTCTTCCTTAGGTAGTTATGAATAATGCAGCAGCTCATAATGATATGGTTTCATTTGTATTCGGCTATATTGATGGCCATTTGGAAAAGCCGGAACCGGCTGGCCATTATGCCAAAGGCATTCTCGACCACTTTTCAAAGCAAGAACTCCAAGAACTCCAACACCAAGCCCAACAACAGCACAAACTCTACGACGAGTATGTAACCGCAACATGGCTAGAAAACAGTCGGCTGCTCAGAACGAACTGACAGAACGCACTGAAAATCAAAAAGGACCTGAGAAGATCGAGCTGAAAATCAGAAACAAGCGGACAAGAACGCACTGAAAATCAGAAGCAAACTATAAATAGAACGCCCTGAAAGACAGGAGCGAACTGACAACACACACTGAAGAACAGATACGAACCGACAAGCACAAACTGAAAAGCAGAAACGACCTGAAAAGCACAAGGCTGAAAAGGGCAAATTGTCTCTCACCAAACTTCTACCAAGACAAGATAAACACGAGATTAGCAGAAAGAGCCCAAAGGGTGGCACACTGTCTATTGAACTTTCTTTTTATCGGCTCGTCATACATGTTGTACTTTACCGCGTTCCCACGTTCGGAATTGTTGGCCAACATTTGTGTGACTGTTTGTATGCAAGACAAGTTTGAGCCAACAACCTTCGAACAAAAATCCACGGTTTTGTTGGCAGAAAGTCTGATCGTGTGTACGAGGCATTAGTATTACAAGGTCGCAGGTGTGAATGAGGATCAGGTGTGTTAAATTTGGTGGTATCACTCTCAGTCTCTCATACTGGTCACTGGAAGTTCAACAGGGCACCTCATGACAAAGAACTCTGAGGATCTGAAAAAGGAATTGCTGCTCTACATGAAGGTGGCCTAGGCTATAAGAAGATTTCCAATACCATGAAACTTAGCTGCAGCACGGTGGCCAAGACCATACAGCATTTTTTTCAGGACAGGAAAAAAGAAAGAAGCCCCAAGGATATTGCAGATACAGAGAAGAGTAAATGAGGGTGTACCCATAAGTAAAAAGTATATATATTTTATTGGTACAAAAGTAGTAATAAACAATACAAAAATATCTTGTACAAAAATCACCTAAAAACAATGTACAATAGAAACTGCAGAAAATGAAACAGCCGCTGAGCTGGAAATGCACCACAGATCAAAAACATAAAGTTCGGCTAGTGGGGCATGTGTGCCAGAAAACCCAACATGTTTCGGGGAGCAAAGAGAGGGATTTTTAAATTATGTATATTTCCTTCTTCAGGGGTAAAAAACAGACGTGCTGCTTCATTTCTATTGAAAGAAAAACATATAATAGATAGTAGAAATATTAATATGTATTAATAACAAACCGATTGGTTTATGGCAACAGAATGGTACATGTAGGATAAATAGAGATGATCTACAGTATACTTACATAACAGTAATTTGTATTTTTACTTTACACACCAGCAGACAGAGCGTCAGGACTTGGATATTGCTTGGCCGTATCTTCAAAGTATATCCATATTTAGGAAAAACACTCTCATATAGTTGAAAACGAAAGCTGGAAAATCCAAGCTAAATCGGTATAACCAGGATAAGTGGATGCACCCGGGCGGTCCAACAATGCTCACGGGGATATCCCTAATAGATGGGGACGGACATCTGATAAAGATATAAGAACAGTGGATGGCAATGAGACTCCATGCACTAAAGGTGTGGGTTTAAGTGAGCCAAAAAGGCATCACTGCCCCAGAGTAAAAATAACGCTGATGGCGGTGCAAAGGATAAACAACAATAAGTATAATGTAAATACCTGTGGTGAGCATGTAGGTCGGTGTCTGCAAGGATCCCTGGTGTTTAATGGCTGTGTAGCAATGACTGCTCACACAGTCAGACATATATACACCCAGGGATCGAGGGGGGACCAATCAGAGCCATGATGTTTGGGTAGTAGGAGAAGGGAGAGAAGGACAGGCAGACACAGGTGCTGGGGATCATCAACTGACTTCTCTCCCTATCACCTGTGCTGCCGAGTCCAAGCCCACGTTAGTCCCCAATGGGAATCCTCCGGCTGATGCGGCGTCTGGCGTCACTGCGCATTTCGTGGTGACGTCAGACGTCAACGCGGCCGCCGGCACGGAAGTGAGTGGATGCACTGGACGAGGAGAGGTCCAGTGCGCAGCTGCGGAGAACAACTGTCACCACAGGTGTACTCGCTCAAAACACCCCCATGGGGGTGAGACTGCCCCAAAGTGGCACACCAAGCGTACCACCATGGGGCCCCCCGTGCTGGGGAGCCTCGGTGGACCATCAAGGGCACCAACATTACCCCAAAGAATTGAAGTATTTAGATATGGCTATAGGCGATCCAGTCCATCGGCTGCTGTCTGGACGATTGAAGTCAAACTCCAGTCATCTATTTTGGAAAAAAGCAGTGATAACAATACAGCAAATGCAGGTTTCCAATACATTACTGGACATTATAAAATAAGCCTGGACTGGATCGCCTATAGCCGTATCTAAATACTTCAATTCTTTGGGGTAATGTTGGTGCCCTTGATGGTCCACCGAGGCTCCCCGGCAAGGAAGGCCCCATGGTGGCGTGCTTGGTGTGCCGCTTTGGGGCAGTCTCACCCCCTCCATGGGGGTGTTTTGGGCGAGTACACCTGTGGTGACAGTTATTCTCCGCAGCTGCGCACTGGACCTCTCCTCGTCCAGTGCATCCACTCACTTCCGTGCCGGCGGCCGTGTCAATGTCTGACGTCACCGCATAAAGCGTGGTGACGCCAGATGCCGCATCAGCTGGAGGATTCCCATTGGGGACTAACGTGGGCTTGGACTCGGCAGCACAGGTGATAGGGAGAGACGTCAGTTGATGATCCCCAGCACCTGTGTCTGCCTGTCCTTCTCTCCCTTCTCCTACTACCCAAACATCATGGCTCTGATTGATCCCCCCTCGATCCCTGGGCGTATATATGTCTGACTGTGTGAGCAGTCATTGCTACACAGCAAGTAAATGCCAGGGATCCCTGCGGACACCGACCTACACGCTCACCACAGGTATTTACATTATACTTATTGTTGTTTATTCTTTGCACCGCCATCAGCGTTATTTTTACTCTGGGGCAGTGATGCCTTTTTGGCTTACTTAAACCCACACCTTTAGTGCATGGAGTCTCATTGTCATCCACTGTTCTTATAGCTTTATAAAATGTCCGTCCCCATCTATTAGGGATATCCCCGTGAGCATTGTTGGACCGCCCGGGTGTATCCACTTATCCTGGTTATACTGATTTAGCTTGGATTTTCCAGCTTTCATTTTCAACTATGTGAGAGTGTTTTTCCTAAATATGGATATACTTTGAAAATACGGCCAAGCAATATCCAAGTCCCGACGCTCTGTCTGCTGGTGTGTAAAGTAAAAATACAAATTACTGTTATGTAAGTATAGATCATCTCTATTTATCCTACATGTACCATTCTGTTGCTATAAACCAATTGGTTTGTTATTAATACATATTAATATACATACTATCTATTATATGTTTTTCTTTCAATAGAAATGAAGCAGAACGTCTGTTTTTTACCCCTGAAGAAGGAAATACACATAATTTAAAAATTCCTCTCTTTGCTCCCCGAAACATGTTGGGTTTTCTGGCACACATGCCCCACTAGCCGAACTTTATGTTTTTGATCTGTGGTGCATTTCCAGCTCAGCGGCTGTTTCATTTTCTGCAGTTTCTATTGTACATTGTTTTTAGGTGATTTTTGTACAAGATATTCTTGCATTGTTTATTACTACTTTTGTACCAATCAAATATATACAGTGGCTTGCGAAAGTATTCGGCCCCCTTGAACTTTTCAACCTTTTGCCACATTTCAGGCTTCAAACATAAAGATATAAAATTTTAATTTTTTGTGAAGAATCACCAACAAGTGGGACACAATTGTGAAGTGGAACGAAGTCTTTTGGATTTTTGAAACTTTTTTAACTAATAAAAAAATGAAAAGTGGGGCGTGCAAAATTATTCGGCCCCCTTGCGTTAATACTTTGTAGAGCCACCTTTTGCTGCGATTACAGCTGCAAGTCGCTTGGGGTATGTCTCTATCAGTTTTGCACATCGAGAGACTGAAATTCTTGCCCATTCTTCCTTGCAAAACAGCTCGAGCTCAGTGAGGTTGGATGGAGAGCGTTTGTGAACAGCAGTTTTCAGCTCTTTCCACAGATTCTCGATTGGATTCAGGTCTGGACTTTGACTTGGCCATTCTAACACCTGGATATGTTTATTTGTGAACCATTCCTTTGTAGATTTTGCTGTATGTTTGGGATCATTGTCTTGTTGGAAGATAAATCTCCGTCCCAGTTTCAGGTCTTTTGCAGACTCCAACAGGTTTTCATTCAGAATGGTCCTGTATTTGGCTGCATCCATCTTCCCCTCAATTTTAACCTTCTTCCCTGTCCCTGCTGAAGAAAAGCAGGCCCAAACCATGATGCTGCCACCACCATGTTTGACAGTGGGGATGGTGTGTTGAGTGTGATGAGCTGTGTTGCTTTTACGCCAAACATATTGTTTTGCATTGTGGCCAAAAAGTTCGATTTTGGTTTAATTGGACCAGAGCACCTTCTTCCACATGTTTGGTGTGTCTCCCAGGTGGCTTTTGGCAAACTTTAGACGAGACTTTTTATGGATATCTTTGAGAAATGGCTTTCTTCTTGCCACTCTTCCATAAACGCCAGATTTGTGCAGTGTACGACTGATTGTTGTCCTATGGACAGACTCTCCCACCTCAGCTGTAGTTCTCTGCAGTTCATCCGGAGTGATCATGGGCCTGATGGCTGCATCTCTGATCAGTCTTCTCCTTGTCTGAGCTGAAAGTTTAGAGGGACAGCCAGGTCTTGGTAGATTTGCAGTGGTCTGATACTCCTTCCATTTCAAAATGATCGCTTGCACAGTGCTCCTTGGGATGTTTAAAGCTTGGGAAATCTTTTTGTATCCAAATCCGGCTTTAAACTTCTCCACAACAGTATTACGGACCTGCCTGGTGTGTTCCTTGGTCTTCATGATGCTCTCTGCACTTTCAACAGAACCCTGAGACTATCACAGAGCAGGTGCATTTATACAGAGACTTGATTACACACAGGTGGATTCTATTTATCACCATCAGTCATTTAGGACAACATTGGATCATTCAGAGATCCTCGCTGAACTTCTGGAGTGAGTTTGCTGCACTGAAAGTAAAGGGGCCGAATAATTTTGCACGCACCACTTTTCAGTTTTTTAATTGCTAAAAAAGTTTAAAATATCCAATAGATTTCGTTCCACTTCACAATTGTGTCCCACTTGTTGGTGATTCTTCACAAAAAATTAAAATTTTATATCTTTATGTTTGAAGCCTGAAATGTGGCAAAAGGTTGAAAAGTTCAAGGGGGCCGAATACTTTCATAAGCTACTGTATACTTTTTACTTATGGGTACACCCTCATTTACTCTTCTCTGTATCTTCAATATCCTTGGGGCTTCTTTCTTTTTTCCATATAGTATTGTTTAGGATGTGATACAGAGTGTGGGGTTCCCCATATATCCCCAGTTGGCTCCCACTTCTCTCCCCCCTCCTTTTTGTATCATACATATTTGGGTAGTAGATACCCGCCATAGGCCCCGTTTTATAGTGGCTGAAACCACCAGTGGTTTAACATTCTGGTTAAAATATAGAATGTAAAGATTTCGCGCAATATTAGGTAGGATAAAAGTGAGTGAATGAATAAATAAATATATTTAAGTGTGTCATAAATGTGCAAATCGCATAATAAAGTGGAACGTGACAATAATAATACTGATAGGTGGGCTATTCACTACAAGGGAAAAAATATCTCAATAATGTAGCATCTAGCTAAAAACATTATCCATAAATAGTGTTGGTTAATAGCAGCAAAAAAATGTGCATAAAAACCACAATAAGAATAATCATATATAAACCATAATAGAAGTTATGATAAAATGTACAATCCTGAAACACTGGTGCGGGTGAATGTATAATAACAAACTTAGGACATCACTCAATAATCACATACGAGATAATAGGTAACAGATCATGAGCACTCTGTAAAGCATGGAAAGTGCTATTGGGGAATCATGGGTTAAAAATGGAAAAGACTATAAATAGATGTCGTTTTTTCTATTCAATTATGATGCATAAGGTAGACTGGGTGTATGACCCTGCTGTTGGTGTATCCTCTAATGGTCTCTTAGGACCCTCACCTTCATTTTGTAGAAAAACAGCATTCAGTAGTGCAGGGTAGGTTGTTCTGGCAGCTGTCACCGAAGTCTCTGCTCTCTCTGTAGTTAATCCTCAATCCATCACTCTCTGTGTCTCCAAGGTGGCTCTCTCAGTATTAGGGGAGATAAAACAGAGATTGGGGAGGGGGAGAAGACAGAGGCTCCTAGGGATGAGCCGAACACCCCCCGGTTCGGTTCGCACCAGAACCCGCGAACGGACCGCAAGTTCGCACGAACGTTAGAACCCCATTGACGTCTATGGGACTCGAACGTTCGAAATCAAAAGTGCTCATTTTAAAGGCTAATTTGCATGGTATTGTCCTAAAAAGGGTTTGGGGACCCGGGTCCTACCCCAGGGGACATGTATCAATGCAAAAAAAACTTTTAAAAACGGCCGTTTTTTCGGGAGCAGTGATTTTAATGATGCTTAAAGTAAAAAAAAAAAAGTGAAATATTCCTTTAAATATCGTACCTGGGGGGTGTCTATAGTATGCCTGTAAAGTGACGCGTGTTTCCCATGTTTAGAACAGTCCCTGCACCAAATGTCATTTTTAAAGGAAAAAATCTAATTTAAAACTGCTTGCGGGTTTAATGTCATGTCGGGTCATGGCAATATGGATGAAAATCAGTGAGACAAACGGCATGGGTACCCCCCAGTCCATTACCAGGCCCTTTGGGTCTTGTATGGATATTAAGGGGAACCCCACACCCAAATTAAAATAAGGAAAGGTGTGGGGCCACCAGGCCCTATATACTCTGAACAGCAGTATACAGGCGGTGCAAACAAGACAGGGACTGTAGGTTTGTTGTTAAGTAGAATCTGTTTGTAATTTTGAACATTTTTAATGTGTTTAGCTCCAGCCAAAAAATCTTTTCTAAGCTTTTTGGAAAACATAGGGAAGGGTTATCACCCCTGTGACATTTGTTTTGCGTCTTTCCTCCTCTTCAGAAGATTTCACCTCACTTTTTTGTCCCAATGAAAAATGTTTTTTGAAAATTTGGGTTTTTTTGTGGAACAAGGATTGGAAAGCATCAGTGGAAAGGAGAAATTGTTTTCCCATATTAACTCTTACAGGAGAGAATTTCCCTTCCTTAGGGGTAGATTTCATCTCACTTCCTGTTGTCTCCTACCGTTTGCAAGTAGGAGTCGTTTGTAAGTTAGATGTTTGAAGGTAGGGTCCTGCCCTATATACTCAGCAGAAATTTGGGCCTTAGGTGTTGCTGTGGCCAAAACACTGTAAGCCCTCACAGGGCCCTGCTGTGAAATATTAGATCAAGAATTGTAATTACATGCCCCTGTTGAACAGGAGCTGAAAAATTAGGCCTTAGGCACTGGTGCTGGTGCCACAACACTGCAACCCCTCACAGACACTCTAGTTGGAACGCAGGAACGAGCCCTGCTGCAAAGTATTGCATCAAAAATTGTAATTACACGCCCCTGTTGGACAGGGGCAGAAAAATTGGGTCTTAGGCACTGGTGCTGGTGCCACAACACTGCAACCCCTCACAGACACTCTAGTTGAAACGCAGGAACAAGCCCTGCTGCAAAGTATTGCATCAAAAATTGTAATTACACGCCCCTGTTAAACAGGGGCTGAAAAATTGTGCCTTAGGCACTGGTGGTGGCGCCCAGAACCAAAAATGTTCTTACAAGCTATCAGCGTGATGATTGAGGAGGAAGAGGATAATTACTCAGGGATAGTCACTCAGCATCAGCATAGGCAGTCTTTGAAGGGATCTGAGATTTCAAAAAAAATTATTCGGTTACATCTGCATCAGGTGCTTGGTAGCTGGTGGTGATCCAAGACTGATTCATTTTTATGAAGGTCAGCCGATCGACCGAGTCGGTGGACAGACGCACCCTGTGATCGGTTACCACGCCTCCAGCAGCACTGAATGTGCGTTCCGAAAGAACGCTGGATGCAGGACAGGCCAGTAGCTCAATTGCATACTGTGCAAGCTCTGGCCAGTGATCCATCCTCAAGACCCAGTAACCCAGAGGATTTTCGGTGGGAAAGGTGTCCAAGTCTGATCTTGCCCCTAGGTATTCCTGCACCATGTAAAACAGACGCTGGCGATGGTTGCTGGAACCGATCATACCTTGGGGCTGCGGACCAAAAAATTGTCTGAACGCATCGGTCAGACGGCCACCTTCTCCACCGCTCCTTCTTTGACTGACCGAAGCCTCAGCAACACGTTGTCCAGAAACAGGAGTTTGTAACCTCCCAGTCTCTGGGAACGCGTTGCACAGACCTTTCTGCAAGGCCTCCCGAAGATGTTTCATCCTCTGCTCCCTCTGCGATGGCAAGATAAGGTCTGCAACCTTACCCTTGTAACGTGGATCAAGGAGGGTTGCCAGCCAGTATTGGTCCTTCTCCTTGATACCACGAATACGAGGATCCTTACGCAGGCTTTGCAGGATCAGGGAGGCCATGCAGCGTAGGTTTGCTGAGGCATTCGGTCCGGAGTCCTCTGGGTCACTAAGGACAACAACGTCCGCAGCCACCTCCTCCCAGCCACGTACAAGTCCATGTGTTCCTTGGGACTGATCCCTTAAAGACTGCTGATGCTGAGTGCCAGGCTCCACCTCCATTTTGACACAATCTTCCTCCTCCTCCTCCTCCTCCTCCTCGTCCTCTTCCTGTGTGATCGGCGGGCACGCAGGAACACTGTCTGGATAAAGGGGGCCTTGAGAGCTAAGGAAGTCCTCCTCTTCCTGCCTCTGTTCTGCCTCAAGTGCCCTGTCCATTATTCCACGCAGCGTGTGCTCCAACAGGTGGACAAGGGGGACAGTGTCACTGATGCATGCACTGTCAGTGCTCACCATCCTCGTGGCCTCCTCGAATGGTGACAGGACAGTGCATGCATCCCTGATCATGGCCCACTGGCGTGGGGAAAAAAAACCAAGGTCCCCTGACCCTGTCCTGGTGCCATAGTCGCACAGGTACTCATTGATGGCCCTCTGCTGCGTGTGCAGCTGCTGCAGCATGGCCAACGTCGAGTTCCACCTGGTGGGCATGTCACAGATTAGGCGGTTCTTGGGCAGGTTAAACTCCTTTTGGAGGTCCGTCAGCCGAGCACTGGCATTATATGACCGGCGGAAATGCACAGAGACTTTCCTGGCCTGCCTCAGGACATCCTGTAAGCCCGGGTACCTGCCCAAGAACCGCTGCACCACCAAGTTAAGGACGTGAGCCAAACAGGGCACATGGGTCAGTTGTCCCTGTCGGAGGGCAGAGAGGAGGTTGGTGCCATTGTCGCAAACCACCATTCCTGCCTTAAGTTGGCGTGGCGTCAACCACCTCTGAACCTGCCCCTGCAGAGCTGACAGAACCTCTGCCCCAGTGTGGCTCCTGTCCCCCAAGCACACCAGCTCAAGCACCGCATGGCATCTTTTGGCCTGCGTACTTGCGTAGCCCCTTGAACGCCTACGGAGCACCGCTGGTTCCGAGGAAGAGGCCATGGAGGAAGAAGAAGAGGAGGGGGTGGAGGAGAGAGGTGTGTCACAATCAGCATTTTGGAGGCGTGGTGGCGGAACAACCTCCAACACTACTGCACCTTGTCCTGCATCCTTCCCAGCTGCCAGCAGAGTCACCCAATGCGCCGTGAAACTTAAGTAACGTCCCTGTCCATGCCTGCTGGACCATGAGTCAGCGGTAATATGCACCTTACCGCTGACCGCCCTGTCCAGCGAGGCATGGACATTGCCTTCCACATGCCGGTAGAGAGCCGGAATCGCCTTCCGTGAGAAAAAGTGGCGTTTGGGTACCTGCCACTGAGGAACCGCACATTCCACAAACTCACGGAAGGGGGCAGAGTCTACCAACTGAAAAGGCAGCAGTTGAAGTGCTAGCAATTTTGCCAAGCTAGCATTCAACCGCTGGGCATGTGGATGGCTGGGAGCAAACTTCTTTCGGCGGTGCAGCAGCTGGGGCAGGGAAATTTGCCTGGTACAATCTGACGTCGGTGTACCAAAAGCAGATTGCCCACAAGTACTTGGCTGTGACACACCTAATTCTACACCTTCATTCCTCTCACTGCAGGTCTCAGAGAGGACTGAAGGTCTAGTGGGGTTGGAAATCTCAGCTGATGAGGAGCAAGGAGAGATCGTCTTTGTTCTTTGGTGTGGGTCTTTTAGATACGCTTGCCAACGAACTGCATGGCAGGTCAACATATGTCTGGTCAAGCATGTGGTACCCAAGCGGGAGATGTTTTGGCCACGCGAGATACGCTTGAGACATATGTTGCAAATAGCAGCGGTGCGATCTGATGCACTCGTCTCAAAAAAGGCCCACACCAAAGAACTTTTTGAATAACGCGCAGAGACTGCAGCGCCCTGCACATGTGGAGCTTTGGGGTGTGATGCAGTCAATGTGCTGCCCTTAGGCTGGCCCCTGGAGGGCATCCTGCCTAGTTGGTGATGTGCCACCTCCTCCTCCTCCTCCTCCTCTCTCCTATCAGGCACCCACGTTGAGTCAGTGACCTCATCATCCCCTCCCTCCTCATCACTGGAGCAAACCTGGCAGTATGCTGCAGCAGGGGGAGCATGACTGCCAGATTGCTGTCCTTCTTGGGCACCCCCTCTGTCCGTGCTCATGTTACTGCCTTCATTGAGCTCAGTATCATCATCAGAGCCTTCCAAACGCTGGGCATCCTCCTGGAGCATGTACCCAACACTGTGGTCAAACAGTTCGAGGGAATCCTCATGAGGACATGGTGGAGCTAGGGAAGGAGTCACTGATGACATTGAGCTGAGGGAAGAGGCCGCTGCTTTGCCAGACAAAGCACCCTGGGCATGGGTGAGAGAGGATGAGGAGGATGAGGACGGCTTGGTCATCCACTCGACCAAGTCTTCCGCATGTTGCGGCTCAACACGGCCAGCTGCCGAAAAAAAGGCCAAGCGTGTCCCATGGCCACGTGCTGATGAGGATGCACCGTCTCCACGACCAGCACTAGACACAGAGCCTGCTTGCCCTCTCTTATTGGCTTGTGACTGTCTGCCTCTCCTTCTTGGCCTTCCAGACATACTAATGGCCTGTAGCTGCACTAAGCTGGGATAGAACACCTGTAATTTTCTTCAGGTAGCTTTATATACTGTAACCAGACAAGCCTGCCTGTCAGTAGGAAGATAACAGGAACGGATCTAGCTGAACACTGTGAGCAGGACGTACTGCACTAAATGTATATAGCAGGAACGGATCTAGCTGAACACTGTGAGCAGGACGCACTGTACTAAATGTAAATAGTCTAGCTGCCTGACCGTGGTACTAATAGGATCAAAAAGAACACCTGTAATTTTCTTAAGGTAGCTTTATATACTGTAACCAGACAAGCCTGCCTGTCAGTAGGAAGATAACAGGAACGGATCTAGCTGAACACTGTGAGCAGGACACACTGTACTAAATGTAAATAGTCTAGCTGCCTGACCGTGGTACTAATAGGATCAAAAAGAACACCTGTAATTTTCTTAAGGTAGCTTTATATACTGTAACCAGACAAGCCTGCCTGTCAGTAGGAAGATAACAGGAACGGATCTAGCTGAACACTGTGAGCAGGACACACTGTACTAAATGTAAATAGTCTAGCTGCCTGACCGTGGTACTAATAGGATCAAAAAGAACACCTGTAATTTTCTTCAGGTAGCTTTATATACTGTAACCAGACAAGCCTGCCTGTCAGTAGGAAGATAACAGGAACGGATCTAGCTGAACACTGTGAGCAGGACGCACTGTACTAAATGTAAATAGTCTAGCTGCCTGACCGTGGTACTAATAGGATCAAAAAGAACACCTGTAATTTTCTTAAGGTAGCTTTATATACTGTAACCAGACAAGCCTGCCTGTCAGTAGGAAGATAACAGGAACGGATCTAGCTGAACACTGTGAGCAGGACGCACTGCACTGAATGTAAATAGCAGGAACGGATCTAGCTGAACACTGTGAGCAGGACGCACTGCACTAAATGTAAATACCAGGAACGGATCTAGCTGAACACTGTGAGCAGGACGCACTGCACTGAATGTAAATAGCAGGAACGGATCTAGCTGAACACTGTGAGCAGGACGCACTGCACTGAATGTAAATAGCAGGAACGGATCTAGCTGAACACTGTGAGCAGGACGCACTGCACTGAATGTAAATAGCAGGAACGGATCTAGCTGAACACTGTGAGCAGGACGCACTGCACTGAATGTAAATAGCAGGAACGGATGTAGCTGAACACTGTGAGCAGGACGCACTGCACTAAATGTAAATACCAGGAACGGATCTAGCTGAACACTGTGAGCAGGACGCACTGCACTGAATGTATATAGCAGGAACGGATCTAGCTGAACACTGTGAGCAGGACGCACTGCACTGAATGTAAATAGCAGGAACGGATCTAGCTGAACACTGTGAGCAGGACGCACTGCACTAAATGTAAATACCAGGAACGGATCTAGCTGAACACTGTGAGCAGGACGCACTGCACTGAATGTAAATAGCAGGAACGGATCTAGCTGAACACTGTGAGCAGGACACACTGTACTAAATGTAAATAGTCTAGCTGCCTGACCGTGGTACTAATAGGATCAAAAAGAACACCTGTAATTTTCTTCAGGTAGCTTTATATACTGTAACCAGACAAGCCTGCCTGTCAGTAGGAAGATAACAGGAACGGATCTAGCTGAACACTGTGAGCAGGACGTACTGCACTAAATGTATATAGCAGGAACGGATCTAGCTGAACACTGTGAGCAGGACGCACTGCACTGAATGTAAATAGCAGGAACGGATCTAGCTGAACACTGTGAGCAGGACGCACTGCACTAAATGTAAATACCAGGAACGGATCTAGCTGAACACTGTGAGCAGGACGCACTGCACTGAATGTAAATAGCAGGAACGGATCTAGCTGAACACTGTGAGCAGGACGCACTGCACTGAATGTAAATAGCAGGAACGGATCTAGCTGAACACTGTGAGCAGGACGCACTGCACTGAATGTAAATAGCAGGAACGGATCTAGCTGAACACTGTGAGCAGGACGCACTGCACTGAATGTAAATAGCAGGAACGGATGTAGCTGAACACTGTGAGCAGGACGCACTGCACTAAATGTAAATACCAGGAACGGATCTAGCTGAACACTGTGAGCAGGACGCACTGCACTGAATGTAAATAGCAGGAACGGATCTAGCTGAACACTGTGAGCAGGACGCACTGCACTGAATGTAAATAGCAGGAACGGATCTAGCTGAACACTGTGAGCAGGACGCACTGCACTAAATGTAAATACCAGGAACGGATCTAGCTGAACACTGTGAGCAGGACGCACTGCACTGAATGTAAATAGCAGGAACGGATCTAGCTGAACACTGTGAGCAGGACACACTGCACTAAATGTAAATAGTCTAGATAGAAGATAACAGGAACGGATCTAGCTAAACTGAATACAGTGTATATATATATATGCAACACCTGGGATGCATATATATACACAATACACTGTAAGTGCAGCTAACTGACTGACTGTTCTGCCTAATCTATCTAACTCAAATCAAATGACACTGTCTCTCTCTCTCTCTATCTCTCAGCACACCGGAACACACACTACACAGGGCCGCCGTGCAGGCGGCCTTATATAGTGTGGGGTGTGTACTAAATCCCCTGAGCCATAATTGGCCAAAGCCACCCTGGCTTTGGCCAATTACAGCTCTCTCTACTGACGGCGCTGTGATTGGCCAAGCATGCGGGTCATAGTGCATGCTTGGCCAATCATCAGCCAGCAATGCACTGCGATGCCGCAGTGAATTATGGGCCGTGACGCGCCACACGAATTTGGCGCGAACGGCCCATATCGTTCGCAATTCGGCGAACGACCGAACAGCCGATGTTCGAGTCGAACATGGGTTCGACTCGAACACGAAGCTCATCCCTAGGCTCCACTAGTGTATTAAAGTTTATTTAAAACCAGGGGAATTTATTAAAAGTATTGCTCTTACATTTAGAAAAACGTATAACAGGCAGAGTAATGATAATAAGAGTTGTGGCGTTCTGAGCGCCCTCTCACTTGTGCTTCAAAGATGTGTAGAACCGCTCAGCCAATCCCTACGCGTTACAACACCATCACGTGTCTTCATCTGGGGAACCAGATTGGCTGCTGAGGGTTAGCTTAAATATAATGGGACCGGAAGTTCTCGGGCCGCCATTTTACTTATGGTTCATATGTTTTTAGTCTAGCGCCATTTTTCTTGAGACTAGGAGGAGTTTTGTGGTCTCCATTTTGTTGGAGGTACCTGCTATTGTTCCTCTATCGCAGGTTCATGTATGCGCGCAGCCATTTTATTGGTGGCATACTTGTTATAGTGACATGGCTCATAGACACTGCGATCGGACAGAGAAACGTCACATTGTGTGAGATAACCCTGAATTAAGACTAATTCATAAATTATTTGACTTCTATGGATGTTGATTATTGAAATTGCTGTATATAAATGATGAATGTTTGATAAAAATTAACTACAGCATTCCTGAATCGCATAGCGCATAATAAATAGAGTATTGTTTTATATTAAGCTATATTCATAGTATGCAAATGAAGCAGGCATGAGAGTGCTCTGATGAACTACCTCATACATACGGTACATTGATTATTTCTATGCATAAATCATTTACATTCAATTCAATCATTAAATAACTGTTGGTTTAAAAACAATCAAATCCAAAAAAATATAAGTAAAATTATTGATAAAAATAGAAAAAAAAATGTAAGTAGAAATATAAATACCCATAATATCTAATAGATATAATATATGAACAGGTATATAAAATAGTTTACTCATGTACATCAAAAACTTAAATATTAATTGTTAAAATATCCCATATATTGAAAGTAGGGATGAGCCGAAAACCCCCCGGTTCGGTTCGCACCAGAACCCGCGAACGGACCGAAAGTTCGCACGAACGTTAGAACCCCATTGACGTCTATGGGACTCGAACGTTCGAAATCAAAAGTGCTCATTTTAAAGGCTAATTTGCATGGTATTGTCCTAAAAAGGGTTTGGGGACCCGGGTCCTACCCCAGGGGACATGTATCAATGCAAAAAAAACTTTTAAAAACGGCCGTTTTTTCGGGAGCAGTGATTTTAATGATGCTTAAAGTAAAAAAAAAAAAGTGAAATATTCCTTTAAATATCATACCTGGGGGGTGTCTATAGTATGCCTGTAAAGTGATGCGTGTTTCCCATGTTTAGAACAGTCCCTGCACCAAATGTCATTTTTAAAGGAAAAAATCTCATTTAAAACTGCTTGCGGGTTTAATGTCATGTCGGGTCATGGCAATATGGATGAAAATCAGTGAGACAAACGGCATGGGTACCCCCCCAGTCCATTACCAGGCCCTTTGGGTCCTGTATGGATATTAAGGGGAACCCCGCACCCAAATTAAAATAAGGAAAGGCCCTATATACTCTGAACAGCAGTATACAGGCGGTGCAAACAAGACAGGGACTGTAGGTTTGTTGTTAAGTAGAATCTCTTTGTAATTTTGAAGGGGTACATTTTTAACGTGTTTAGCTCCAGCCAAAAAATCTTTTTTAAGCTTTTTGGAAAACATAGGGAAGGGTTATCACCCCTGTGACATTTGTTTTGCTGTCTTTCCTCCTCTTCAGAAGATTTCACCTCACTTTTTGTCCCAATGAAAAATGTTTTTTGAAAATTTGGGTTTTTTTGTGGAACAAGGATTGGAAAGCATCAGTGGAAAGGAGAATTTTTTTTCCCATATTAACTCTTACAGGAGAGAATTTCCCTTCCTAGGGGTAGATTTCATCTCACTTCCTGTTGTCTCCTTCCGTTTGCAAGTAGGAGTCGTTTGTAAGTTAGATGTTTGAAAGTAGGGTCCTGCCCTATATACTCAGCAGAAATTTGGGCCTTAGGTGTTGCTGTGGCCACAACACTGTAAGCCCTCACAGGGCCCTGCTGTGAAATATTAGATCAAGAATTGTAATTACATGCCCCTGTTGAACAGGAGCTGAAAAAGGTACCTGCTATTGTTCCTCTATCGCAGGTTCATGTATGCGTGCAGCCATTTTATTGGTGGCATACTTGTTATAGTGACATGGCTCATAGACACTGCGATCGGACAGAGAAACGTCACATTGTGCGAGATAACCCTGAATTAAGACTAATTCATAAATTATTTGACTTCTATGGATGTTGATTATTGAAATTGCTGTATATAAATGATGAATGTTTGATAAAAATTAACTACAGCATTCCTGAATCGCATAGCGCATAATAAATAGAGTATTGTTTTATATTAAGCTATATTCATAGTATGCAAATGAAGCAGGCATGAGAGTGCTCTGATGAACTACCTCATACATACGGTACATTGATTATTTCTATGCATAAATCATTTACATTCAATTCAATCATTAAATAACTGTTGGTTTAAAAACAATCAAATCCAAAAAAATATAAGTAAAATTATTGATAAAAATAGAAATAAAAATTTAAGTAGAAATATAAATACCCATAATATCTAATAGATATAATATATGAACAGGTATATAAAATAGTTTACTCATGTACATCAAAAACTTAAATATTAATTGTTAAAATATCCCATATATTGAAAGTAGGGATGAGCCGAACACCCCCCGGTTCGGTTCGCACCAGAACCCGCGAACGGACCGAAAGTTCGCACGAACGTTAGAACCCCATTGACGTCTATGGGACTCGAACGTTCGAAATCAAAAGTGCTCATTTTAAAGGCTAATTTGCATGGTATTGTCCTAAAAAGGGTTTGGGGACCCCGGTCCTACCCCAGGGGACATGTATCAATGCAAAAAAAACTTTTAAAAACGGCCGTTTTTTCGGGAGCAGTGATTTTAATGATGCTTAAAGTAAAAAAAAAAAAAGTGAAATATTCCTTTAAATATCATACCTGGGGGGTGTCTATAGTATGCCTGTAAAGTGACGCGTGTTTCCCATGTTTAGAACAGTCCCTGCACCAAATGTCATTTTTAAAGGAAAAAATCTCATTTAAAACTGCTTGCGGGTTTAATGTCATGTCGGGTCATGGCAATATGGATGAAAATCAGTGAGACAAACGGCATGGGTACCCCCCCAGTCCATTACCAGGCCCTTTGGGTCCTGTATGGATATTAAGGGGAACCCCGCACCCAAATTGAAATAAGGAAAGGCCCTATATACTCTGAACAGCAGTATACAGGCGGTGCAAACAAGACAGGGACTGTAGGTTTGTTGTTAAGTAGAATCTCTTTGTAATTTTGAAGGGGTACATTTTTAACGTGTTTAGCTCCAGCCAAAAAATCTTTTTTAAGCTTTTTGGAAAACATAGGGAAGGGTTATCACCCCTGTGACATTTGTTTTGCTGTCTTTCCTCCTCTTCAGAAGATTTCACCTCACTTTTTGTCCCAATGAAAAATGTTTTTTGAAAATTTGGGTTTTTTTGTGGAACAAGGATTGGAAAGCATCAGTGGAAAGGAGAATTTTTTTTCCCATATTAACTCTTACAGGAGAGAATTTCCCTTCCTAGGGGTAGATTTCATCTCACTTCCTGTTGTCTCCTTCCGTTTGCAAGTAGGAGTCGTTTGTAAGTTAGATGTTTGAAAGTAGGGTCCTGCCCTATATACTCAGCAGAAATTTGGGCCTTAGGTGTTGCTGTGGCCACAACACTGTAAGCCCTCACAGGGCCCTGCTGTGAAATATTAGATCAAGAATTGTAATTACATGCCCCTGTTGAACAGGAGCTGAAAAATTAGGCCTTAGGCACTGGTGCTGGTGCCACAACACTGCAACCCCTCACAGACACTCTAGTTGGAACGCAGGAACGAGCCCTGCTGCAAAGTATTGCTTCAAAAATTGTAATTACACGCCCCTGTTAGACAGGGGCAGAAAAATTGGGCCTTAGGCACTGGTGCTGGTGCCACAACACTGCAACCCCTCACAGACACTCTAGTTGGAACGCAGGAACGAGCCCTGCTGCAAAGTATTGCTTCAAAAATTGTAATTACACGCCCCTGTTAGACAGGGGCAGAAAAATTGGGCCTTAGGCACTGGTGCTGGTGCCACAACACTGCAACCCCTCACAGACACTCTAGTTGGAACGCAGGAACGAGCCCTGCTGCAAAGTATTGCATCAAAAATTGTAATTACACGCCCCTGTTAGACAGGGGCAGAAAAATTGGGCCTTAGGCACTGGTGCTGGTGCCACAACACTGCAACCCCTCACAGACACTCTAGTTGGAATGCAGGAACGAGCCCTGCTGCAAAGTATTACATCAAAAATTGTAATTACACGCCCCTGTTAAACAAGGGCTGAAAAATTGTGCCTTAGGCACTGGTGGTGGCGCCCAGAACCAAAAATGTTCTTACAAGCTATCAGCGTGATGATTGAGGAGGAAGAGGATAATTACTCAGGGATAGTCACTCAGCATCAGCATAGGCAGTCTTTGAAGGGATCTGAGATTTCAAAAAAAATTATTCGGTTACATCAGCATCAGGTGCTTGGTAGCTGGTGGTGATCCAAGACTGATTCATTTTTATGAAGGTCAGCCGATCGACCGAGTCGGTGGACAGACGCACCCTGTGATCGGTTACCACGCCTCCAGCAGCACTGAATGTGCGTTCCGAAAGAACGCTGGATGCAGGACAGGCCAGTAGCTCAATTGCATACTGTGCAAGCTCTGGCCAGTGATCCATCCTCAAGACCCAGTAACCCAGAAGATTTTCGGTGGGAAAGGTGTCCAAGTCTGATCTTGCCCCTAGGTATTCCTGCACCATGTAAAACAGACGCTGGCGATGGTTGCTGGAACCGATCATACCTTGGGGCTGCGGACCAAAAAATTGTCTGAACGCATCGGTCAGACGGCCACCTTCTCCACCGCTCCTTCTTTGACTGACCGAAGCCTCAGCAACACGTTGTCCAGAAACAGGAGTTTGTAACCTCCCAGTCTCTGGGAACGCGTTGCACAGACCTTTCTGCAAGGCCTCCCGAAGATGTTTCATCCTCTGCTCCCTCTGCGATGGCAAGATAAGGTCCGCAACCTTACCCTTGTAACGTGGATCAAGGAGGGTTGCCAGCCAGTATTGGTCCTTCTCCTTGATACCACGAATACGAGGATCCTTACGCAGGCTTTGCAGGATCAGGGAGGCCATGCAGCGTAGGTTTGCTGAGGCATTCGGTCCGGAGTCCTCTGGGTCACTAAGGACAACAACGTCCGCAGCCACCTCCTCCCAGCCACGTACAAGTCCATGTGTTCCTTGGGACTGATCCCTTAAAGACTGCTGCTGATGCTGAGTGCCAGGCTCCACCTCCATACTGACACAATCTTCCTCCTCCTCCTCCTCCTCCTCGTCCTCTTCCTGTGTGATCGGCGGGCACGCAGGAACACTGTCTGGATAAAGGGGGCCTTGAGAGCTAAGGAAGTCCTCCTCTTCCTGCCTCTGTTCTGCCTCAAGTGCCCTGTCCATTATTCCACGCAGCGTGTGCTCCAACAGGTGGACAAGGGGGACAGTGTCACTGATGCATGCACTGTCAGTGCTCACCATCCTCGTGGCCTCCTCAAATGGTGACAGGACAGTGCATGCATCCCTGATCATGGCCCACTGGCGTGGGGAAAAAAAACCAAGCTCCCCTGACCCTGTCCTGGTGCCATAGTCACACAGGTACTCATTGATGGCCCTCTGCTGCGTGTGCAGCCGCTGCAGCATGGCCAACGTTGAGTTCCACTTGGTGGGCATGTCACAGATTAGGCGGTTCTTGGGCAGGTTAAACTCCTTTTGGAGGTCCGTCAGCCGAGCACTGGCATTATATGACCGGCGGAAATGCACACAGACTTTCCTGGCCTGCCTCAGGACATCCTGTAAGCCCGGGTACCTGCCCAAGAACCGCTGCACCACCAAGTTAAGGACGTGAGCCAAACAGGGCACATGGGTCAGTTGTCCCTGTCGGAGGGCAGAGAGGAGGTTGGTGCCATTGTCGCAAACCACCATTCCTGCCTTAAGTTGGCGTGGCGTCAACCACCTCTGAACCTGCCCCTGCAGAGCTGACAGAACCTCTGCCCCAGTGTGGCTCCTGTCCCCCAAGCACACCAGCTCAAGCACCGCATGGCATCTTTTGGCCTGCGTACTTGCGTAGCCCCTTGAACGCCTACGGAGCACCGCTGGTTCCGAGGAAGAGGCCATGGAGGAAGAAGAAGAGGAGGGGGTGGAGGAGAGAGGTGTGTCACAATCAGCATTTTGGAGGCGTGGTGGCGGAACAACCTCCAACACTACTGCACCTTGTCCTGCATCCTTCCCAGCTGCCAGCAGAGTCACCCAATGCGCCGTGAAACTTAGGTAACGTCCCTGTCCATGCCTGCTGGACCATGAGTCAGCGGTAATATGCACCTTACCGCTGACCGCCCTGTCCAGCGAGGCATGGACATTGCCTTCCACATGCCGGTAGAGAGCCGGAATCGCCTTCCGTGAGAAAAAGTGGCGTTTGGGTACCTGCCACTGAGGAACCGCACATTCCACAAACTCACGGAAGGGGGCAGAGTCTACCAACTGAAAAGGCAGCAGTTGAAGTGCTAGCAATTTTGACAAGCTAGCATTCAACCGCTGGGCATGTGGATGGCTGGGAGCAAACTTCTTTCGGCGGTGCAGCAGCTGGGGCAGGGAAATTTGCCTGGTACAATCTGACGTCGGTGTACCAAAAGCAGATTGCCCACAAGTACTTGGCTGTGACACACCTAATTCTACACCTTCATTCCTCTCACTGCAGGTCTCAGAGAGGACTGAAGGTCTAGTGGGGTTGGAAATCTCAGCTGATGAGGAGCAAGGAGAGATCCTCTTTGTTCTTTGGTGTGGGTCTTTTAGATACGCTTGCCAACGAACTGCATGGCAGGTCAACATATGTCTGGTCAAGCATGTGGTACCCAAGCGGGAGATGTTTTGGCCACGCGAGATACGCTTGAGACATATGTTGCAAATAGCAGCGGTGCGATCTGATGCACTCGTCTCAAAAAAGGCCCACACCAAAGAACTTTTTGAATAACGCGCAAAGACTGCAGCGCCCTGCACATGTGGAGCTTTGGGGTGTGATGCAGTCAATGTGCTGCCCTTAGGCTGGCCCCTGGAGGGCATCCTGCCTCGTTGGTGATGTGCCGCCTCCTCCTCCTCCTCCTCCTCCTCCTCTCTCCTATCAAGCACCCACGTTGAGTCAGTGACCTCATCATCCCCTCCCTCCTCATCACTGGAGCAAACCTGGCAGTATGCTGCAGCAGGGGGAGCATGACTGCCAGATTGCTGTCCTTCTTGGGCACCCCCTCTGTCCGTGCTCATGTTACTGCCTTCATCGAGCTCAGTATCATCATCAGAGCCTTCCAAACGCTGGGCATCCTCCTGGAGCATGTACCCAACACTGTGGTCAAACAGTTCGAGGGAATCCTCAGGAGGACATGGTGGAGCTAGGGAAGGAGTCACTGATGACATTGAGCTGAGGGAAGAGGCCGCTGCTTTGCCAGACAAAGCACCCTGGGCATGGGTGAGAGAGGATGAGGAGGATGAGGACGGCTTGGTCATCCACTCGACCAAGTCTTCTGCATGTTGCGGCTCAACACGGCCAGCTGCCGAAAAAAAGGCCAAGCGTGTCCCATGGCCACGTGCTGATGAGGATGCACCGTCTCCACGACCAGCACTAGACACAGAGCCTGCTTGCCCTCTCTTATTGGCTTGTGACTGTCTGCCTCTCCTTCTTGGCCTTCCAGACATACTAATGGCCTGTAGCTGCACTAAGCTGGGATAGAACACCTGTAATTTTCTTCAGGTAGCTTTATATACTGTAACCAGACAAGCCTGCCTGTCAGTAGGAAGATAACAGGAACGGATCTAGCTGAACACTGTGAGCAGGACGCACTGCACTAAATGTAAATAGCAGGAACGGATCTAGCTGAACACTGTGAGCAGGACGCACTGCACTAAATGTAAATAGCAGGAATGGATCTAGCTGAACACTGTGAGCAGGACGCACTGACTGCACTAAATGTAAATAGCAGGAACGGATCTAGCTGAACACTGTGAGCAGGACGCACTGCACTAAATGTAAATAGCAGGAACGGATCTAGCTGAACACTGTGAGCAGGACGCACTGACTGCACTAAATGTAAATAGCAGGAACGGATCTAGCTGAACACTGTGAGCAGGACGCACTGCACTAAATGTAAATAGCAGGAACAGATCTAGCTGAACACTGTGAGCAGGACGCACTGCACTAAATGTAAATAGCAGGAACGGATCTAGCTGAACACTGTGAGCAGGACGCACTGCACTAAATGTAAATAGCAGGAACAGATCTAGCTGAACACTGTGAGCAGGACGCACTGCACTAAATGTAAATAGCAGGAATGGATCTAGCTGAACACTGTGAGCAGGACACACTGACTGCACTAAATGTAAATAGCAGGAACGGATCTAGCTGAACACTGTGAGCAGGACGCACTGCACTAAATGTAAATAGCAGGAACAGATCTAGCTGAACACTGTGAGCAGGACGCACTGCACTAAATGTAAATAGCAGGAACGGATCTAGCTGAACACTGTGAGCAGGACGCACTGCACTAAATGTAAATAGCAGGAACGGATCTAGCTGAACACTGTGAGCAGGACGCACTGACTGCACTAAATGTAAATAGCAGGAACGGATCTAGCTGAACACTGTGAGCAGGACGCACTGCACTAAATGTAAATAGCAGGAACGGATCTAGCTGAACACTGTGAGCAGGACGCACTGCGCCAAATGTAAATAGTCTAGATAGAAGATAACAGGAACGGATCTAGCTAAACTGAATACAGTGTATATATATATATATATATGCAACACCAGGGATGCATATATATACACAATACACTGTAAGTGCAGCTAACTGACTGACTGTTCTGCCTAATCTATCTAACTCAAATCAAATGACACTGTCTGTCTCTCTCTCTATCTCTCAGCACACTGGACCACACACTACACAGGGCCGCCGTGCAGGCGGCCTTATATAGTGTGGGGCGTGTACTAAATCCCCTGAGCCATAATTGGCCAAAGCCACCCTGGCTTTGGCCAATTACAGCTCTCTCTACTGACGGCGCTGTGATTAGCCAAGCATGCGGGTCATAGTGCATGCTTGGCCAATCATCAGCCAGCAATGCACTGCGATGCCGCAGTGAATTATGGGCCGTGACGCGCCACACGAATTTGGCGCGAACGGCCCATATCGTTCGCAATTCGACGGACGGTCGAACAGCCGATGTTCGAGTCGAACATGGGTTCGACTCGAACACGAAGCTCATCCCTAATTGAAAGGTGTTTTATACCATGCACTGATGTCATGGTATATTGATAGGGCCATAGGTCCTACGTATGTTACTAGGATAGATGCATCCAAGGGGTAGATATACCGTATATGTGTTAAATACTACAAATAGTTATCTAATCCCATATGGGTAAATTAAAAATTGCTTAAAAAACAGTTCAGATCGAACTCTACGTTTAAGCCCCCAGGTACAAGAGTCCGCAAGGTATGAATCCATTTGTATTCTTTGCGGCTAATATCTCTAATCAAATGGCTCCCCCTCCATGATGGTTTGTGTTTTTCTATTCCCCAAAATTGGAGATGTGCGGGGTCTTTGTTGTGTACTAGTGCAAAATGTTTTGACACATTATGTTTAGGGAAACCAGATTTAATGTTCTGTACATGCTCTTGTATTCGTGTCTTCAGTGCTCTTTTTGTGCGGCCTACGTATTGGAGATTACAGCTACATTGTAATATATAGACCACCCCTTCTGTGTGGCACCCTATAAAGTCTCTAATATCGTAGGTTTATCCTGTATTAGTTGCTGTGAATTGTTTGCGTTTTCCTTGAAATTTTCTCGCATGTCGGCACGCATAGCAATTACGACAGGGGTAAAAGCCTTTCCCTGAAAAGAACGTAAAAGAGGGTGCGGGTGGGGGGGTCGACTATTGATTTCACTATTAGGTCTCTGATGGTCGGTGCTCTTTTGTAGACAATATTAGGCTTTTCGGGTAATATTCCCTTTAGGTCTTTATCATTCTTTAAAATGTGCCAATGTTTCTGGATTACCCTTGCTACATCTTTATGTTGTGTATTGAAGTCAAGGATTATGCTGGGTGCCTCTTGTTGTAGTCTCTTCTTGGGATGTTCTTCAATCATTGTTTTTCTATCCATTAAGTTTACATGTTCAATCTGGTTGTCAATCCACTGATCGGCATATCCCTTTGCTTTAAATCTGTCTCCAATCAATCTTGCTTGGTTTAAATAGTCCTCTTCTTTGGTACAGTTTCTTTTTATTCTTGTAAGCTGGCCTTTCGGGATATTATATAGCCAAGTTTTAAAATGGCAACTGTCTGTTGACAGGTAGCTGTTGGCATCTACCTTCTTGAAGTGTGTTTTGGTTACTATTTTCTGTCCCTCTAGGCTGATGTTCAAGTCCAGGAAGTCTATTTCTTTTGTATCTATTTTCCATACCAAATTAATATTTTTATCACTGTTGTTTAGTTTATTGAGGAACATTTCTAAAGTATTTTTGTCTCCATTCCAGACAATTACCACGTCATCAATAAATCTTTTGTATACTGTTAATTCAGCGGGGGTATCTGTATATACCGCTTTTCTTCCCACTGTGCCATAAATGCATTTGCCACTCCTGGTGCAAATTTGGCACCCATGGCTATTCTTACTAGTTGTTTGTAGTAGGTTTGATCATGCCAGAAATAATTACATTTGAGGCAGAAGTCTAGGCATTTGATCAGGTATTTTCTCTGTTTGCATATTAAGGTGCTGTGTTTCCTTAGCAGCCATTTGGTTGCTGAGATTGCATCCTGGTGTTGGACTATGGTATACAGTGATGTGACATCTGCAGTGGCCAGTAATGTTCTACCCTCTAGTACTGGCACTGTATTTAGGAGTTGTAGTATATGCTTGGTATCTTTTAGATATGCTTCAGTCTGCTGGACCGCTGGTTGTATAAAATAGTCAATGTATTGACCCATTCTAGACATTAGAGAGTCAATACCATTGACTATTGGTCTTCCCGGTGGATTCTCTTTGTCTTTGTGGATTTTGGGGACTGTATATATTATTGGGATTCTGCAGGTTTCTGGTATTAGATATTTGATCTCTTTTGGATTGAGTATATTTTTCTTCATCCCAAGGTTTACTAGAGTTTCCAATTCTTTCTTATACTTGGTGGTCGGATTCCTCAACAATCTTGTATATGTTGTTTCATCTTGTACCTGTCTATTTAATTCCGTAAGGTATTGTTCTTTTGACTGTAGAACTATTGCACCTCCCTGTGTCAAAACATTTTGCACTAGTACACAACAAAGAACCCGCACATCTCCAATTTTGGGGAATAGAAAAACACAAACCATCATGGAGGGGGAGCCATTTGATTAGAGATATTAGCCGCAAAAAATCCAAATGGATTCATACCTTGAGGACTCTTGTACCTGGGGGTTTAAACGTAGAGTTCGATCTGAACTGTTTTTTAAGCAATTTTTAATAATTTACCCATATGGGATTAGATAACTATTTGTAGTATTTAACACATATATATCTACCCCTTGGATGCATCTATCCTAGTAACATAGGACCTATGGCCCTATCAATATACCATGACATCAGTGCATGGTATAAAACACCTTTCAATATATGGGATATTTTAACAATTAATATTTAAGTTTTTGATGTACATGAGTAAACTATTTTATATACCTGTTCATATATTATATCTATTAGATATTATGGGTATTTATATTTCTACTTCCATTTTTATTTCTATTTTTATAGATATTTTTACTTATTTTTTTTGGATTTGATTGTTTTTAAACCAACAGTTATTTAATGATTGAATTGAATGTAAATGATTTATGCATAGAAATAATCAATGTATGTATGAGGTAGTTCATCAGAGCACTCTCATGCCTGCTTCATTTGCATACTATGAATATAGCTTAATATAAAACAATACTCTATTTATTATGCGCTATGCGATTCAGGAATGCTGTAGTTAATTTTTATCAAACATTCATCATTTATATACAGCAATTTCAATAATCAACATCCATAGAAATCAAATAATTTATGAATTAGTCTTAATTCAGGGTTATCTCGCACAATGTGACGTTTCTCTGTCCGATCGCAGTGTCTATGAGCCATGTCACTATAACAAGTATGCCACCAATAAAATGGCTGCGCGATACATGAACCTGCGATAGAGGAACAATAGCAGGTACCTCCAACAAAATGGGGACCACAAAACTCCTCCTAGTCTCAAGAAAAATGGCGCTAGACTAAAAACATATGAACCATAAGTAAAATGGCGGCCCGAGAACTTCCGGCCCCATTATATTTAAGCTAACCCTCAGCTGCCAATCCGGTTCCCCAGATGAAGACACGTGACGGTGTCGTAATGCGTAGGGATTGGCTGAGCGGTTCTACACATCTTTGAAGCACAAGTGAGAGGGCGCTCAGAATGCCACAACTCTTATTATCATTACTCTGCCTGTTATAAGTTTTTCTAAATGTAAGAGCAATACTTTTAATAAATTCCCCTGGTTTTAAATAAACTTTAATACACTAGTGGAGCCTCTGTCTTCTCCCCCTCCCCAATCTCTGTTTTATCTCCCCTAATACTGAGAGAGCCACCTTGGAGACACAGAGAGTGATGGATTGAGGATTAACTACAGAGAGAGCAGAGACTTCGGTGACAGCTGCCAGAACAACCTACCCTGCACTACTGAATGCTGTTTTTCTACAATATGAAGGTGAGGGTCCTAAGAGACCATTAGAGGATACACCAACAACAGGGTCATACACCCAGTCTACCTTATGCATCATAATTGAATAGAAAAAACAACATCTATTTATAGACTTTTCCATTTTTAACCCATGATTCCCCAATAGCACTTTCCATGCTTTACAGAGTGCTCATGATCTGTTACCTATTATCTCGTATATCGTGATTATTGAGTGATGTCCTAAGTTTGTTATTATACATTCACCCGCACCAGTGTTTCAGGATTGTACATTTTATCATAATTTCTATTATGGTTTATATATGATTATTCTCATTGTGGTTTTTATGCACGTTTTTTTGCTGCTATTAACCAACACTATTTATGGATAATGTTTTTAGCTAGATGCTACATTATTGAGATATTTTTTCCCTTGTAGTGAATAGCCCACCTATCAGTATTATTATTGTCACGTTCCACTTTATTATGCGATTTGCACATTTATGACACACTTAAATATATTTATTTATTCAATGCAATATTATTGGTCACCTTTTATGCGTTTTTTATTTGTGTCACTTTGCAACCAGTTTTTACTTTTACATCCGACTAGCGCGAGGGAAACTATTACACTTAACATTCTGGTTGCTTTGGCACTTTTTATCCTTTTTGCTTAAAGGAGAGCTCCTTCTCATTTGCTTTTTCTCGTTTCATTATGGCAGAATTATACAGTTTATCATGGATTGATTTTACAATCAAAATACAACAAGATTTTGATTTAAATTAATCACGTGTCTCAGAATTAAGTTTCTTGTTCTCTGGCCTTACCAAATGGCTAGAGAAGAAGTCACTTCTTCACTGGCACATTAAAAGTTTTGAGGAATACATTAGAGACAATCTGAACCCTTTAGGTTTAAGAGTGCAAATTTTTCCAACTTTTGACAACTTGGACCCCATATTTAAACTAGCATGGGAAAGTATTTTGAATAAATGTTCTGCCGAATTGATGAGTATCAGAAATGTCTGATTGACATCAACGGTAATATTGACAAAATGTATTCCAAAATCAAACCATTACAGGCTCATCCCTCATTCCAGGAGCTGAATGAAAAACTGAAAACCCATATAGAATTGTTTAACAAATCTATTCTCTCCAAAAAAGAACTAAAAAATGTGAGAGATAAACAGGCTTTCGATGAGGGAAGAGCCTATAAATGGTCATCCAAAACACAGTACTAATAATAAAGGTAGCTCACGTAAATTCAAGCCAACACATAACACCCCCTTATACAGATATATCAGATAGCTCATCTATCTCTTCTATTGCTTCTTCACGGTCCTTCAAAAATCGACGCACAAGACAACCCAAAAGGGGACGTGATAGCGATAATTCTTCCATCACAGGCACTAACAAACGTCCACCCAAACACCACTCTGATACACTTCCCTCAAGTGCTAGAAATGACCCAATGCCACAAGATCCAATGGACACTGGCGCAGGGCCAGGACTGGCAACTAGTTTAGATGCACCTGTCCCCACCACCCACAAGATCCCAACAATGTTTGTCCCTAAAAATCAGGAAAACTCCCCCACCCCAATACCACGAAAGCCACTTTAGTGTCTCATCACTTCACAAATTTAAATATTGTCAATCTTTCCTCTCACCTTCTTACACCAGATGAAGCTTCAGTCCTTTCTAAAGGTCTCACGTTTGTTCCAACTAATAAAACTGACAAATTCAAAGTGATTAAAGATCTCCACTTATATACACGCAAACTCCTCCTAAAAAGTAGGTTTGAGAAGACCAATTCGGACATGGAGGGTTTTCGAACCCTAAGTGAGAGACGTGCCCTGGAGAACCTCAATTCCTTATTGGAGGAGAGTCAACCCAAAGATCTTATCAACACAATTGACCTAGAATTCCTTTTGAAGGGAGTAGATACATCTGGTATTGCTGCCCCTAAGAAATATTCTCTTAAAAAATCATCTTCAATATACCCTGCACCCAGCTCTAATCAGGGTGTATCAACCTTTTTAAAAATGACTTGCCAAGAAATCAGAGATCTCAAATCAAAATCTTTTATAGCAGAGAATCTAACTCCCAATGAAAAGGTTGCTCTCAGGAATCTATCTAGTCTTCATGAAATCACCATCAAGGCATCAGACAAAGGGGGAAACATAGTCTTAATGGACAATGATAAATATAGCTGTATGTGCATGAAAATTTTGACCAATCGTGATTGGTATCATCCAGTTGGCCCTAATGTCGTTGTCATGAACAGGTGTGACCAGACTGTGTGGACTGCACAGAGATAACCCAAACGCATGTAAATGAATAAATAATATTTATTAAAATAAGTGATAATTTCAGGAAATACAGACAGTGCAAAACCAACACAACAACCCCACTACAAACAACAATATATATATCAAGGGGCAATACCGGAATGACAGATGTCAGCCAGGCCAGGGTCATACACAGCAGGTCAGCAGGAACAAGGGATATACCAGAGACATAAACGTTAGCCAAGCCAAGGTCATACACAGGAGATCAGCAACTGAACAAGGGCAGGTTGGGAAAGGGAGATAATGGATGGGATAGGATACAGGCTAGGAACAGGTTCAGGGTCCGATACAGGTTTACAGGATAACAGGTTCAGGATACAGGTTCAGGATACAGGTTCAGGATACAGGTTCAGGATACAGGTTTAGGGCGCAAGGAAGAAAGATACCAAGGCAAGCATGTGAGGGCTTGCCGGGTATTTATAGGACTGACTATAATTGACTTCAAGTCACACCTGAGCGCAGATGGTGCTGTTTGCTCCACACTGCCGGAGTGCACCCGCTGGTGGACACCGGTACTACGGCCCAAGGATGCAACAGTGCCACCAGCAGGAAAGACCTCTTACTGCAGGTCCCAGGTGTTGGGAGACACCCGCTGGTGGACACTGGTACTGCGATCCAAGAAGCCAATAGCGCCACCAACGGGTAAACCCTCTCATGACAGTACCCCCCCTAAAGGAGCGGCCTCCTGACGCTCCAACAAGGTGCAATTGTCCAAAGTTCATGGCCTCCAACCGAACAGATGAGGGCACATCAGGCTGGGCATTGGGTACATCAAACTGGACCGTGGGTACATCTGAGAAGATGGCGGGCACATCCGAGCAGACAGCGGGCACATCCGAGATGACAGCGGGCAGGAATACACCAAGCTGGGCAGCGGGCACTTCGAGCTGGGCAGCAGGCGCATCAAGCTGGGCAACAGGCACGGGCACTTCAAGCTGGGCAGCAGGCATATCAGGCTGGGCAGCGGGCACAGGCACTTCGAACTGGGTAGCAGGCACATCAGGCTGGGCAGCAGGCATGTGCACTTCAAGCTGGGCAGCAGGTATGTCAGTCTGGGAAGCTGGCACATCAGTCTGGGAAGCTGGCACATCAGTCTGGGAAGCTGGCACTGAGACATCAGGCTGGAAGGCAGGCACTGGGACAATAGACTGGGAAGCTGGCACATCAGACTGAAAGGCAGGCACATCAGGCTGGTAGGCAGGCATCGAGACATCAGGCGGGGAAGCTGGCACATCAGACTGAAAGGCTGGCACATCAGGCTGGTAGGCAGGCATTGAGACATCAGGCAGGGAAGCTGGCACATCAGACTGGGAAGCTGGCACATCAGACTGGGAAGCTGGCACATCAGACTGGGAAGCTGGCACACCAGGCTGGGAAGCTGGCACATCAGGCTGGGAAGCTGGCACATCAGGCTGGGAGGTAGGCATCGAGACATCCGGCTGGAAGGCAGGTATCGGGACATCCGGCTGGAAGGCAGACATCGGGACATCCGGCTGGAAGGCAGACATCGGGACATCCGGCTGGAAGGCAGACATCGGGACATCTGGCTGGAAGGCAGACATCGGGACATCTGGCTGGAAGGCAGACATCGGGACATCCGGCTGGAAGGCAGGCATCGGGACATCCGGCTGGAAGGCAGGCATCGGGACATCCGGCTGGAAGGCAGGCATCGGGACATCCGGCTGGAAGGCAGGCATCGGGACATCCGGCTGGAAGGCAGGCATCGGGACATCCGGCTGGAAGGCAGACATCGGGACATCCGGCTGGAAGGCAGGCATTGGGACATCCGGCTGGAAGGCAGGCATCGGGACATCCGGCTGGAAGGCAGGCATCGGGACATCCGGCTGGAAGGCAGGCATCGGGACATCCGGCTGGAAGGCAGGCATCGGGACATCGGGCTGGAGGGCAGGCATCGGGACATCCGGCTGGAAGGCAGGCACATCAGATTGGATAGCAGGTGCATTAGACTGGAGAGCGGGTGCATCAGACTGGAAGGTGGGCACATCAGACTGGAAGGTGGGCATACCAGACTGGAAGGCAGAGACATCAAGCTGGAAGGCAGAGACATCCGGCTGGGAGGCAGGCATCGGGACATCCGGCTGGGAGGCAGGCATCGGGACATCCGGCTGGGAGGCAGGCGTCGGGACATCCAGCTGGGAGGCAGGCATCGGGACATCCGGCTGGAAGGCAGGCATCGGGACATCCGGCTGGAAGGCAGGCATCGGGACATCCGGCTGGAAGGCAGGCATCGGGACATCCGGCTGGAAGGCAGGCAACGGGACATCCGGCTGGAAGGCAGGCACATCAGACTGGAGAGTGGGAGCAGGTTGGGTTACTGGCAGGATTGTGTGAGTGGGGAAGAACTTCCGTTTCTTTTTTGGTTTAGCCCGTGCAGTTTTGTATGTATGTGCAGGGCTGTAAGAAAAGAAAGTATCTGGGCAGAAGGAAGACCAAGGAACTGTAGCTAGAGAAGGCTTTTGTGGGACTGTTACAGGTGGAGGAGAAGAGACAGGTGGGTTGAAGGCAGGATAGGTGCGACACTTGGAGACTGGGTGGTAGTATTTGGTAGGGAGCTGATTAAACTGGGTTGTAGCTGAGGTTGCCATAGGCGACGGGGAGATAGATTTTTTGGAAGGCAGATGATTAATGGCAGAGCTGGAATATTGTGGCTTAGCTAAGGACAGGAGATCTGACCATGCCTGCAGCACAGGTTGAACAAACGCTGATTCACACACAGCCTGACTAACCAGAGATTGTACTGAATAAATGCAATCGGACAACACCTGCTGGGAACAAGCGGAATAATGTTCATCAAAGAAAGCCGGATCATCCTCTAACAACCATACCAGGGATTTAACCTGGTCACAACTGAAAGAAGGGGAGAAATCGTCACTACCTTCGGGAATGCATGACAAGGCCGACTCTGCACACAACTGGATCAAAGGCTGAACATCCTCAAATAACGCATGACCCCGATCTACTAGTAAATGGGCTGTTTGGATCGTTTCCAGCAGTTGGTCACGGGTCCAATCTTTAAGAGTCTGACGGCAATATTCATTATCCTCTGCCGCCAGCAGAGAATAATAGCCAATCTCATCTAAGTCCATCTTTTGCGCGCCCACCGTAACAGGACGGTTTCTCAGTGCAGCCACGTCTGGTCAGGGATGGCCTTGGTATACTGTCATGAACAGGTGTGACCAGACTGTGTGGACTGCACAGAGATAACCCAAACGCATGTAAATGAATAAATAATATTTATTAAAATAAGTGATAATTTCAGGAAATACAGACAGTGCAAAACCAACACAACAACCCCACTACAAACAACAATATATATATCAAGGGGCAATACCGGAATGACAGATGTCAGCCAGGCCAGGGTCATACACAGCAGGTCAGCAGGAACAAGGGATATACCAGAGACATATACGTTATCCAAGCCAAGGTCATACACAGGAGATCAGCAACTGAACAAGGGCAGGTTGGGAAAGGAAGATAATGGATGGGATAGGATACAGGCTAGGAACAGGTTCAGGGTCCGATACAGGTTTACAGGATAACAGGTTCAGGATACAGGTTCAGGATACAGGTTCAGGATACAGGTTCAGGATACAGGTTCAGGATACAGGTTCAGGATACAGGTTCAGGATACAGGTTCAGGATACAGGTTCAGGATACAGGTTCAGGATACAGGTTCAGGGCGCAAGGAAGAGAGATACCAAGGCAAGCATATGAGGGCTTGCCGGGTATTTATAGGACTGACTATAATTGACTTCAAGTCACACCTGAGCGCAGAGGGTGCTGTTTGCTCCACACTGCCGGAGTGCACCCGCTGGTGGACACCGGTACTACGGCCCAAGGATGCAACAGTGCCACCAGCAGGAAAGACCTCTTACTGCAGGTCCCAGGTGTTGGAAGACACCCGCTGGTGGACACTGGTACTGCGATCCAAGAAGCCAATAGCGCCACCAATGGGTAAACCCTCTCATAACAGTCGTTCAGGCATTTAATAATAAATTTTATGGCTTAGTCGATGAGGCATTTCAAAATAAGGCCATTTCCAAACAAACTTTTGAATTCATTCGCACTCCCCATCCCAGGCTTGCAACTTTCTACACTCTCCCTAAGATTCACAAACACACCAGTGACCCTCCAGGGAGACCAATAATTTCTGGTAATGCTTTGATTACCGAAAACCTATCACATTTATTGGACGAGCACATTAGACCTTTTGTCCTTTCCTTACCCTCTTATGTACGTGATATCATTCACTTACTACAGATCATCGAGGGGGTGCAGGTCCCTGCAGAGTGCATTCTTGCCAGTATTGACGTGGAAGCACTTTATAGTTCTATACCCTATTTAAAGGGACTTGCATGTGTACAAAAAATTCTTTCACAAACTAGCCATCATGAAAATTCCTTTAATGACTTTATACTTTTCTCTCTAGACCACATTTTGAGACACAATGTTTTTTCATTTGACGATCGATTGTTCCTCCAGGTACAGGGCGTAGCCATGGGCACCTGTTGTGCCCCTGGCTACGCCAATTTGTACCTGGGGGAATGGGAGCCTTGCATCTTTAGCAATGAGGATCTCTCTATGTACCTGTACCACATTGTTATGTGGCACAGGTACATAGATGACATCTTCATCGTATGGGATGGATCGTCCAAATTATTGGACGAGTGTTTAACAGTACTAAATACAAATGATTTTAACCTAAAGTTTACTATGACCTTTGATCCATCCAAAATTACATTTTTGGACGTTGAAATATTTAAAAGTGATACGAATATGATATATTGTAAACTGTATAGGAAAACCACTGCAGGTAACACCATTCTTCACTTTTCTAGTTTTCATCCCAAGACCCTTAGTTGAATCCATTCCATATGGACAATACTTACAAATCAAGCGCAACTGCTCCAACCATGTAGATTTTAAGCGTGAGGCTAATAACCTCAAGCAACGCCTTTTGGAAAGGGGATATAGCCACAAATGCCTTAAAAAGGCCTTTAAGTGTGCAGAGAACAAAAATAGACATGACTTGTTGATCACCGAAAAGAAACCCACGGAGACTCATAGTCGCATCATTACTACTTATTCCAGTGATCATACATCCATCACACAGATTTGTGGGAAATATTGGCACCTTCTGACATCAGATCCCATGGTGGGACCCCTATGTGCCCCTGGCCCCAACCATTACATATAGACGTGCTACATCTTTAAATTATCTATTAGTCAAAAGTGAATTTCAGAGGCTGGGGAGGGGAGATCCGTGCAAAACAATGGGAACATTTCCCTGTGGCTCATGTGCGTATTGCAAATACATGGACCACAGAAGAAACATTTATTTACCTAATGCAATGCTATTTACACCTAAACATTTTTCTAATTGCCAGACAAATGCAGTTGTCTATTTAATAATATGCAGCTGCAATTGCTTTTACGTGGGCAAGACCATACAGAAACTTTGGCAAAGACTATATTGCTATATCAAAGCTATGCAGACGAGTGACCCAGATGTACCTCTGGGTAGGCATGTTCGACTTGCTTATAATGGTACTTGCCCCAGGATTAGAGTCTTGGTCTTGGGCAGGGTACACCCCAGCTCTCGGGGAGGTGATCTTGACAAACTCCTCCTACAACGAGAGCTTAGGTGGATATTTAACCTCAATGCCACGGCGCCCCCCGGCCTCAATGAGACCTTTAATCTTAAGCCATTTCTACCTGGTTTCATATCAGGCCTTTATGACAAAAATCAATAAATCTAGGCAATCTATCAATAATAATCAACTTTTTCTTTCTCTGCCATTCCATTTTCTTGCATTCTCCTTCTTCCCTCTTCCCTATCTTTCTCCCTCTCCAAACTTATTAGCACAATGTGATGTTATGTGTAAATGTAATATTTGTCAATTGTTTTATCTATAGAATAAGAATTTGTGATCAGAGGAGGAAATTTCATTTTGCTTAGATGGAAGTTTGAGCAGTGATAAAGTAAGACTCAAGACTAGATCAGAAGCTGCTGGACATCTTTGAAACCTGGAAAGGTAAATATTAGTTAATAAAATAATAAATAAAGCCATTTTATATATAGATATAGATTTTTATCTATATATATAAATATAGATATCTATCTATCTATCTATCTATCTAGATAGATAGATAGATAGATAGATAGATAGATAGATAGATAGATAGATAGATAGATAGATAGATAGATAGATAGATAGATAGACTGTATCTATATCTATATATATTGTGTTAGTGTGGTACCCCACCAGTGTATTGGTTCAGGATTCTCAACCAGGCAGGTTGAGGGGCTCCAGGGTATTTGCTTGTTGGAGAGGAAACTGGCTTTTCAGTTTCCTCATTATTTAGTAAAGTCCACTTTGGGAACTGGAGCCCGGAGATTTCTTAGAGATATGGGTGGGATGAAGTCCAGGTTTTGGGACTCACCGGCACACTGATTGTTCAGGTGTGTGGGGGCCTGATAGCAGAGTCAGGACCATGATTCTGGGCTCCACCCAGTGAGACAGGAGGTCCAGGCTTGCAAGGGAGAACCCAGAGAGTGCAGGTGTGCACTGAAGTATCCAGAGAGTGCAGGCTGTAGGGTAAAAGCCAGAGACCTGAGTCTGAGGATGCTGACAGTAGTCAGGAGAGCTCCATGTGGGAGCCTGAACAGTGGTGTGTCTGCTGCTGAAGAGAGCATGATGGCTTGGTATTTTGGTTTGCAATGCTGCATGTGTAAGCCAGGAGGCTGAATATCCTTTTATTTGTTGCTGGCGGTAAAACCCCCCTGCGAGAGAAACCACTTTTGCTGGAACCTTGTTTGATTTTCTTTAATAAAAGTGGCCCAAAAAGCCCTGAAAAGGAATTATCTGTGTGGACTGTTCTCGCTAGCGGGTGCTACACTTGAGCTAAACAACCCCCAAACCTCACAAAAAAAAAAAATATATATGTATATATATATGTAACTTTTACTAACCGGCATGACTGATGGGTTGGTTAGGGGTCTAAGACACGCCTAAAACCAGTTTTATGAGGGAGGAAGAGATCACCTACTTTCCGTGATCCCTATTTCCCCACAACCATCCCATCCTGGGCAACAGGATCGAGTGCAGTCAACATCAGGGAACGGCACTTTAGATGTATGACCCCTATATTTTAGAAAAACACTTTAAAAGCATCCCTCCCCTAATAAGAAGAGCATGCAGACTGGTATCTATATAGCAGGTATGATAGGAGGACTGTATACCTGCTTCTCTCTTGCTATGGAGATAACAGCCTGCATCACATACAGTATATATATATATATATATATATATATATATATATATATATATATATATATATATATACAGTATCTCACAAAAGTGAGTACACCCCTCACATTTTTGTAAATATTTTATTATATCATTTTATGTGACAGCACTGAAGAAATTACACTTTGCTACAATGTAAAGTAGTGAGTGTACAGCTTGTATAATAGTGTAAATATTCTGTGCCCTCAAAATAACTCAACACACAGTCATTAATGTCTAAACCGCTGGCAACAAAAGTGAGTATGCCCCTAAGTGAAAATGTCCAAGTTGGGCCCAAAGTGTCAATCTTTTGTGTGGCCACCATTATTTTCCAGCCCTGCCTTAACCCTCTTGGGCATGGAGTTCACCAGAGCTGCACAGGTTGCCACTGGAGTCCTCTTCCACTCCTCCATGATGACACCACAGAGCTGGTGGATGTTAGAGACCTTGCGCTCCTCCACCTTCCATTTGAGGATACCCCACAGATGCTCAATAGGGTTTAGGTCTGGAGACATGCTTGGCCAGTCCATCACCTTTACCCTCAGCTTCTTTAGCAAGGCAGTGGTTGCCTTGGAGGTGTGTTTGAGGTCATTATCATGTTGGAATACTGCCCTGTGGCCCAGTCTCTGAAGGGAGGGGATCATGCTCTGATTCAGTATGTCACAGTACATGTTGGCATTCATAAATCCCTCAATGAACTGTAGCTCCCCAGCTGGCAGCACTCATGCAGGTCCAGACCATGACACTCCCATCACCATACTTGACTGTAGGCAAGACACACTTGTCTTTGTATTCCTCACCTGGTTACCGCCACACACGCTTGACACCATCTGAACCAAATAAGTTTAACTTGGTCTCATCAGACCACAGGACATGGTTCCAGTAATCCATGTCTTTAGTCTGCTTGTCTTAAGCAAACTGTTTACGGGCTTTCTTGTGCATCATCTTTAGAAGAGGCTTCCTTCTGGGATGACAGCCATGCAGACCAATTTAATGCAGTGTGTGGCATATGGTCTGAGCACTGACAGGCTGACCCCCCCCCACCCCTTCAACCTCTGCAGCAATGCTGGCAGCACTCATTCGTCAATTTCCCAAAGACAACCTTTGGATATGGCGCTGAGCACGTGCACTCAACATCTTTGTTTGACCATGGCGAGGCCTGTTCTGAGTGGAACCTGTCTTCTTAAACCGCTGTATGGTCTTGGCCACTATGCTGCAGCTCAGTTTCAGGGTCTTGGCAAACTTCTTTTAGCCTAGGCCATCTTTATGTAGCACAACAATTCTTTTTTTCAGATCCTCAGAGTGCTTTGCCATTAGGTGCCATGTTGAACTTCCAGTGACCAGTATGAGAGAGTGAGAATAACACCAAATTTAACACACCTGCTCCCCACTCACACCTGAGAACTTGTAACACTAACAAGTCACATGACACCGGGGAGGGAAAATGGCTAATTGGGCCCAATTTGGACATTTTCACTTAGGGGTGTACTCACTTTTGTTGCCAGCGGTTTAGACATTAATGGCAGTGTGTTGAGTTATTTTGAGGGGACAGCAAATTTATTCTGTTATACAAGCTGTACAATCACTACTTTATATTGTAGCAAAGTGTCGTTTCTTCAGTGTTGGCACATGAAAAGGTATAATAACATTTTTACAAAAATGTGAGGGGTGTACTCACTTTTGTGAGATACTGTATATATTTATATATATATATATATATATATATATATATATATATATATATATATATATATATATATATATATATATATATATATATATATATATATATATATATATATATATATATATATATATATATATATATATATATATATATATATATATATATATATATATATATATATATATATATATATATATATACACAAAGTTGTGCTCAAAAGTTTGCATACCCTGGCAAAAATTGTGAAATTTTGGCATTAATATTGAAAATATGACTGATCATGCCAAATAAAATTGTCTTTTAATTAAGGATAGCAATCACATGAAGCCATTTATTATCACAGTTTTTTTTTTTTTTGATCACTTAATAAGAAGTGGAAAATGTGGGGATCTCTTGATACCACTCCAAGTCAGGTAGATCAAGAAAGATTTCAGCCACAACTGCTACAGGAACTGTTTGGGATACAAAGAAAAACCCACAAGTAACCTCAGGAGAAATACAGGCTGCTCTGGAAAAAGATGGTTTGGTTGTTTTTAAGGAGCACAATACGATGATACTTGAACAAAAAAGAGCTGCATGGTCAAGTTGTCAGAAAGAAGCCTTTACTGTACAAGTTCCACAAAAAGCCTGGTTACAATATGCCCAACAACACCTTGACATGCTCCATTGGCTTTTTTGGCATTGGCACAGTAAAGGCTTCCTTTTGGCAGCTCAACCATGCAGCTCTTTTTTGTTCAAGTATCATTGAATTGTGCTCCTTAAAAACAACCACACACCTTCTTTTTGGAGAGCAGCCTGTATTTCTCCTGCAGTTACCTGTGGGTTTTTCTTTGTATCCTGAGCAATTCTTCTGCTAGGTGTGGCTGCAATCTTTCTTGGTCTACCTGACCTTGGCTTGGTATCAAAAGGGCCCCTAATTTTCCACTTTTTAATAAGTGAATAAATAGTACTGACTGGCATATTCAAGGCTTTTGATATCTTTGTATATCCTTTTCCATCTTTGTGAATTTTCATTACCTTGCTACGCAGGTCTTTTGACTGTTCTGTTCTACCTCCTCATGGCTCAGTGTCTAGCTTGCTTAGTGCATCCATGTAAGAGCTAACAAACTCATTGACTGTTTATACAGAGACATTCATATTGATTTAAAAAGCCACAAATGTGGGAAATTAACCTTTATTTGCCATTTTAACCTGTGCGTGCCACCTTCTGTGTCTGTACCAAGGCCAAACATTCCAGGGTATATAAACTTTTTATCAGGGAAAATTGGGTGAAAAAAAGGATCCAAAAAAACTATGTGACAATAAATGGCTTCATGTGAGTGCTATCCTTAAATATTTTTTTGGCATGATCAGTCATATTTTCAATATTAATGCCAACGTTTCACAATTTCTGCCAGGGTATGCAAATTTTTTAGCACAACTGTGTGTGTGTGTGTGTGTATATATATATATATATATATATATACACACACACACTCTGCACATATTTCTAACAAGAACACCAGGCAAAATACAAATTATGCTATATACAGTATTTGTAAATATATGTGTATGGAAAAATTATTAATCCATGTCTGCTATTTAGTTTTGAACAAAGTGCTAAAGCTTCATACATTTTTTTGCTTTGTACCAAGACATAACTTCTGTGTCAGGCAACATGTTAATTCTACTAGAAAACAAACTTTGAATATATGCCCTCAATTCTAATCTTATTGTCCACATCAAATTATTGCAGTATGAGCTTGCCATGATTCACTGCTCTGTATTTGTAAATTGTTTTCAATCCCTTTGATTAGATAAAGCTCCTTTAAACTGACTTGAAGGCATTTAGAATAGAGAGATCAATTTAGTTTTAATAGATAAAAAAAATCTACATGAGAAAAAAAAAATCAGTGTTTTGTGCTATTTCAGGTTACGTAAGTAATTGTGATGGTATACTTAAAAATTATCTCAATGGGATATTTTTTAAAATGAAAAATCACCCAATAGTCTCACAAATCAGCAGTTGTTTCAACATTTATCTCCTATATCTACTCAGGTCTATTGTGTAGAAAAGAATAGCCACTGATAGCATCCTTGATGCAACTAATTTGTAACTTTGTGCATTTGTGGGAAATCATTGACTCTATCTACTTGTTCTATATACTGCAATACAAACAAAGCAATTGACAGTATGAGGTATTAGCCACATGCATGCAGGTTTAAAAGAAAAATGCCTATATAGCCTTAGCTTTTCTGCATGCAATACTACACATAAAATTATGTAAATTGCATACCATGCTCATACAACATACCGTAATATAAGTTTATTGGTAGCTATTATTTGGACTGTAGTTCTATTCTAAAAAATGAGTAGCCAAAACTTTTTTTTCTTCACATTAGAGTAGGTAACAGTTAAATCTCCTATTAGTATTTTCTATGGGTTAAAACCCTTATCACTTAATTTCTAGCCATTTATGTCCTGTTGGGGAGATTTCACTTAATTTCCTGTTTCCTGTAGGAAATCGCTAAAAAATGAGTGTGATGCCCCTCTTAGATAGTTGTCACCTTGACAGTGTCAGATTTACCCTCATCTTTTGCTCTGGTGACAACTCTAGAGCTTTTGATTTCCATCACTTTCTGTTAATGGTTAAATTAACTTAAAGTGGTTCTAAAGGCAGATTTGTTTTCTTTTTTTTGTTGTACCTTAATGCATTCTCTGCAATAAAGTGGCTATATACATAGCGAATGGACTATCCTCAGGTGATACACATAAACTAAACAAATCCTCCTAAATTAAATTGTACCAGTCTTCTCTACATCTGTTCAAAGAGCTGAATTTATAAGCTCTTCTGAGAGTTCAGAAAAAAAGGGAGCAGAGAGCTGAAATTACAGTCTTCTGAGCTCAGTGGGGAGGGTTGTGAGAGCTGATTGAAGGGAAGAGACACACCCTCCTTCATGCAGCACAGGGACAGCTGAGGCTGTCAATCTGTTGGAAGTCCCTTCCCATCACTATTTTTCTCTTGGTGTTAGGAAAAACCATCAAGTTGTAAAGTGATTCATGCTGATAGCAGAGGAACACTACAACAGACAAAAATAACACTTAGTGCTTTTAGTTAGGACACAAACACACTATAGAAGGATATGCTTTGTTCATATTGTAGGTCTGAGATTTACAACCACTTTAAGGTAAAAGGCTTCTAAGAATAGCTCCCCCCTCTCCCCACAGCCCCAACATATACTTACCTGAGCCTGATCTCAATCCAGTGCTGTGCACAAGAGCAGCAGCTCTCTAGGCTCTCTCCCATTGGCTCCCGCTGCTGTCAGTCACAACCATTGAGGAGTTAGTGGAGGTGGGGCCAAGCCATGCACTGTGTGTCAATGGACAAACAGAGCATGGCTCGGGAGCAAGCTTGCATGAGTGCAACCATGGCAAATGGCTTGCTACGATGGTCATTTGGCAGGGGGTAGGAGCCAGGAGTGAAGGCGGGGACCTGAGAAAAAGGGGATCAGGGCTGCTCTGTGCAAAACCATTGCACTGAGCAGGTAAGTATGACATGTTTGTTATAAAAAATATATGGTTTTACAATCAATTTATTGGGTGCACAGTCAACAAAAAGAAGCGGAAAAAGATCTATTAACCACTTGCCGACCGCCTAACGCAGATATACTGCGGCAGAATGGCACGGGCAGGCAGAATCACGTTCCCATACGTGATCTGCCTCCCGCGGGCGGGGGGTCCGATCGGACCCTCCCCGGTGCCAGCGGCGGTCGGCATTTCACTGGGAGCGTTGGGAGGCGAGGGGGAGACCATCCGATCGTGGCCCCCCCTCGCGATCGCTCCCAGCCAATGGGAATCCTCCTCTGCCTGTGTGTAGTTTCACACAGGCAGAGGATGTGATGTCATCTCTCCTCGGCTTGGCAGTTTCCGTTCCAGCGCCGAGGAGAGAAGACATGTAAGTGCACAAAACACACACACACAGTAGAACATGGCAGGCACATAAAACACCCCCGACCCCCCCCCCCGATCGCCCCCCGATCCCCCCCCAATCACCCCCCTCCCCTGTCACAAACTGACACCAAGCAGTATTTTTTTTTTTTTTCTGATTACTGATTGGTGTCAGTTTGTGACAGTTACAGTGTTAGGGCAGTGAGTATTAGCCCCCTGTAGGTCTAGGGTACCCCCCTAACCCCCCCTAATAAAGTTTTAACCCCTTGATCACCCCCTGTCACCAGTGTCACTAAGCGATCATTTTTCTGATCGCTGTATTAGTGTCGCTAGTGACGCTAGTTAGGGAGGTAAATATTTAGGTTCGCCGTCAGCGTTTTATAGCGTCAGGGACCCCCATATACTATCTAATAAATGTTTTAACCCCTTGATTGCCCCCTAGTTAACCCTTTCACCCCTGATCACCGTATAACCGTTACGGGTGACGCTGGTTAGTTCGTTTATTTTTTATAGTGTCAGGGCACCCGCGGTTTATTACCGAATAAAGGTTTAGCCCCCTGATCGCCCGGCGGTGATATGCGTCGCCCCAGGCAGCGTCAGATTAGCGCCAGTACCGCTAACACCCACGCACGCAGCATACGCCTCCCTTAGTGGTATAGTATCTGTACGGATCAATATCTGATCCGATCAGATCTATACTAGCGTCCCCAGCAGTTTAGGGTTCCCAAAAACGCAGTGTTAGCGGGATCAGCCCAGATACCCGCTAGCACCTGCGTTTTTCCCCTCCGCCCGGCCCAGCCCACCCAAGTGCTGTATCGATCGATCACTGTCACTTACAAAACACTAAACGCATAACTGCAGCGTTCGCAGAGTCAGGCCTGATCCCTGCGATCGTTAACAGTTTTCTTGGTAGCGTTTTGGTGAACTGGCAAGCACCAGCCCCAAGCAGCGTCAGGTTAGCGCCAGTACCGCTAACACCCACGCACGCACCATACACCTCCCTTAGTGGTATAGTATCTGAACGGATCAATATCTGATCCGATCAGATCTATACTAGCGTCCCCAGCAGTTTAGGGTTCCCAAACACGCAGTGTTAGTGGGATCAGCCCAGATACCTGCTAGCACCTGCGTTTTGCCCCTCCGCCCGGCCCAGCCCACCCAAGTGCAGTATCAATCGATCACTGACACTTACAAAACACTAAACGCATAACTGCAGCATTCGCAGAGTCAGGCCTGATCCCTGCGATCGCTAACAGTTTCTTTGGTAGCGTTTTGGTGAACTGGCAAGCACCAGCCCCAGGCAGCGTCAGGTTAGCGCCAGTACCGCTAACACCCACGCACGCACCGTACACCTCCCTTAGTGGTATAGTATCTGATCGGATCAATATCTGATCTGATCAGATCTATACTAGCGTCCCCAGCAGTTTAGGGTTCCCACAAACGCAGTGTTAGCGGGATCAGCCCAGATACCTGCTAGCACCTGCGTTTTGCCCCTCCGTCCGGCCCAGCCCAGCCCACCCAAGTGCAGTATCGATCGATCACTGACACTTACAAAACACTACACGCATAACTGCAGCGTTCGCAGAGTCAGGCTTGATCCCTGCGATCACTAACAGGTTTTTTTGTAGCGTTTTGGTGAACTGGCAAGCACCAGCGGCCTAGTACACCCCGGTCGTAGTCAAACCAGCACTGCAGTAACACTTGGTGACGTGGCGAGTCCCATAAGTGCAGTTCAAGCTGGTGAGGTGGCAAGCACAAGTAGTGTCCCGCTGCCACCAAAAAGACAAACACAGGCCCGTCGTGCCCATAATGCCCTTCCTGCTGCATTCGCCAATCCTAATTGGGAACCCACCGCTTCTGCAGCGCACGTACTTCCCCCATTCACATCCCCAAACAAATGCAGTCGGCTGCATGAGAGGCATTTTCTTTATGTCCTCCCGAATACCCCTACCCAGCGAACCCCCCCAAAAAAGATGTCGTGTCTGCAGCAAGCGCATATAGGCGTGACACCCGCTATTATTGTCCATCCTGTCCTGACAATCCTGGTCTTTGCATTGGTGAATGTTTTGAACGCTACCATTCACTAGTTGAGTATTAGCGTAGGGTACAGCATTGCACAGACTAGGCACACTTTCACAGGGTCTCCCAAGATGCCATCGCATTTTGAGAGACCCGAACCTGGAACCAGTTACAGTTATAAAAGTTAGTTACAAAAAAAGTGTAAAAAAAAAAAAAAACACATACAAAAATATTAAATAAAAAAAAATTGTTGTCGTTTTATTGTTCTCTCTCTCTCTATTCTCTCTATTGTTCTGCTCTTTTTTACTGTATTCTATTCTGCAATGTTTTATTGTTATTATGTTTTATCATGTTTGTTTTTCCGGTATGCAATTTTTTATACTTTACCGTTTACTGTGCTTTATTTTTAACCATTTTTTTGTCTTCAGGTACGCCATTCACAACTTTGAGTGGTTATACCAGAATGATGCCTGCAGGTTTAGGTATCATCTTGGTATCATTCTTTTCAGCCAGCGGTCGGCTTTCATGTAAAAGCAATCCTAGCGGCTAATTAGCCTCTAGACTGCTTTTACAAGCAGTGGGAGGGAATGCGCCCCCCCCAACGTCTTCCGTGTTTTTCTCTGGCTCTCCTGTCTCAACAGGGAACCTGAAAATGCAGCCGGTGATTCAGCCAGCTGACCATAGAGCTGATCAGAGACCAGAGTGGCTCCAAACATCTCTATGGCCTAAGAAACCAGAAGCTACAAGCATTTTATGACTTAGATTTCGCCGGATGTAAACATTGGGAAATTGGGAAAGCATTTTATCACACACTTGGTGTGGTCAGATGCTTTGAGGGCAGAGGAGAAATCTAGGGTCTAATAGACCCCAATTTTTTCAAAAAAGAGTACCTGTCACTACCTATTGCTATGATAGGGGATATTTACATTCCCTGAGATAACAATAAAAATGATTAAAAAAAAAAAAAAAATGAAAGGAACAGTTTAAAAATAAGATAAAAAAAATAATAATAATAAAGAAAAAAAATAAAAAAAGCACCCCTGTCCCCCCTGCTCTCGCGCTAAGGCGAACGCAAGCGCCGGTCTGGCGTCAAATGTAAACAGCAATTGCACCATGCATGTGAGGTATCACCGCGAACGTCAGATCGAGGGCAGTAATTTTAGCAGTAGACCTCCTCTGTAAATCTAAAGTGGTAACCTGTAAAGGCTTTTAAATGCTTTTAAAAATGTATTTAGTTTGTCGCCACTGCACGTATGTGCGCAATTTTAAAGCATGTCATGTTTGGTATCCATGTACTCGGCCTAAGATCATCTTTTTTATTTCATCAAACATTTGGGCAATATAGTGTGTTTTAGTGCATTAAAATTTAAAAAAGTGTGTTTTTTCCCCAAAAAATGCGTTTGAAAAATCGCTGCGCAAATACTGTGTGAAAAAAAAGAAATGAAACACCCACCATTTTAATCTGTAGGGCATTTGCTTTAAAAAATATATAATGTTTGGGGGTTCAAAGTAATTTTCTTGCAAAAAAAAAATATTTTTTTATGTAATCAAAAAGTGTCAGAAAGGGCTTTGTCTTCAAGTGGTTAGAAGAGTGGGTGATGTGTGACATAAGCTTCTAAATGCTGTGCATAAAATGCCAGGACAGTTCAAAACCCCCCCAAATGACCCCATTTTGGAAAGTAGACACCCCAAGCTATTTGCTGAGAGGCATGTCGAGTCCATGGAATATTTTATATTGTGACACAAGTTGCGGGAAAGAGACCATTTTTTATTTTTTTTATTTTTTTTTGCGCAAAGTTGTCACTAAATGATATATTGCTCAAACATGCCATGGGAATATATGAAATTACACCCCAAAATACATTCTGTTGCTTCTCCTGAGTACGGGGATACCACATGTGTGAGACTTTTTGGGAGCCTAGCCGCGTACGGGACCCCGAAAACCAAGCACCGCCTTCAGGCTTTCTAAGGCCGTAAGTTTTGTGGTTTCAATCTTCACTGCCTATCACAGATTAGGAGGCCATGGAATGCCCAGGTGGCAAACCCCCCCCCCCAAATGACCCCATTTTGGAAAGTAGACACCCCAAGCTATTTGATGAGAGGTATAGTGAGTATTTTGCAGACCTCACTTTTTGTCACAAAGTTTTGAAAATTGAAAAAAGAAAAAAAAAATGTTTTTTCTCGTCTTTCTTTATTTTCAAAAACAAATGAGAGCTGCAAAATACTCACCATGCCTCTCAGCAAATAGCTTGGGGTGTCTACTTTCCAAAATGGGGTCATTTGGGGGGGGTTGTGCCACCTGGGCATTCCATGGCCTCAGAAACTGTGATAGGCAGTGAAGAGTGAAATCAAAAATGTACACCCTTAGAAATCCTGAAGGCGGTTTTCAGGGCCCCGTACGTGGCTAGGCTCCCAAAAAGTCCCACACATGTGGTATCCCCGTACTCAGGAGAAGTAGCTAAATGTATTTTGGGGTGCAATTCCACATATGCCCATGGCCTGTGTGAGCAATATATCATTTAGTGACAAGTTTGTGCAAAAAAAAAAAAAATTGTCACTTTCCCGCAACTTGTGTCAAAATATAAAACATTCCATGGACTCAACATGCCTCAAAGAAAATAGCTTGGGGTGTCTACTTTCCAAAATGGGGTCATTTGGGGGGATTTTATGCCATCTGGGCATTTTATGGCCTTCAAAACTGTGATAGGTAGTGAGGAGTAAAATCAAAAATGTACGCCCTTAGAAATCCTGAAGGCAGTGATTGGTTTTCGGGGCCCCGTACGCGGCTAGGCTCCCAAAAAGTCCCACACATGTGGTATCCCCGTACTCAGGAGAAGTAGCTAAATGTATTTTGGGGTGCAATTCCACATATGCCCATGGCCTGTGTGAGCAATATATCATTTAGTGACAAGTTTGTGCAAAAAAAAAAAAAATTGTCACTTTCCCGCAACTTGTGTCAAAATATAAAACATTCCATGGACTCAACATGCCTCAAAGAAAATAGCTTGGGGTGTCTACTTTCCAAAATGGGGTCATTTGGGGGGGGGTTATGCCATCTGGGCATTTTATGGCCTTCAAAACTGTGATAGGTAGTGAGGAGTAAAATCAAAAATGTACGCCCTTAGAAATCCTGAAGGCAGTGATTGGTTTTCGGGGCCCCGTACGCGGCTAGGCTCCCAAAAAGTCCCACACATGTGGTATCCCCGTACTCAGGAGAAGTAGCTAAATGTATTTTGGGGTGCAATTCCACATATGCCCATGGCCTGTGTGAGCAATATATCATTTAGTGACAACTTTGTGCAAAAAAAAAAAAAATTGTCACTTTCCCGCAACTTGTGTCAAAATATAAAACATTCCATGGACTCAACATGCCTCAAAGCAAATAGCTTGGGGTGTCTACTTTCCAAAATGGGGTCATTTGGGGGGGGTTTATGCCATCCGGGCATTTTATGGCCTTCAAAACTGTGATAGGTAGTGAGGAGTAAAATCAAAAATGTACGCCCTTAGAAATCCTGAAGGCAGTGATTGGTTTTCGGGGCCCCGTGCGCGGCTAGGCTCCCAAAAAGTCCCACACATGTGGTATCCCCATACTCAGGAGAAGCAGCTAAATGTATTTTGGGGTGCAATTCCACATATGCCCATGGCCTGTGTGAGCAATATATCATTTAGTGACAACTTTTTGTAATTTTTTTTTTTTTGTCATTATTCAATCACTTGGGACAAAAAAAATGAATATTCAATGGGCTCAACATGCCTCTCAGCAATTTCCTTGGGGTGTCTACTTTCCAAAATGGGGTCATTTGTGGGGGTTTTGTACTGCCCTGCCATTTTAGCACCTCAAGAAACGACATAGGCAGTCATAAATTAAAGGCTGTGTAAATTCCAGAAAATTTACCCTAGTTTGTAGGCGCTATAACTTTTGCGCAAACCAATAAATATACACTTATTGACATTTTTTTTACCAAAGACATGTGGCCGAATACATTTTGGCCTAAATGTATGACTAAAATTGAGTTTATTGGATTTTTTTTAGAACAAAAAGTAGAAAATATAATTTTTTTTCAAAATTTTCGGTCTTTTTCCGTGTATAGCGCAAAGAATAAAAATGGCAGAGGTGATCAAATACCATAAAAAGAAAGCTCTATTTGTGGGAAGAAAAGGACGCAAATTTTGTTTGGGTACAGCATTGCATGACCGCGCAATTAGCAGTTAAAGCGACGCAGTGCCGAATTGTAAAAAGTGCTCTGGTCAGGAAGGGGGTAAAACCTTCCGGGGCTGAAGTGGTTAATAATAATTAGGAAAAAAAGTACTATACATAAGCATTGCACAACAGTTAAATTCACACACTTTATTGAAAAATGGTAATCTTTTTACAAAAATTTTAAAGTGCTTCTAAATCCTGATTTTGTTAAACATATACTACGTTCATACACAATCTGATTTAATATTAATTTAAAGATTGAACATAACATAACTAAAAATGTAATGTAGTAAAAAATATATAACATTTGAATATTCAAATGTGTGTATGTTCTTTAAAAAAATATAACACCTACATAGGGAGAAGGGAGGGTTTATACCGAATCTACCTAATTTTACTAAACTGTATGTTAAATCTACATTGAGACATATTTAAATACACATGTGTTTTTCATTTTGACACATAAATAATTAAATATATCAAAAAGAAAGTCGTTTTAAAAGTTAATGAGGTGGCTGCTGGATTAATTAGACTTTCGAAAGAATTTGCACAATATATTAGGTAAACATAGCTCAAGACAAATGGCAGAGCACATGGACTTTTAATGCACTATTAAATTGTAACTGTCCTGGGTAAAGAAATGCACACATAGATGGCCAGAGAACCTTACTGTAATATATCACCTTCTCATAAATAATAGGTACCTGTCAGAGTAAAACTGCTTTCTAAGCAATAATTCAATTTAAAAAAGTTGTTTGACTACTGTATTGTGATACTGTGAAAGGTCACTTCTATAGTTATATAAAATATAACTGGAAATAACCATTTTTTTTTTCTCAGGTAAAAAATAAATAATTGTAAATGTGTGTGTGTGTATATATACTGTGAATGTGTGATATATATATATATATATATATATATATATATATATATATATATATATATATTAGGTTTATCCTACTGAGCATTTGTATTTTGTATGCATTTTGAGTTCAGCTGTGCAAATTTGGAGTTTGATATTTTTTTAGAACGAAGCACAGTTCTTATATATTCACATGTGGTAGGTGCTCCAGTCAAAACTGTGTTTTAGGGCAGGGCAGCCCACTTTTATTAAATAAGATGAAACGTTCACATAGATATCAGTTGCCCATTCAGAGGTTCTTCCACATCAATATGACAAAACTAAAATACCAAGCCACCAGGGGAAGGATGCAGTTTCCTTTTCTTTTTCCTCCGCTGTTTAAGGTTGCTATATGGAATAGAATCTTTCTTTTTTAGTGTTTCTGTTTTTGTTTTTAAACGATTTTCTGAATAGGAGATTTTATTGGTCCGAAGTTGCAACAGCTGAGCCTGATTTTAATGAGATGCACTTGTGCTGTCATGTGATTTATGTGTCATAAATGTGCTTGTAGTTTTTGCAACTTCTGTGGTTTTAACAAAGCACTTCTATAGTGTGAAACGCCTCAACCTACCTGCATTTCCCCTGCCTGTACCCATCCAGTGCTTTTAATATTTATGCTTCAATAAAGACTTTATACTTTACTTTCTGTGTGTGTGTGCTGCTGATCTGAAGGTTCTCTGTTCCATGTTTTCTGCTGCAGTGGCAGGGCGTGCACCCCACCTCACAGAAGCAACATTGGAGTGTTACCGATTGCATCACCTGTGAGCAGCGATCTATTTTTCTCCACCTGGCTCCCTTGTTTGGCAGCACCACTGCTCTTACTAGTCTCTCTGATTGTGTTGTCCAGCCCTACTGCCTGACTTGACTCTCTTAGCCTTTGGTAACAGCGCCCTGCTGCATGGCCCACTCTTTACTCCAGGATAGGGGTTCTCCCAACACCCTGATAGGATCCCGCCTGACTACTTTAATGAGACCTCCTGTCTCCTGGCTGCTGGCTGGAGCACCTCAGACACATGTGTGAGACCTCCTTCCTGTTAACTACTGTCTGGTGCACTTCTGACCCCGGGGTGAGACCTCCTGTCTCTTGACTGCTGGCAAAGGCAACTCTGACTTCTGGGTGAGACCTCCTGTCTCCCACACTGGGAGCTGTCTTCAAACTGGGAGATCTGAGCTATTCTCAGGCCTGAGTATATAATGACCCTGCATACCTGTATATTCAGACAGATTGAAGGTACCTGGTAAAATACGGACACAGGATTGAAGGTTCTGATTCAGAACTACAGAATCTGGAGAAAACCATAAACACAGCTTTCTCCGCTCCGGAACGATAGTCCAGAACCTCACATTAACCCTTAATGTGCATTCTGTGTCATATTCTTCTCCATTTTGACAATGAAAGGGCCTCGCTTTGTCACAATACACGCAAACACTATATTACCAAAAGTACTGGGATGCCTGCCTTTACATGCACATGAACTTTAATGCATCCCAGTCTTAGTTTGTAGGGTTCAATATTGAGTTGGCTCACCCTTTGCAGCTATAACAGCTTCAACTCTTCTGGAAAGGATGCCCACAAGGTTTAGGAGTGTGCCTATGGGAATATTTGACCATTCTTCCAGAAGCGCATATTGGACATTTTCATGCTCTCTGTTTTGGGAACAGTTTGGGGGTGGCCCCTTCTGACTGCACACCAGTGCACAAAGCAAGGTCCATAAAGACATGGATGAGCAAGTTTGGAGTGGAGGAACTTGACTGGCCTGCACAGAGTCCCAACCTCAACCGTATAGAACACCTTTGGGATGAATTACAGTGGAGACTGTGAGCCAAGCCTTCTCATCCAACATCAGTGCCTGGCCTCACAAATGTTCATGTGCATGTAAAGGCAGGCGTCTCAATACTTTTGGTAAAATAGTGTGTGTGTGTAATGTGTGTATATATATGTGTGTGTGAAACCTGTGTGTGTGAAAACAAGACTGAAAAAAATGAAACCTATTGTAGCCATCACCCATTTGCACATTTTAGATAATCATACACAGCTCAACAATAAATATATATATATATATATTTGTTGAGCTGTGTATGATTATCTAAAATGTGCAAATGGGTGATGGCTGCAATAGGTTTCATTTTTTTCAGTCTTGTTTTCCCTCTTTATTTTCACCTGGTGACCTGGCCAGTATCACACTTCCTGTCTTAGGGTGTCTTCACTCCCTTGCTGTAGTGCTTTCTCTACCCTGATTCCTTTCACATGTGTGGTTTGGTTGTGCACACATAAGAAAGCACTGCAGCAAGGAGAGTGAAGACACCATGGTTGAGTGTGTCGGCTGTTTGGAAATATTCTAGTGATCTCTATAATTTGAGATCATTATGGTCCAGTAAGAGGCTATATAAAAAATGACGCTTCTAAAGAAAAAAAAACAAGTCAAATCACATTTAAATTCACTTACGGTTACAGTTGCTGGCACCTGGCCATTGAAAAAACAAAAACAAAGAAAAAAACAGTCTGGGCCCCCCCAGTGTGGGTTTTAAGGGTAAAATGTAAAAAAAGAAAAGACATGGGGTCCCCCCAAAATCCATTCAAGACCCTTATCCAAGCAAGCAGCCTGGCTGGTCAGGAAAGGGGGGGGGGTGAGCGAGCACCCCCCTCCTGAACCATACCAGGCCACATGCCCTCAACAAGCTTTAGGGCATGGCGCATGCTGGGTCAGTGACATCACAAGGGGGTAGTGCCCCCAGGTGATGTCGCCAGGTGGCCCCGCCCTTACATATATAAGAACTGTCAAAAGGCTGAGTCTGCGGTAGGCGACCAACCTTCATGGATGGCAGGAGCATTTTTTTTTTCTTACGATTGTGGCGGGCAGCGTGATTGATGATGGATTTACATCGGAGGACACTGTTTTTTTATTTTTTAGTAAAGGAATTGTCAAAAACTTTCTCTGTGTTTTCATTACTTTTTGACACTTTTTTGGTGAATGGGTAGGGGTACTAAGTACCCCATACTCATTCACATAGTGGGGGCTGGGATCTGGGGGCCCCCTTGTTAAAGCCCCATGCCCGCATACCCCCACAACCACCAGCCAGAGTTGTGGGGATGAGTCCCTTGTCCCCATTAGGGATGAGCCGAACACCCCCCTGTTCGGTTCGCACCAGAACATGCGAACAGGAAAAAAGTTCGCTCGAACACGCGAACACCGTTAAAGTCTATGGGACACGAACATGAATAATCAAAAGTGCTAATTTTAAAGGCTTATATGCAAGTTATTGTCATAAAAAGTGTTTGGGGACCCGGGTCCTGCCCCAGGGGACATGGATCAATGCAAAAAAAAGTTTTAAAAACGGCCGTTTTTTCAGGAGCAGTGATTATAATAATGCTTAAAGTCAAACAATAAAAGTGTAATATCCCTTTAAATTTCGTACCTGGGGGGTGTCTATAGTATGCCTGTAAAGGGGCGCATGTTTCCCGTGTTTAGAACAGCCTGACAGCAAAATGACATTTGGAAGGAAAAAACTCATTTAAAACTACCCGCGGCTATTGCATTGCCGTCAATACACATAGAAGTTCATTGATAAAAACGGCATGGGAATTCCCCACAGGGAAACCCCGAACCAAAATTAAAAAAAAAAAAAATGAAGTGGGAGTCCCCCTAAATTCCATACCAGGCCCTTCAGGTCTGGTATGGGTATTAAGGGGAACCCCGGCCAAAATTTGAAAAAAAAAATGACGTGGGGTTCCCCCTAAATTCCATACCAGACCCTTCAGGTCTGGTATGGATTTTAAGGGGAACCCCGCGCCAAAAAAAAAAAAAAAACGGCGTGGGGTTCCCCCAAAAATCCATACCAGACCCTTATCCGAGCACGCAACCTGGCAGGCCGCAGGAAAAGAGGGGGGGACGAGAGTGCGGCCCCCCCCCTCCTGAACCGTACCAGGCCACATGCCCTCAACATTGGGAGGGTGCTTTGGGGTAGCCCCCCAAAACACCTTGTCCCCATGTTGATGAGGACAAGGGCCTCATCCCCACAACCGTGGCCGGTGGTTGTGGGGGTCTGCGGGCGGGGGGCTTATTGGAATCTGGAAGCCCCCTTTAACAAGGGGACCCCCAGATCCCGGCCCCCCCCTGTGTGAAATGGTAAGGGGGTACTTACCCCTACCATTTCACTAAAAAAGTGTCAAAATAGTTAAAAATGACAAGAGACAGTTTTTGACAATTCCTTTATTTAAATGCTTCTTCTTTCTTCCTTCATCTTCTTCTTCTTCTGGTTCTTCTGGCTCTTCTGGTTCTTCCTCCGGCGTTCTCGTCCAGCATCTCCTCCGCGGCGTCTTCTATCTTCTTCTCCTCGGGCCGTTCCGCACCCATGGCATTGGGGGGGAGGCTCCCGCTCTTCTCTTCATCTTCTTCTTCATCCTCTTCTCTTCTTCTCTGTTTCTCTTCTTAATTTTCTTCTCCGGGCCGCTCCGCATCCATGCATGGAGGGAGGCTCCCGCTGTGTGACGGCGTCTCCTCATCTGACGGTTCTTAAATAACGGGGGCGGGGCCACCCGGTGACCCCGCCCCCTCTGACGCACGGGACATGACTGGACTTCCCTGTGGCATTCCCCGTGACGTCACAGGGAAGTCCCGTCAAGTCACCGTGCATCAGAGGGGGGCGGAGCGGCCCGGAGAAGAAAATTAAGAAGATAAGCCCCCCGCCCGCAGACCCCCACAACCACCGGCCACGGTTGTGGGGATGAGGCCCTTGTCCTCATCAACATGGGGACAAGCTGTTTTGGGGGGCTACCCCAAAGCACCCTCCCAATGTTGAGGGCATGTGGCCTGGTATGGTTCAGGAGGGGGGGGCGCACTCTCGTCCCCCCCTCTTTTCCTGCGGCCTGCCAGGTTGCGTGCTCGGATAAGGGTCTGGTATGGATTTTTGGGGGAACCCCACGCTGTTTTTTTTTTTTTTTTTGGCGCGGGGTTCCCCTTAAAATCCATACCAGATGTGAAGGGTCTGGTATGGAATTTAGGGGGAACCCCACGTAATTTTTTTTTTTTTAATTTTGGCCGGGGTTCCCCTTAATATCCATATCAGACCTGAAGGGCCTGGTATGGAATTTAGGGGGACTCCCACTTCATTTTTTTTTTTTTTAATTTTGGTTCGGGGTTTCCCTGTGGGGAATTCCCATGCCGTTTTTATCAATGAACTTCTATGTGTATTGACGGCAATGCAATAGCCGCGGGTAGTTTTAAATGAGTTTTTTCCTTCCAAATGTCATTTTGCTGTCAGGCTGTTCTAAACACGGGAAACATGCGCCCCTTTACAGGCATACTATAGACACCCCCCAGCTACGAAATTTAAAGGGATATTACACTTTTATTGTTTGATTTTAAGCATTATTAAAATCACTGCTCCTGAAAAAACGGCCGTTTTTAAAACTTTTTTTTGCATTGATCCATGTCCCCTGGGGCAGGACCCAGGTCCCCAAACACTTTTTATGACAATAACTTGCATATTAGCCTTTAAAATTAGCACTTTTGATTTCTCCCATAGACTTTTAAGGGTGTTCCGCGGCATTCGAATTTGCCGCGAACACCCCAAATTGTTCGGTGTTCGGCGAACTTGCGAACAGCCAATGTTCGAGTCGAACATGAGTTCGACTCGAACTCGAAGCTCATCCCTAGTCCCCATCAACAAAGGGACAAGGTGCTTTGGGGTGGGGAGGCAGAGCCACCACCCCCCCATGTTGAGGGTATGTGGCCTGGTATGGTTCGGGGGGTGCTCGCTCGACCCCCCCCTTCCCTGACCTGCCAGACTGCATTGTTGGATAAGGGTTTGGTATGGATTTGGGGGGGAGACCCCACGCCATTTTTGTAAAAAAAAATTTACATGGGGTTCCCCTTAAAATCCATGCCAGACCTGGCAATTTTTTAATTTTTTAATCAGCTGTCAGCGGGGAAGCTCATTGACAGCTGAAGATTCATTGGTTGTTAAGGACACCATGGCCAGCTTCCCGGCCCTGCTCCTTGACAACCAGCTTTTACTGCGCCCTGATTAGGCAAATGCACTGTGCAGCGTGCAGTGCATTGCAGGGCGTTTGACAGGGCGAACACCTGCCGAACACCCTGCAAATTCGGGTGTTCCCCAAACGGGGTAAACAGCCAATCTTCGGCCCCAACTGATGCTCGGGCGGAACCATTCGCCCAACTCGTTGTGAGCATTGAGCACCTTTTTCTTGCACAATTTATGGACTTTTCAAGAACTGATTTTTTTCTATTCTGCATAATTAATGAAATATTGAGTTTTTGATACATATGCTCATACATGATTTTTTAACCTACTTTTTGCACAGTTATGGACTCTATTATGAATGTGGATTTATAAATAATTTTTACATATTTATTGTTTACACGTGAATTTTACTTTTAATTAGTTGATATTGAAGCATATCCATTGCAGAGTGGTTTGTCTTACTACTTGTATATTGTGAGTGTGATTTATTTTTTTTTACACAAAGGATTTATTGGCACATGTGTTTATTGTAGTAATGGGTGTTATTTAAGGAAAGCATTCTTTTTGGTTTATTGGTTGTCACTCCAGACCTGGTATTCAGGTATAATTAAGTGGAGCAGCTCCAATCTTTGTATACAACTAAGCGCACGGTTCCACTTTATTTTGGTTAATTAAAAAATAGTTACTTTACAGTCCTGTTAACATGTTGTGTTTGTTTTGCTTTGCCTTGCTTCAAAAATTATACCTCATGTCACTTTCTTGTCGGTTCAAAGTGTTTCCAAAGCCTCCGTAGAAATTTATGACAAAGCTCGCTTACGGCACCTGAAGCTTTTGAGAGGCTTTTATTTGGCTTTGGCAGGATGCACTGGGAAACCCACAAGCAAACTGGAAAGACATCATCAACATTCACTTCTGGTTCATGTGTATATATTCAGGAACTGTTTGGTACAGCATGGTGTGCATCTGGTAGACAGCATGGAGCAGCTGGAAGGTGAGCGGGGTCCGGACTGGAGTGAAGCAACTAGCAGATGGCACACATGGTATCCAACACGGGAAAGCTATAGCGGAAGGTAAAGGGGACTGGAGAGTGTGGATTGAGTGGTGGAGGATCAGCAGAGCTGGGGAACCAGAGGAGTAGAAACTAGTAGATGTCACATGTGGTGTGCAGCATGGGAGCCACATAGCAGGAGGTAAGAGGGGACCAGAGAGAGAGGAGGATCAGAAAACCAGATGATCAGCAGTAGGGATGAGCCGAACACCCCCTGTTCAGTTCCCACCAGAACATGCGAACAGGCAAAAAATTTGTACGAACAAGCGAACACCATTAAAGTCTATGGGACATGAACATGAAAAATCAAAAGTGCTCATTTTCAAGGCTTATATGCAAGTTATTGCCATAAAAAGTGTATGGTTCCGGGGTCCTGGGTCGCGCCCCAGGGGACATGTATCAATGCAAAAAAAAGTTGTAAAAACTGACTTTTTTCAGGAGCTGTGATTTTATTAATGCTTAAAGTGAAACAATAAAAATGAAATATTCCTTTAAATATCGTGCCTGGGGGTGTCCTTAGTATGCCTGTAAAGTAGCGCATTTTTCCTGTTTTTAGAACAATACCAAAGAAAAAAAATACCCTTATCAGTGCCCGTCAGTGCAGCCATATCAGTGCCCATCATTGAGGAAGAAAACGTACTTATTTACAAAAAATTTTAACAGAAACAAAGAAAAACATGTTGTTTTTTTTAAATTTTTGGTCTTTTTTTATTTGTTGCGCAAAAAATAAAAATCGCAGAGGTGATCAAATACCACCAAAAGAAAGCTTTATTTGTGGGAACAAAATGATAAAAAATTAGTTTGGGTACAGTGTTGTATGACCACGCAATTGTCATTCAAATTGCTACAGTGCTGAAAGCTGAAAATTGGCTTGGGCAGGAAGGTGTCTGGTATTGAAGTGGTTAATAAAGGACTTGTCCCAAATTGTCTACAGTCATTTTTACCATTTTGACACTTTTTTTGGTGAATGTCTAGGGGTACAATGTACCCGATACCAATTCACATGGGGGGGGCCTGGATCTGGGGGTCCCCTTGTTAAAGGGGGTTTCCAGATTCTGATAAGCCCCCCGCCCGCAGACCCTCACAACCACTGGGCAAGGGTTGTGGGGATGAGGCCCTTGTCCCCACCAACATGGGGACAAGGTGCTTTGGGGCGGACCCCAAAGCATCCTTCCCATGTTGAGGGCATGTGGGCTGGTACGGTTCAGGAAGGGGGTGCTCTCTCGCCCCCCCCTTTTCCTGAGGCCTGCCAAGTTGCATGCTTGGATAAGGGTCTGGCATGGATTTTGGGGAGCCCTATGCCATTTTTTTTTAATCTTGTTGCAGGGTTCCCCTTAAAATCCATACCAGACCTGAAGGGCCTGGTATGGATCTTGGGGGGGGCAGGCATTTTTTTTCTTTGGTTTAATATTCATACCAGACCCAAAGGGCCTGGTAATTGACTGGGGGGGGACCCATGCCGTTTTTTTTCAATGATTCTTATCTATATTGCCGGGATCCGACAATTCATTACAGCTGCAAACTGTTTTTTTTTTTCTTCAGAATTTGTCATTTTGCTGTGGTATTGTTCTAAACACTGGAAAAATGGGCTACTTTACAGGCATACAGGGATATCCCCCAGGCACAATATTTAAAGGAATATTTCATTTTTATTGTTTCACTTTAAGCATTATTAAAATCACTGCTCCTGAAAAAATGGCTGAATTAATACCTTTTTTTTTTCATTGATACATGTCCCCTAGAGCCAGGACCCGGGTCTTCATATACTTTTTATGGCAATAACTATAAGCCTTTAAAATAAGCACTTTTGGTTTTTCATGTTAGTGTCCCATAGACTTTAATGGTGTTCCGCGGCTTTTGAATTTGCAGCGAACACCGCATATTGTTTAAATCAAAAAGAAAAAAACTGCGCTTGGCAAAGAAAAAGAAGCTGCGGTTATAAGTGTGGCACACCAAATACAAGATAATAAACAAAAAAAAACGCGCTAAAAAGTGAATAAATAAAATAATCTTAGTAAAGTCCGTGCAGTCCCATATGAACGTCCACACAAAATAAGGAAGGTGAAATTATTATAAGTGAATAACATATAATTTCCTCCAATGTGATAAATGATGAACGGCAATGGAACTGGAAACACCAAAATATTGCGCTTACCAGACATAAGCCAAATAAGAGCGGGTGGCTCAAACCCAGCCTGGGCCTTTACAATGATGATCCAGCCGAGTCAGGATGATCACACTCGTCTCATATGTCCAGTCCGTCAAGATTTATATCCAAAAAATATATAACACAAGCATAGCGTAATACAGATATATGAAAAACTCAAAAAAGTGAAAAAAAGGTGCAACACTCAAAAAAGGATAAATCATGAGTATCATATATCATCCAAAGATGACACAGCAACTATGGATGTTGAGTGAGTATCATGCAATCATGCAAAAATTGTGAATTAAGGTGAAATAGGTAAGAGAAATTGCAACCCCAATCTCAAATTAAAATCAGGAAATATTATAGCTGTACCAAATCACCCAAAAATGTAATCAATATGAACGTGAAAAAAAAAAGGAAAAACGGAACCATTGACAGATAGCTTATCGCATGCACATGCTGCTTACCAGATGGTAAATTTAAACAGGCAAAGTGTCACACAATTCAACATGTAGATAGGATAGGAACACACCAGCGAATCCTAGGGGATATTCAGCTTACCAGACATCCTCACAGAGTAGGCAAATGGGATAAGGCATGCACAGGCTCCTATCCGGAGTGGCGTAGACGCGTCCTGGCCAGTCAAGCCCAAGCTCAGAAATAGACTCGATTCCTGAGCTCCCTCTGATCCGCATATTGTTTGCTGTTCCACGAACAGGTGAACACCCGATGTTTGAGTCTAACTTACGTTTGACTCGAACATCGGCTCGTCCCTAATCAGCAGAGCTGGGGATTACTACCCAGTGGGGGATCAGCAGAGTTGGGATTTACTACTGAGCAAGGGATCAGCAGAACTAGGGGTTACTACTAAGAGGGGGATTAGCAAAGCTGGGGGTACTATTGAGTGGGGCATCAGCAGAACTGAGGGTACTACTGAGCAGGGGATCTGCTGAACTAGGGTACCAATTACCTAAGAATATACTGAATGAGGGTACTAATAAGCTGTGGATCTCCTGAATGGGAATACTGATGAGCTGGAGATCTGCTGAACAGGGGTACTAATAAGCTGGGGTTCTATTGGGCTCCTGTAAAACAAATAGAAAATCAACACACATACAGCATTTGCCAATCTTCATTAAAGCTTCAAAAAGGCATTATCGGAGTACAACTGAAGCATCATCGAAGCACCACAGAAGCATCAAAAATACATAAAAAAATCATGTTGAAGCAGTAGGTGCTTTATTGTATGTTCAAGTCAAAACAAGTTTAAGCAAGCCCTTAGTGACCATTCAGAATTAATCTGTCGTTTATGGTATTTTCACTTTTTGGAGAGATTTACTCTTTTCCTATTGTGTCTTCAGAGCAATAAGTGAATGGAAATCTCCCCAACATGACAAAGACTGCAAAAAGATAAAGTTAGTGGTTCTAATCTTAAAAAAAAAATGTTTTGGCTATAGATACACTTTAACCTCTTTAAGACTGCCCGTCTGCATTGTACAGTACTGCTGATGGGCATCACTGGCCTTTTCCAGGTACAGAGCATGCAGGGAGTATGAACAAATACATTTTTAGTAAAAAAGTAGCACATAATACACACATTAACACTCATTAGGGGGCGTGGCTTGGTGCCGAACGAGAATGGCTGCCTGAACTCCTCGCTCTGTCCTGCAAGCTGTCTAAAGGAGCCCTTAACCACAGCAAACATGGGGAAAGCGAAGGACAAAGCATCCCAGTCCCGGTCCCAATCCCCCAGGGGCACGGATCCGCTCTCCGGTCACAATATTCCGGAAATCTTCCGGCCGCGATCACACGAGGCCCCGGCTTCATCTCCGGCCTACTCCGGAACACGCTCCTCCAGCCTCAGCCCTGCCAGGAGAAGCTCTCAGCGCACGGAGAGCCCATCTGCTGCCCGACCACTTAACATGAGTGATCTCAGATCGGTAGCAGCAGACATAAAAGATTCCTTTGCTGCTGCTTTTACAGATCTTTGGAGAGATATTCAATCGATGCACTTACGAATTGATGACCTAGAAACAACCACAACTCGCCATGATGCCGCCTTACAACAGCTACAGCATTCATCTCAGATATACAATAGCCAGCTTAGAGACTTACACAGACACATGGAAGATCTGGACAATCGCGGACGCCGCCATAATGTACGGGTAAGAGGCATGCCTGAGTCCGTTGAGCAGAATCACATTATACAGGCCACAATCCAGATCTTCAATGATTTGCTGGGAAGACCCCCTGAGACCCCCATTGAATATGAGCATCTACACAGAGCTCTTAAACCTAGAAGCAGAGATTCAGACCCTCCCAGGGATGTGATATGCTGCCTAATAAATTTCAGATTGAAGGAAGACATCCTGAGAAGAGCCAGGGAGCGCCACAGCCTGCTGTACCAGGGTGCAGAAATCAAGATTTTTCAAGATCTGTCCCCCATAACCCTACAAAACAGATGAGACCTGCGCCCGCTGCTCGACCTACTACGCCATAAAGGGATCCAATATCGCTGGAAATTTCTCTTTTGCCTGTCTGCATCAAATGCTGGACGCACTGCCAATCTGAAAGTCCCGGAAGATCTCAGGGGGTTCTGCAATACGCTACAGATACCATTCATCGAACTTCCGGACTGGTATAGAGCTTTTCGTACCCCCCCAGCTCCAAAGAACCAACTCCATGGAAGCTATCCCGGTAAGAGATGAATTCCACATTAGAAGGCGCAGATCATCCTCTCCAAGACCACTTCCTCAAAGGAATGAGCTGGATAGAGATCGACAAAGTCCAACTGCGTCCCCAGCCCACAGGCGGGCTAGGCCAGATCAGCCTTAATTATTCCTGTCCAAATGCTTGAGAACAATACAACTCATGTTCAGAGTTGCAGTCTTTCTTAGGTTGCCACCCCAACCCAAGCTCCAGTGCCATAGAATCAGGACAGAACAGCAAACTGACCGACACCTGAAACCCATCCGGCGGTGGCCTATTTCAAACCTGACCCGAACTGGATCCACCAGATTCAGATAGACAATATTACATTTCTATAAGTTTAGAAACCCCTGAAGATCCCATGCTTTATCTCCCCGCATCAACTCAACACCAAGAAATTCTCCTCGGGGAGATATCCCTCTTCCACAGACCCCAACAGAATCCAAAACACACCTCTAAGAAGCAGAACTTAAGCCGAATACATCACCAGTGGAATATTGACTGATCGAACAACTGACTACCACGCAATCCACCAACACCCTTACTTAATCGTCAGCCTTTATTGTGCCTATGACTGGAAGCTCGGGATGGATCCCCCCATCAACATGATGTCATCCGCCGCAGTTAATAGCACCACTTGGGTCTCCCCTCTCCATTTCCTCTCCCCCCCCTTCCCTCCCCTCCCCTACCCCCCCTAACCCCCCCATACATCCAGGTACCCTCTCCAGACTAAAGATGACACACCAATGAGATGAACTGAACACCTGAGACAAGTACAAGTTAGATGCTTAACTTACGGTACTCCACAATGCTCTGAGTTACGTATGGAGTTCTCTCTTTTTTTTTTGTTTTTTTTTATTTTCCTTTTTTCCTTTTTTCCTTTTCCTTTATTTCACTTCATGTTTTTGAATATGCTTATGCTGAATGTCTTGATATGTCTATCGCGAAGAAGGGGGGCTCGTCCCACATGGATAAGGGCTCTTTCCTTAAACAACACACCCCTACTCGCTGTACATTTGCCAGGGACTCCCATGTGGGACAAGCTTCCTAATGGTGGGCAGGTTGTATTGAACTAATCACTCTTGGGCCACAGCCGCTGAGTTTTGTACCATCAACTAAACACCCATAAAAGGCCACTACATACCATTCTGGGGAAGAGCAACTGCCTGAGGTACAGTTCTATCCTAACCCGTTGATTGGACCACACTTAGACCAATCCTTACACTTAAACATCATTGGACCCATATTCATTTCCCCCCCATAACCAAATACCACTCTAAATTATAGCGAGCTAGCCTTTTAGATGATGCGCTACCTCACGCCCCCATATATTCCCACTACTTAGCACGAGATCATAATTTGCACTAAATCCGACCCATTATTAATATTATTGCTGCTACCAGTATCAATATTATTATTAAGATATGTTTGTAGATTGTTTAGTTCTACAGCTCTTCTTGTGCCTTTTTACTTGCTGTTTGGGTGGCGACCTCCCCGAGTTTACTAACATAACGAGATTATTTCTAGGAACATAGTCTAAAGTTCAATGTTTCAATTGTCTATATAGTTGATTGTTAATGATACCACATCATCAATCTGAGATCTTTCACCACGTATTTTCCCTTTGATATGAAAGCAGGCTCCCTCCATACAAGTCGTATAGACCCATGACGACCTCCCACGGACAGGACATCCCTCGAACCTTTCTCCGAACACCTTCCATTCCTCCACACAACAGGACAGTGACTATGCTGGTTGACCCACACTGGACGTTTCAACCCCTAACAGGGTAAGGTAGCCGGACTACTTTTACCTCCGGTAAGTACATCTTACTCCCTGTTACTAAATCCTACTTGACTAACCTCCTCCCTTCTATCTCCCAACTCCCCCCCTTCCCATACTCTCTCCCCTTCCCTTCCTCCTCCCTCTTCTCTATATCTGGGTCTCACCCCCCCCCTGGTCTCCACCGTAGCATTTCCCACTGTAACGCTTAAAAACCTTTGAAGGGCGTGCAACTCTCCACAGATTCCACTTACCCACATTGGTCATATTGGTAAATTGCAACCCCACCCTGTGCCTAATACACCAACCAGATTATACCCGATTACCATGGATCTCATACATTCTAGTCTGCAACACAACACACTCAAAGTAGTTTCTCAAAATGTTAAAGGACTAAATATCCCTGAGAAGCGTAGTCAAATCCTCAGCATGATGAGTAAATTAAAAGCAGATGTGGTATTTTTGCAAGAAACCCACTTCCGCACGAACAATACCCCTAAACTAGCAAGCCGTATGTACCCTACTTCCTTCCATGCCACAAACCCTCTAGCCAAAACAAAGGAGGTCTCGATCCTGCTCTCTAAAAACCTTCCATGGCAACTGACAGATTCCCTAGTAGATCCAGAGGGCCGCTATATATTTCTAAAGGGAGTCATCCACAATCGGACGGTCACTTTAGCAAACATATACAGCCCCAATACCGCCCAGGTCAGTTTCTTCCGTTCTATAGCAACCACCCTCGCAGGCTTTTAAGCGGGGATTACAATCCTTGGAGGCGATTTCAATGTGAAACTTCAGCCCATCCTAGATTCCTCATCGGGATCCTCCACCCTACCTTACAGAGCACTGAGACAAATTAAGATACAAATACAGGAACTCCTTCTACACGACACATGGCGTACCCTACACCCGAATGGGAAAGATTACTCCTTCTTTTCCGCACCTCACAATAGGTACTCCAGGCTAGACTACCTTTTCCTTTCCCAAAAGGATCTTCTTCTTAAAATCTGCTACCATTGAACCCCTACTCATCTCAGATCACCACCCGATTACCCTCTCCCTCTCCTTCCCGGAAAGAAACTTGGTCACAAAGATATGGCGTCTGGACCCATCTCTCCTCACTTCAGAAATTGACACCAATCACATCCGCACTAACCTAGGCAACTACTTCAGGGAAAATGACAACTCCGAAACAGCACCTCTATCCCTTTGGGAGGCGCACAAGTGCGTCATCCGAGGGGAATTTCTCACACTTCAGGCCAATCGAAAAAAAGCACAACAAATAACTTTAGGGGAACTAACTAACAAAATAAAGAGACTAGAACTACTTCACAAGCAGTCTCAGTCACAAGACACATACCTAGAACTTACTCAACCAGGAAACTTCTGTTGGAAACCCTCAACCGCAAAACCCGACGCAAATTTATGCTAAATCAAAAGCTATTCTATGAACAGGGAAACAAGTGCGGGAAGCTACTAGCCAGAGCTATCCAATCTAAGAAAGCTAGCACTAACATCCACACCATAAAAGACTCTTTAGGCAACTCAAGCTCGAACTCCGCAGACATAGCTTCTCAATTTGAACGCTACTACACAGAACTTTATAATATACCACAGCAACCCGAAACAACTGTAGGCCAAACCTCTAGAAAAGCCCTTATCAAAGATTTCCTCAAAAAGTTCAGCCCCAAACCCATACCCCGGGAAGAGGCTTGCGACTTAGACAACCCCATATCCGAGGAGGAACTTAAGAGAGCGATCAAACAACTAAAAACGGGAAAAAGCCCAGGCCCAGACGGCTTTTCAGCACCTTATTATAAGACCTTTGTAGATATACTCTCAGCCCCGTTTCTGAAGACATTCAACTCCCTAACCACATCAAAGTTGCCTTTTCACAGATTACTAGAAGCGCATATCATGGTCATGCTGAAGGAGGGGAAGGATGCAACATCAGTTACTAGTTACAGACCAATCTCCCTACTCAATGTAGATCTTAAATTATTTGCCAAAATTTTAGAAAACCGGCTCCTTCCCCTCCTTCCTGCAATAATAGGGAAAGACCAGGTTGGATTTGTTCCTGGCAGAGAGGCCAGGGACAACACCATTAAGGCAATTAACTTAAACCATTGGCTAACTTCCCAAAACCAAAGAGGCTTCTTTCTATCCCTGGATGCTGAGAAGGCGTTTGACAGGCTGGCCTGGGACTACCTGGGGGCGGTTTTACGCCACTTAGGTCTACAGAACCGAATGTTCAACCTAAATATGTCCCTATACACCACACCAACAGCAAAAGTCAAAGTCAATGACCACCTGTCGGATGCCTTCTCCATCCGGAATGGAACGAGGCAAGGATGCCCACTGTCCCCTATCCTTTTTATCTTAACACTAGAACCCCTACTACATTGCCTACGATTGAACGAGAATATCAAAGGTATTCCCATTGCAGGACATACGTATAAAATAGCGGCTTTCGCCGATGACATTCTGCTATTTCTAAGTGACCCACTTACCTCGATCCCAAACCTGCTCAGAGATTTTGACCTATTTCGACAAATATCCAATCTAAAGATTAACTTCTCAAAATCCCATGCCCTCAACATATCTCTCCCGAAAGATCTAGTCTCCCAATGCCAAGATAATTTTCCCTTTGTCTGGAAACAAAACGCCATCACTTATTTGGGAATCCAATTGACCACACACCTATTGGACTTATACTCTAAAAACTTCACCCCGCTGACTCGCACAATCTCCGAGGACCTACGCAGATGGGATAAACCCCATTTCTCTTGGTTCGGCCGTGCGGCCATCCTGAAAATGAATGTGCTCCCTCGTATCCTATATCTGCTACAAACAATACCCATTAAACTCCCTGCAGCTTTCTTTCACACAATTAAACAACAATCTCTGAAGTTTCTTTGGAAACACAAGCACCCTAGGATAAGCTATACCTAACTCTCGAAACCCAAAAACAAAGGGGGTATTGGTCTACCAGACTTGCAAAACTACTCCAGAGCTTGCCATCTTGGAAGAATAGTAGATTGGTCAGTACACAAAGGGGTTAAAGACTGGGTGAGACTAGAAGGCTCTTTCTCCCACTTGCCCATTAGAAGCACCCCCTGGATTCTCCAATGCCATATTCCCAAAACCCTAAAAGAACACCCCCTAATAGAGGCTACCCTCAGGAGCTTTAGGGAAGTATGTAAAAAATTCAAAATTTCCTCTAACCCAGGGCCCCTTACGCCTATCCGACTTAACCCAGCCTTTGTCCCGGGGATGTCCAACACTTTCCTCAAAGATACTTGGCCACACAAAGACATGTCAGCCCAACACTTCTTTAGAGATGGCAAATTTCTAAACCGTGCTTCACTTCCAACAAACACAGGGGGCGAACCCCTCCCGCTATGGAATTACTTCCAGATTCGTCATTTTCTCACAACAACACACCGAAACACATCTCTATCTAGAAACTTGACCCCATTTGAAAACTTATGCTCCCAAACCACACCGCAACAACACTTGATTGCAAATACCCACTCTATGCTTTTTGCCCTGACTTCCCCCAAAGACACCAAAGCTTGCCAGGCTTGGGAAAGGGAACTTCAAATAGACTTAACGGAAGAGAACTGGGAACGAATTTTCACAATAGCACACAAAGACTCCCTCAATGTCATGATACAAGAGAATAACTACAAAACCCTATCCCGATGGTACCGTACACCTGAATTACTAAACAAATTTAATCCTGAGACGTCAAACAAATGTTGGAGATGCTCCAATGATATAGGTACATTTTTACACATCTGGTGGTCCTGCCCTCTTCTCCAGACTTTCTGGAAACAGGTTCATGACATCACTTCCCAGGTAACCACATACCCTCTGGACTATACTCCTGCTAGGCTTATTCTCCACCACTCCTCCACTTCAGCCCACACATACAGAAAGTCTCTGGGGATACATATGATTAACGCAGCCAAATTATGCATCTCAGCCCACTGGAGATCCCCCTGTATCCCAACTATGTCTGAATGGTTTTCCCGTGTGGGCAAAGTGGCTGAAATGGAGGAACTAATCCACATTGCAAAAGATTTGCCACCAAAATACTCCCTAACGTGGGCCTGTTGGACCCACTTCTGCACTACAGAGAGATATACCTCCATTATGAGACCAAACCGTCCCGAATCCTCCCACATTGACTGACTGAAATAAGCCAAATATCTCCTTTGAGATACGCACTTTCTCATCAAAACTCGCTGATTCGCTCATTCCCGCCCTAAAGCGGATCCCGGGGGGAATCCCCCTTCAGACAGGGATCCTCCCACGAAAACCTTCATGCTCTTGAAGCCCGGTGGAGACTAGGGAGGGGATACCCCAGTTCCCTCTATTCCCTCCCTACGTCTGTCTTTCACTTTATCCCTCAATCCCACTCACTTCTATGTCTACCCCCCTTTCTACATCCCTACCCCAACTGAACAGACGACGTTAACCATCTACATACCCCCATGACTACCCTAACTTTTGTGTTTAATTTGCCATTTAATCCTCACATCTTAAAAACTGACGAGACTAACTCCCCATACAGACATGCCTCACCTTGCAAGCCTGATACTTCCACACATGCCCAGGAACAAACAAACAGACTTATATCTAACTACACACTGCCACTTCTCCAATTAGCCCCTAATTTTTGACATCATAATCAAAGTGACACCCCTGTCTAAGATGGTTCCTGATCTCAGATGATGAGGTAAACCTCGAGTTCGAGGCTGTTTTACTCATCTATATGTCTGTTCGATTTACTGTTAAAACATATATCTGACTCGCTATACTTCAGTGAGATAAGTCATGTCAATAGGATTTATGTTGTCTATTCACCTATTGTTTGTAAAAACTGTGTAACAACACTTTGTTCACAATAAAAACTTTTATGGAAAAAAAAAAAAAAACACTCATTAGGCACACCCTTGAACCCTTGATTACCCCGAGATGTTAACTCTTAGATGTTAGTAACTATTAGTACGGTGAAAGTGTATAGTATTATCAATAATTACTGTGTGAGTGTTACTGATGATGTCAGTGTCAGTTAGTTCATATGCAGTGTAAGTTGGTGCAAGATTGCCTGCTGTACTATCACAGTCCCACTATAAGTCACTGATCACCGCCATTACTACTATAAAAACATAAAATAAAAATTCCGGTATAGTGTGTATACCATTGTTTGTAGACACTACTGTATAACTTTCACACAAACCAATCAATGTACTTTTTTTTTTTTTACCAAAGACATGAAGCTTTTATTTTGGCCTAAATTTATGGTGTTTTTTTGTTTTTTTATTGGATGTGTTTTATAGCAGAAAGTAAAAAATATTGTTTTCTTTTTTCAAAATGTTTATATAAAAAGGAATAGAACAAAAACCTAGTGATTATCAAATACCACCAAAGTAAAGCTATATTTGTGTGGAAAAAATATATACATTTCATTTGGGTACAGTGTTGCATGACTGCAAAATTACCAGTTAAAGTAGTGCAGTGCTAAACAGCAAAAAATGGCCTGGTCATGAAGGGGAAAACCTTCCAGAGCTCAAGTGGTTAATATAAATTCTCTATTTCCGTCATTAGATTAAAACTGTTATGAATCTTTTAGTACACCCCTGAACTACTAAAATTAAATGTGCATGATGACAGGTTAACAAATTCTATTATTACAAAGCAAATACTAGATTATGGTGGATTCTGCATGAGGGTTTCAATGACAAATTATGACACTGATACAATCTCATCTTGCTAGATTCTGTAATTACATCAACAACAAATTGATATCTTGAGAAAGAAAGAGCCCCATAGTCACACGATCTGGAAGCGTGTTTTATTATCATGATTAATATGCTCACTGGGCACCTGGAAAAACAGCACATTTACTCAAGAGATTTAAACCAAATTAGAAACATTAAGAAATGATCCTGATTGCATTTAATTAAGCAGCTACATTGTGTCATGCATTGTATAAATAATTGAGATTAACAAATCCTCAAATTCAAAATACAAAAACATGCAGGAATGTGGACTTATGTGTCTTAAAAATAAATTCACAAGAAAATGAAAAGTATTCCTCATAGACAAAAGAATATTTGCTTTTTAATAAAAATCTTAGCGTACATTTTGTACATGTTTGTGCAGAAATTGTACGCTTGAAAATGATTTTAAGATTCAGGCCAAGGTGTTACGTATACGAATCCGACTGCGAGGATACTCTCCCACTAATCTTAGAAAGGCCTTTAATAAAGCCTCTTCACGCTCCCGGAACTCTTTACTATTCAATCGTCCCAAACCCTCCTCCTCAAACGACCCTGTAAGGTTTATTACCACATATTAAGCTCTTCATGATGTACTTCGAACCATTTTATCCAACAACCAACATTTTATCTAACAACTGGCACCTACTCGCCGAACACCATATTTTGGGTAAACACGTGCGGCCCGCCCCTGAACTAGTGTTCCGCAGGGCATGTTCCCTACGCGACCAATTGACCTCTAGTCATTACACATCTGCTAAGCCTCCTAGGAGAGGACCCAATGGCACATTTAGATGTGGTGATTGTCCCCGTTGTCCCTGGGTTTGCGAGGGGAAACAGTTTGTTTTACCTAATGGGGAATTTTTTACTCCACGGACTTTTGCAGACTCTGGAACCAGAGGGGTCATTTATTTGATGTTATGTACCTGCAAGGCCTTTTACGTTGGAAAGACCATTCGAGAACTCAGGCAGAGGATTGGTGACCACCTCTATTATTCTGAGAGTGGTAAACTTACTACCATTGGTAGACACATTGGACTTTATCATAGATATGATACCTCTGTTGTCCAGGTTTTAGTCCTTGAGGTGGTGCAACCTAACCCTAGGGAGGGCGATTGGGACCGTATAATCCTGCAGAGGGAAACATTATGGATAGAGCGGATCAATGTCACTCTTCCCCCTGGCCTCAATGAGATGGTGTCATACAAATCCTTTTTGTGAATCATTCCAGCTATTTTTCCACCCCCCTTCCTGTTCCCTCCCCTTTTTTCGCTTTTCTTCCCTTACCTCCTTTTCCCCTTCCTCCCATTCCTTCACCCACCCTTTTTCATCAACACTATGAGGTCCGAGTAGGTATGATACCTTAATTATTGTCGAGATCGCCTATGTGATTGAACCCAATATCGGTGTTAGGATTAGTGACATTCTAGGTGTTACATCCCCTGAAGTTTATACATCCATTATTTACAGCTTTTTATAATATGTTTTTTCTATTTCATATTATGTTTTGCTGTTAAGGAGACTTGCTGTGCCCCTCTCTCCAGCGGTTTATCAGACTCTGCAGGTATCCTTGTCCCTTCTCCCCCTGACGGACATGTGTTTACCCTGGCAGGAGGTTTTTATTCCTGCTAGCACTGTATTCGCCTGGACCCTCCGGTCCTTAGGCTGCATCAGCGTGCACTTGCGCAGTAGCACACAACTGTGCACCTGCGCAATGCGGGTAAACAGACCCTGTGACATCACACGCCACCCACGGTGGCGTTATCTGATGCTGACAGGGTTGGGGAGCTAATATATGTGGCAGACCGCTGTGTGAGCATTAACAGATTCTTCCCGCTGAGCTGTCATGGTAGATTGTCTTACCTGAAGGTTGGTGCGCTTTTAAGAGTGGTGTAGGATGTGCCCTTTTCTTCCCCACATCCCCTTTACTGCCCTCACTCCCTTCCTTTCCTCCCTTGTCTTTCCCTCCCTCACCCCTCCTGGCTCCTAACCTTCAGTGTTTTGATTTCATTCATTATTGTATTTTACAGACTACCATGTCACTCTGGGATCCTATATATCAAGTGTCAGCTTTGCTGCATCCCAGACTTTAAGTGTCAATTGTCTTACTCTGGGAGTAACCTTTACTTTAGTACTACCGTACTTTGGTATACTCAGCCCATGCCTTTACAATTGGATTTATTAACTGTGATTAATTACCAAGTGCCGAGATAGTCCAACCCCAATTTTCAGGCATGTACGTGCGTAGGCAAGTGGCGGCAATTGCCTCCACTCCTCTATTTTTTTCATTCTAAACCTGGATTATAACACTTTTATTTGGTATATATTAGTCTTTAATTTGAGGCCATACTCACTAATTACTCTTAGCGTATATACAACAAATCTAAAATACATTCTATTCCGTCTAATTTTCCCCCTTTTTTTTTTTTACATCACAGGACTGTGTTAAAGTTTACATATGGCAATTTTTACATAGTGGCACGGCGGGGAACCCAATGCGCTTGGCCGGTGGGCCCGATCACCGCCGGCCACCCGTGATTGTGCACGTGAGCAGGAACAGGGATTTGTGTGTGTGTAAACAGACAAATCCCTGTTCTGTCGAGGTAGAGGAGACCTATCGTTTGTTCCTACTAAGTAGGAACAACGATATGTGTCTTCCCCCTGTCAGTCCTATCTCGATACAGTTAGAAACACTAACTAGGGAACACATTTAACCCCTTGATCGCCCCCTAGTGTTAACCCCTTCCCTGCCAGTGACATTTATAGATTAATCTCAGATAACTGCCATTACTAGTAAAAAATATATAAAAATGCCATAAATCTTTCCCATCATTTATAGACACTATAACTGTTGCGCAAACCAATCAATATACGCTTATTGCGATTTTTTTTTTTTTACCAAAAATATGTAGAAGAATATATATTTGCCTAAACTGAGGAAGGAATGTGCTTTTTAAAAACATATTTATTAGCAAAAAATATTGTTGTTTTTTTTTCAAAATTGTCGCGTTTTTTTGTTTATAGTGCAAAAAATAAAAACCGGAGAGGTGATCAAATACCACCAAAAGAAAGCTCTATTTGTAGGGAAAAAAGGGCATCAATTTTGTTTGGGTACAGCATCGCACGACCATGCAATTGTCAGTTAAAGTGACGGAGCGTCGTATCACAAAAAATGGTCTGGTCATCCAGCAGCCAAATCTCCCGGTCTGTAAGTGGTAAAAAAGCATGCACATAAAACAAAACAGAAAATAAATCCTTGCCATACAGGCGCTAACTAAACAGTACAGGTTTCTCTCTGACAGATGAAGGGCTTCTCTTAGTCTCCAAGAAAAAAACATGCATTTTGCAAACCTTTTTCTTACAAAGTGATTTCCACATGTATCTCTCTCAGGAGGCTCCCTGTGTCCCAGGTCAGAACAACCTGTTGCTCCAGTCCTTCCTTTATCCCACCTGCTTCTGGTCACAAGTGGGAAGCAAAACCCAGTTCGGATCCCACACTGCCAAGATGGCCCAGAAAACTCGAGCAAAAGAAAGAAGGCACGGTAAATTATACCATCCCTCAAACACCTCACCTTTCAATATGTCACAGTATGTGCAATACTAGTAGGATCCTAATGGAAGCTGGAAATTACTATAGTATACAGTGATCTCAACTAGCTTCCTGAACCCATTCTAAATAACTGCCCTGCTGCTTAGTGAACACAGATGAGCACTCACTCAGCACAGGTGTCATTCAAAGAAGACTGCATTTTCTGATTGGAAAAAGAAGAGAGGTGGGGCATTGACATCACAAACTCCACCCCATCCAATCAGAGAGCACTTTGCATTCATAGTGTTCTCTAAATGGTGCCCATGTCTACTACAGTGATTTTCACATAGTTACACTGGTCCAGGTTGGTGACACTATGTGAAAATTGCCATTTCTAAACATCTGCTTTAAATACGGTAGTTTTCTTATTACTATAAACAATAGCAGTCCTTTGTTTGATTACAATACAAAAGGAGCAAAACCTAATTGGTCTTATATCCTATGTTGACCAAACATAACAATGAAAGTGTATGACAATTAGGGATGAGCCGAACACCCCCCTGTTCGGTTCGCACCAGAACATGCGAACAGGAAAAAAGTTTGTTCGAACACGCGAACGTCATTAAAGTCTATGGGACACGAACATGAATAATCAAAAGTGCTAATTTTAAAGGCTTATATGCAAGTTATTATCATAAAAAGTGTTTGGGGACCCGGGTCCTGCCCCAGGGGACAAGGATCAATGCAAAAAAAGTTTTAAAAACGGACGTTAATGGATTTTAATAATGCTTAAAGTCAAACAATAAAAGTGTAATATCCCTTTAAATTTCATAGCTGGGGGGTGTCTATAGTATGCCTGTAAAGGGGCGCATGTTTCCTGTGTTTAGAACAGTCTGACAGCAAAATGACATTTCAAAGGAAAAAAGCCATTTAAAACTACTCGCGGCTATTAATGCATTGCCGGTCCGACAATACACATAGAAGTTCATTGATAAAAATGGCATGGGAATTCCCCACAGGGGAACCCCGAACCAAAATTTAAAAAAAAATTACGTGGGGGTCCCCCTAAATTCCATACCAGGCCCTTCAGGTCTGGTATGGATATTAAGGGAAACCCCGGCCAAAATTTAAAAAAAAATGACGTGGGGGTCCCCCTAAATTCCATACCAGACCCTTCAGGTCTGGTACGGATTTTAAGAGGAACTCCGCGCCAAAAAAAAAAAGGCGTGGGGTCCCCCCAAAAATCCATACCAGACCCTTATCCGAGCACGCAACCTGGCAGGCCGCTGGAAAAGAGGGGGGACGAGAGAGCGCCCCCCCCTCCTGAACCGTACCAGGCCACATGCTCTCAACATTGGGAGGGTGCTTTGGGGTAGCCCCCCAAAACACCTTGTCCCCATGTTGATGAGGACAAGGGCCTCATCCCCACAACCCTGGCCGGTGGTTGTGGGGGTCTGCGGGCGGGGGGCTTATCGGAATCTGGAAGCCCCCTTTAACAAGGGGACCCCCAGATCCCGCCCCCCCTGTGTGAAATGGGAAGGGGGTACAAAAGTACCCCTACCATTTCACTAAAAAACTGTCAAAAATGTTAAAAATGACAAGAGACAGTTTTTGACAATTCCTTTTTTTAAATGCTTCTTCTTTCTTCTATCTTCCTTCATCTTCTTCTTCTTCTTCTGGTTCTTCTGGCTCTTCTGGTTCTTCCTCCGGCATTCTCGTCCAGCATCTCCTCCGCGGCGTCTTCTATCTTCTTCTCCTCGGGCCGCTCCGGCATGGGGGGAGGCTCCTCTCTTCAAGGCTACCCCAAAGCTCCCTCCCAATAGTGAGGGCATGTGGCCTGGTACGGTTCAGGAGGGGGGGCCGCTCTCTCGCCCCCCCCTTTTCCTGCGGCCTGCCAGGTTGCATGCTCGGATAAGGGTCTGGTATGGATCTTTGGGGGGACCCCATGCCGTTTTTTTTTTTGGCGTGGGGTTCCCCTCAAAATCCATACCAGACCTGAAGGGTCTGGTATGGAATTTAGGGGGACCCCCACATCATTTTTGTAAAAAAATTTGGCCGGGGTTCCCCTTAATATCCATACCAGACCTGAATGGTCTGGTATGGAATTTTAGGGGACCCCCACGTCATTTTTTTTTTAAATTTTGGTTCGGACCGGCAATGCAATAGCCGCGAGTAGTTTTAAATGGCTTTTTTCCTTCGAAATGTCATTTTGCTGTCAGACTGTTCTAAACACAGGAAACATGCGCCCCTTTACAGGTATACTATAGTCACCCCCCAGCTACGAAATTTAGCACTTTTGATTTCTCCCATAGATTTTTAAAGGGTGTTCCGCGGCATTTGAATTTGTCGCGAACACCCCAAATTGTTCGCTGTTCGGCGAACTTGCGAACAGCCAATGCCAACATGAGTTCGCCTCGAACTCGAAGCTCATCCCTTATGACAATGTATGTATACCATAGCCAGATAAAATCTGAATCTCCTCATTCCCCAAATACCTCCGGTGCCCCCAATAACACCAACAAACAAAGATTTGGGGGGCACACCCTAAAAGATGCACCAAAGATGGTGCAGCCATAAAACCATAAAACAGAAAAAAGTATTACACATGCAAAAAGGCTAGGGCTATTTAAAACACCTGAACATTTTCAAGAAAATATGTGGATTTGGTCACACCATATGGCTATATGGTGCTTAAGCCCACTTAATGCGACAAAGTACCCCATTATTAGTGGGTCCCACGCTATCCATAGAATGGAAGATCCTGCTTCTCTGAACCATAGGAGAAATACACTTCTCTACAGTATATGGGAGAACTAAAGGACTCCTACTATAACACAGGTGGACACTAAAAAGAGGCAATGATGAGGGAGTGGGGTGCTCCAGCCCAAAGGGATTTGGTCAGAATCCATACAATAGACAAACAAAGATTTGGGGGGGCACACCCTAAAAGATGCATTAAAGATGGTGCAGCTATAGCCATATGGTGTGACCAAATCCCAATATTTTTTGAAAATGTTCAGGTGTTTTAAATAGCCCTGCAGGAGTTAAATGTCATTTTTTTGCATGTGTGCGCTCTAATATATATAATATGTAATATACTTTATTCTCTAATTTATATTTTTCCAAAAACTCCTCCAGTTTTTCACTCACCTAAATCCACCTTTGCATGATTTTTAGATAATTAATTCATGTGAAATCTCAGTTAACAGAAAATATTGTAATTAGAAATATATATTTAGTTAGAAATATATTGTAGCACTACCTTGAAGGGGCCACTGGAAATTGCCCATGTTCTTTTTCCCGATGATTGCCCCACAGTCGGGTACATACTAACAGTCATTTTTTGGCTCAATGACAAGTTCAGGGGTGTTCTTCTTTTTATATTTTGGGAAAAGTTGGATAGGGTTGGGGAATTTGAGTGGGATACTTCAAAAAGAATTACCGGTATGTACAAGATAAGGACAGCAAACTTCCTTCTGTAGAACTAGCAGTGTAGCAGAGGCAGTGAAAAGCACAAAAGCTCCCTTCACAAAGAACTAGATAGACTGAACTCTTCAGGACACCAGTCGATGTCCCCTTTTCACAAACACATGGATGACTCTCTAGCACCAGAGTGGTGGCAGCAGCCCAAAAGTCTCTAAGATCTCTCTCCTTGTCTGTGCTCCCAAAATGCCCATGGAAAGTTGGATACTTCCTTCAAACATCCATGCAAAACCTTTCTCCTGTCATACCAGACCAAATTTTTAGATGACAGCCCCCAGTTAGCTCTCTCTAACTTCAGTATCCAGCCCCCCCCCAAATAGCCCAGCTTAGGCCTCACGAATAGCACGCATATGGCAGGGCTGCCCAGAGGGCAGAAAGACCCCCAGGCTGGATTTCTCCTCTCCAGGACAAGAGAACACTGCTCTGTGTCTCAGAGTATTTATAAAGGCTCCCAGTAGATCATCTACTGAGGAAGACCTGTGATTGGCCGATACATGTCTAGAAGGGAGGAGCACCCAGGCACTGTGTATGTGGAAATGGCGGCTCTACTCTGGAGGTTCACATGTTATTTTAAAAGTTTTTATCTTGTAAGTGCATCTTGTCTTTTTGGGGGCTTCGAATAATTTTGTACACGGAGAACACTATGATCTCTATACCTATTGTTTACATGTCCTGAACTCATGGAATCTTAAGCCAAGCTGGGAGGTGATTTGTTTTTTTGGATGTAAATGAGCTGAGTTACCATTAGAAAAGAGCCATTTGGCTTACCCACCATTGATTGGGAAGAGGAAGAGAGAGCAAAGAGCTCGTGAGGAGATCCGCATATGAGTTTTTACTCATCTTGGAGGTGAGCGCGCATTTTTACTGTGATGTGCACTCCTTTTGAGGATGAACAATCACTGTGGTGGAATTGTGTGGACACATTGATCATAAGAAGAGTTTTCCATGTTTTATTTTTTCATTTTTTAATGGACTATTCATTATTTATATGTAGGATTCATTTATATTAGAAATTTGTACCTTATATTTAAATTAATATATATTTTAATACACATAGCGCTACATTTATTTATTAGTATCAATAAATGTATATTGCAGTTCAAAACACCACTTTTGTCCAAGAATCCTCAAATCTAGCCGTGTATATGTAAATACTCTTATAGTGATTGGAGTGTATTCACATATACTAATAACTATAACTATAATTCCTCGATTAATCGTTAATTTTTTTGATTGATCAAAATTTTTTTGATCGGTAGGCTGCCTGCCCTGGGGCTGCTTTGGGGCAAGCTGTGGCTGCAGCGCAGCGCTCCGCTCCCTCCTCCTCCTCCACTATATGTCATACACAGTCTGCGGGCATCTCCCGCTGTGTGTCTCCGAGCTGAGTGTGAAAACTTTGGCCGCACTGTGAGAAAAGTCCCGCCTTCCTCCTAGATCAGCTCATGTGGTAGACGCAGTGTTCTGTCTATCACATGAGCTGATCTAGCTCATTGTCAAAATAAAAAGTTTAACGTAAAATAAATAAGAAAAAAAAATTGTTTTAAAGTGCCCCATCCTGACGAGCTCGCGCGCAGAAGCGAAAGCATACGTGAGTAGCGCCCGCATATGAAAACGGTGTTCAAACCACACATGTGAGGTATTGCCATGATCGTTAGAACAAGAGCAATAATTCTAGGCCTAGACCTCCTCTGTAACTCAAAACTGGTAACCTGTAGAAATTTTTAAACATGGAGATTTTTAAGGGTAAAAGTTTGTCGCCATTCCACAAGCGGGCGCAATTTTGAAGCGTGACATGTTGGGTATTAATTTGCTCAGCGTAACATTATCTTTCACAATATAAAAAGAAATTGAGCTAACTTTAACTGTTGTCTTAATTATTAATTTAAAAAGGTGTATTTTTTCCAAAAAAAGTGCGTTTGTAAGACACTTGCGCAAATACTGTGTAACAGAAAGTATTGCAACAACCGCTATTTAATTCCCTAGAGTGCTAGGGAAAAAAAAAATATATATATATATATATATATATATATATATATATATTATAATATAATATAATGTTTGGGGATTCTAAGTAATTTTCTAGCAAAAAAAATCTTTTTAACTTGTAAACAACAAGTGCAAAAAAGACGCTCGGTCCTTAAGGGGTTAATGCTGTGCTTGCCTGGCCTGTCAGTTTAGGTGGACGGCCATGTCTTGGTAGGTTTGCAGTTGTGCCATACTCTTTCCCTTTTTGGATGATGGATTGAACATTGCTCCATGAAATGTTCAAAGCTTAGGATATTTTTTATAACCGAACCCTGCTTTAAACATCTCCACAAATGTATCCCTGACCTGTCTGGTGTGTTCCTTGGCCTTCATGATGCTGTTTGTTCATTAAGGTTCTCTAACAAACCTCTGAGAGCTTCACAGAACAGTTGTATTTATACTGAGATTAAATTACACACAGGTAGACTCTATTTACTAATTAGGTGACTTCTGAAGGCAAATGGTTCCACTAGAATTTAGTTGATGGTATCAAAGTAAAGGGGGCTGAATACAAATGCACGCCACACTTTTCAGATATTTATTTGTAAAACATTTTGAAAACCATTTATAATTTTCCTTCCACTTCACAATTATGTGCCACTTTGTGTTGCTCTATCACATAAAATCCCAATAAAATACATTTACGTTTTTGGTTGTAACATGACAAAATGTGGAACATTTCAAGGGATATATACTTTTTCAAGGCACTTCATCTCGATGTATGCAAGGAACCAGAGCCAAGGCTTGACCATATAGTCCTTGGTGTCAGTAACCAGGACTGAGTCTGACAGACACTGGATCACACATGGGTGGACTCATATTCCCCAAATACTATGATATAAAAGACACGTATAAGAAAGCCAAACCAGCACGTGTCCACATAATATTGACTAGAGAAACCTAATTGACACGGTGACCATTCATACCAGTACATTGAGCTACAAGATCTCAAACATACATACCATAACCTATTGACCTTGCCACCCCTCATAGAACAAGATTCCTAGTTTATCAGGTATGTGGCTGTGAATGAAGCTGTTTGACTGTGATTGAGATGTCGGTAGCTGGTATGGTTCTCTAATCTGGTTTACATCCAGTTATAGGGGATTATGGGCAGAGGCGGCTCTAGGCTTTGTGAGGCCTTAGGCAAAACTTACACATGAGGCCCCATGGACTGGGACGCTCCGTGATGAGGCCGCTATTCCTCAGGCTGCGGGCAGTATCTGATTTGTCCGTCAGCTCCTAAGCCACAGAGTCCCAGTGGGGGTAGGCGGAGCCGCCGGCGTCAACTTCAGTGATTGAGAACAGGCAAAGTAGGCGGCCGTGAGGCCCCTGTGAGTGCGAGGCCTTAGGCGACCGCCTAATTTGCCTAATTAGAGAGCCGCCCCTGATTATGGGGTAGAGCTATGCCTCAGTGGAATTATCATCTTGGGGGTATATAAATATGTGGGTGGTATTCTGGTGGGGGTATGGGGGGTTCCTCCTTGTTCTATGAGGGATTGCAAGGTCAGTAGGTTATAGTATATATGTTTGAGATGTCTTTGCTCAATGTACTGGTGTGAATGGTCACCATATCACTTAGGTTTCTCTAGTCAATATAATGTGAACATGTGCTGGTTTGGCTTTCTTATACGTGTCTTTTATATCATAGTATTTCGGGCATATAAGCCGCATCCACCCATGTGTGATCCAGTGTCTGTCAGACTCAGTCTTGGTTACTGACACCACAGACAAGCCTTGGCTCTGGTTCCTCGCATACATAGAGATAAATGCAGCCATATTTTGATGAAGTTGGTGAGCATATTTCTAATTTTTCTTTGCACCATTGCCTTTTGAATAAGATGAATGTGTAGACTGATATGATTGTGCAAATTAGAGCGCCGCGGAAAGCCCCATAATGCACTGCGAGATCGCAGTGCATTGCTGTATGATGCTTGGCCAAAGCATGCACCTGACCTGCATGCTTTGGCCAATCACAGCGCCCTTTGCTAAGAGAGCCATAATTGGCCAAAGGCAAGGTGCCTTTGGCCAATCATTGCTCAGGGGGACTAAGTACACACCCCAAACTATATAAGGCTGCTTACACAGCGGCCGTGTGTAGTGTCGTTGGTGTGGACAGAGAGATGGCTTGATTTAGATTAAGTAGGCAGGTTATTCAGTTAGTGGCAGTGTATTTGAGATATATATCTATAGATATAGATATATATACACAAAGTATATATATATATATATATATATATATATATATATATATAGATATATATAGATAGATATATATCTATATATAGATATATATCTATATATAGATATATATATATATATATATATATATATAGATAGATATACTCTGCATTCAGTGTAGCCTATATCTACAGTGCATTCCGTGGTGTACTGTTTCTAATACATTTCAGGCGGTGTACACAGTATCTAATACAGTGTGTACAGTTTCTAATACACTTCTGTTGGAGTACACAATACAGTGCAGCCAAAGTATAGTTGCTAATACAGTGCAGGCGGTATACACAGTATCTAATACAGTGTGTACAGTTACTACTACACTTCTGGTGGTGTACACAGTACACAAAACAGTGCAGCCATAGTACAGTTGCTAATACAGTGCAGGTGGTGTACACAGTATCTAACACAGTGTGTACAGTTTCTACTACACTTCTAGTGGTGTACACTGTACAGTGCAGCCAAAGTACAGTTGCTAATACAGTGCAGGCGGTGTACACAGTATCTAATACAGTGTGCACTATTTCTACTACACTTCTGTTGGAGTACACAATACAGTGCAGCCAAAGTACAGTTGCTAATACAGTGCAGGTGGTGTACACAATATCTAATACAGTGTGTACAGTTTCTACTACACTTCTGTTGGAGTACACAATACAGTGCAGCCAAAGTACAGTTGCTAATACAGTGCAGGCGGTATACACAGTATCTAATACAGTGTGTACAGTTACTACTACACTTCTGGTGGTGTACACAGTACACAAAACAGTGCAGCCATAGTACAGTTGCTAATACAGTGCAGGCGGTGTACACAGTATCTAATACAGTGTGTACAGTTTCTACTACACTTCTGGTGGTGTACACTGTACAGTGTAGCCATAGTACAGTTGCTAATACAGCGCAGGCGGTGTACACAGTATATAATACAGTGTGTACAGTTTCTACTACACTTCTGGTGGTGTACACAGTATCTAATACAATGTAGTGTGGTGTTGCAAAACAAAATATACATCATGTCCAGAAGGCCACCAAGGAGAGGCAGACACTCACAGGCCACTAAAAGAGGGCAAGTAGCCTCTGTGTCTACAGTCAACAGTGCTGGTCGTGGACATGGTGCATCCTCTGCAGGTAGCTGTGGGGCACGCTTGTCCTTTTTTTCTGCTGCTGGCCGTATTATTGAGCCAGAACATGCAGAAGAGTTGGAGGAGTGAATAACAAATCCGTCCTCATCCTCCTCATCCTCTGTCACCCAGGCTCAGAGTAGTTTGCCTTCCAATGCAGCTGCCAAAGGGCCCTTTTCCACCGGCTCCTTTTCCACCGGCTCCTTGTCCACAATCATTCCTTCCATAGCCCCACCATCATGCATGGAGGAGTCCCCAGAATTATTCGACCACAGTGTCGGGTACATGCTGCTGGAGCATGCAAACCGATTTGAAGGCTGCGATTTTGGTTCCCAGGTTGAGGAAGGGAGTAACATGAGCCTAGAGAGAGGGGGTGCCCAAGAAGGACAAGAAACTATCAGTCATGTTCCCCCAGCTGCAGAATACTGCCATGTTTGCTCCAGTGATGAGGAGGGAGGGGATGATGAGGTCACTGACTGTACTTGAGTGCCTGAGAGAAGAGAGGAGGAGGCACAACTCTAAAGAGGCAGGATGCACTCTAGGGGGCAGCTTAAGGGAAGCCACACTATTGCATCAAACCACAGAGCTCCGCAGGTGCAGGGCGCTACTGACTCCCCGCTGACTTTTAAAAGTTCCTTGGTGTGGGCCTTTTTCGACACGTGTGCAGCAGATCGCACCATTTCTGTTTGCAACCTATGTCTGAGGCGGATCAAGTGTGACCAGAACAGAAGCCGCTTGGGCACCACATGCTTGACCAGACATATTATGACCTGCCATGCAGTCCGTTGGCAACAGCACTTGATAGACCCACATTAAAGAAAAAGGCGGACTTCTCCTTGCTCCTCCTCTGGTATCACCAACCCTACTATACCTCCAGTCCTCTCAAAAACCTGTACTGGGAGGAATAAAGGTATAGCAATAGGTGTCCCAAGTAGTTGCAGCCAGTCTGCTAGCAGTACACCACCATCTGATTTTAGCAGGCAAATTTCCCTACCCCAGTTGCTGAACCGTAAAAAAAAAATTGGTCCCAGCCATCCACATGCTCAGTGTCTAAATGCTAGCTTGTCCAAATTGCTAGCACTGCAAAAGCGTGCCTTTTCAGCTGGTAGACTCTGCCCCCTTTTGTGAATTTGTGGAATGTGCTGTACCTCAGTGACAGGTTCCAAATTGCCATTTCTTTTCATGGCGGGCCATTCCGGCTCTCTACCGGCATGTGGAAGGCAATGTTTTGGCCTCGTTGGACAGGGCGGTCAGCAGTAAGGTGCATATTACCGCTGACTAATGGTCCAGCAGGCATGGGCAGGGACGTTACCTTTCCTTCACAGTGCACTGGGTATCTCTGTGGGCAGCTAAGAAGGATGCAGGACAGGGTTCAGTGTTGTTGGAGCTTGTTCCACCACCATGCCTCCAACAGCAGAGGGCCATCAATGAGTACCTGTGTGAGTATGGCACCAGGACAGGTTCAGGGGAGCTTGGCTTCTTTTCGCCACGCCAATGGCTACTGATCAAGGATGCATGCACTGTCCTGTCACCATTTGAGGAGGCCACAAGGATGGTGAGCAGCGACAATGCATGCATCAGTGACACTGTCCCTCTAGAATCCCTGTTGGTGCACATGCTTTGTGGAATCATGGACAGAGCACTTGAGGCAGAACAGTGGGAGGAAGAGGAGGACTTCCTTACATCTCAAGGCCCCCTTTATCCAGATAGCATTGCTGTGGGCCCGCGAAACACACAGGAAGAAGAAGAGGAGGAGAAGGATTGTGGCAGCATGAATGTAGAGGATAACACTAAGCAGCAGTCTTCAAGGGATGGTTTTTAGTCCCCAGAAACCCAAGGAGTTGTACGTGGCTGGTGTTGTATATGTTGTAATATGTTCACCGATTTATGTGGGACATTGTTGTGTGTATGTACACATGCAGTCAATGTTGACCAGGCCAGAATGACAATGACAGAATGGTTGATTTGTCCAACTGAATTTTAACAGCTGAAGACTCTTTGATGTGTTAATCTTATGCAAGTCTATTTGAACATCCCAAAAGGGTATTCTGTTAATCTAATCTAATTACACATACCTAAGGGGACTTGTTGATGTTGATATGCGGGAGTGCAAATTGGGGCGGTTTATGACTGCAACTGTTCACGGCTGGGAGTTGTTGTCTGTTTGAAAGACAAAAGCTAATCAAAGTCCTAAATTGAAACGGCCAATCAAATTGCTCAGCCATTCAATATTTAGTGAATATAACACGGCATTCAGTCTATGGGGGAGTGAGGCTTGTCTGTGTATGCACACTCGGACCTAGAACATGGGGTTCTGAATTATATCTCCTCTGTCGGATTTCTTTGTCATCTGTGGACTTTGGACTTTGTTCTGTGTTGGAAGTCAATAAAGTGCATCTCTCTGGAAGAAGTGGGTTGCTGCGGAAGAGTACTTACTAATTAATTATCATATCCACCCAATACATATATATACATATACGCGATCACTACAGCTGGGAGGAGGTAATTATGGATCATGTGATCCTCAGTGACCCAGAGGACTCAGAATCTAATGCCTCTAATGCAAACTTATGCTGCATGGCCTCCCTGATTCTGCAAAGCCTGCGAAAGGACCCTAGGATCCGTGGTATCAAGGAGAGGGATCATTACCGGCTGGCAACCCTTCTTGATCCACGTTACAAGGGTAAGGTTGCAGAACTCACCCTGCCTTCGCAGAGGGAGCAAAGGATGAAACATCTTCAGAAGTCCTTGAAGAAAGGTTTGTACAACACATTTCCAGACCCTGGGAGGTTACAATTTCCTGACCGATGCCTTTAAACAATTTTTCAGTCCTCAGCGCCAAGGTCTGATCGGTTCAATCAACCATCGCCAGCGTCTGCATTATATGGTGCAGGAATATCTAGGGGCAAGAGCAGACTTGGAGACGTTTCCAACAGAGCATCCACTGGGTTACTGTGTCTTGAGCATGGACCACTGGCCAGAACTTGCTCAATATGCAATTTCGCTACTGGCCTGTTCTGCATCCCGCATGCTTTCTGAACACACATTCAGTGCTGCTGTAGGGTTTGTAATGGATCAAAGAATGCGCCTGTCCACAGACTCCGTTGATAGGTTCACATTCATAAAAATGAATCAGTCTTGGATCAGCAGCTATCAAGCATCTGATGCTGATGTAACTGATTAAATTTGCTATGGATGTGGGATCCCTTGAAGACTGCCTATGCTGACTATCATATTTCACCTCAATCTTGATGATGCTAGCTTCCAACCATATTTTTGGTTTAGGGCACCACCACCACCACCCAAGGCCCAATTTTCTGCCCCTGTTTAACAGGGGCATGTAATTACAATTTTTGATATGCTATTTCACAGCAGTGCACGTTCCTGCGCCCAACAAGAGTTATGCCCTGTACACACGGTCGGATTTTCCGATGGAAAATGTCCGATCGGAGCGTGTTGTCGGAAATTCCGACCGTGTGTGGGCTCCATCGGACATTTTCCATCGGATTTTCCGACACACAAAGTTGGAGAGCAGGAGATAAAATTTTCCGACAACAAAATCCGTTGTCGGAAATTCCGATCGTGTGTACACAAATTCGACGGACAAAGTGCCACGCATGCTCAGAATAAATAAAGAGATGAAAGCTATTGGCCACTGCCCTGTTTATAGTCCCGACGTACGTGTTTTACTTCACCGCGTTTAGAACGATCGGATTTTCCGAAAACTTTGTGCGACCGTGTGTAGACAAAACAAGTTTGAGCCAACATCCGTCTGAAAAAATCCTAGGATTTTGTTGTCGGAATGTCCGAACAAAGTCCGACCGTGTGTACGCCCTATAACTGTGAGGGCTTACAATGTTGTGGCACCACCACCAAAGGCCCAATTTTTCTGTCCCTGTTTAGCAGGGGCATGTAATTACAATTTTTGATATAGTATTTCACAGCAGGGCCCATTCTTGCGCCCAACAAGAGTAACTGTGAGGGCTTACAGTGTTCTAGTACCACCAACACCTAAAGCCCAATTTTCTGCAGAGTATATAGGGCAGGCCATATAGTATATATACTGCTGTTCAGAGTATATATTGCCTGGGGGCCTGGGGGACCCCATGCCATTTTTTTAAAAAATTTTGGTGCTGAGTTCCCCTTCATATCCATACCAGACTCAAAGGGCCTGGTAATGGACTGGGGGGGGGGGGGGGGGGGCATGCCGTTTTTTTCAATGATTTTCATCTATATGAATATATGAGTAGTTTTAAATGACATTTTTCCTTTAGAAATGTCATTTTGCTGTGGTATTGTTCTAAACACGGGAAAAATGTGCTACTTTACAGGCACACTAAGGACACCCCCCAGGCATGATATTTAAAGGAAGAATATTTCATTTTTATTGTTTCACTTTAGACATTAGTAAAATCACTGCTATTTTTAAAACTTTTTTTGCATTGATACATGTCACTTGGGGCAGGACCCGGGTCCCCAAACACTTTTTTATAGCAATAACTTGCATATAAGCCTTTAAAATTAGCACTTTTGATTTTTCACATTCATGTCCCATAGACTTTAATGATCTTGGCGTGTTCAAACAAATTTTTTGCCTGTTTGCATGTTCTGCTGCAAACCGAACTGGGGGGTGATCGGCTCATCCCCCCTAGCTACATATTGAGTTTCCCTGAAGAAGCGGAGGTACAGCTCTGCAAAACGCGTTAGGTTACTCGGTATCGAATCAAAGCAATGCTTATGCTGAAATTAAGTACTATGTGATGACTTTAGCTCTGTGTTAATTTTATATGTGTTTATACTTCCAAATGATATTTTATTCATGTTTGTATAATAAAAATACCGTTTATAAGTAACACTGTCTATGTGCTCACCTCAGTGACAACCTCACACCCTTTAAAGATCTGTAATTGTTATGGGAGGGATATTTTCCACCTATTCATTTTGTTTCTGTTGGGATTTTCCGTTATTTTTACTTTCAATGATAATGGTAAACAGGGCAAATAAAAAGGGTAAATCAACCTAATAAGGGCAGAGCTAGCAATAATAACCTTAGGTTAGGTGTTCCAATACATCTTTATTTGGTCCCAAAGTTTAACCTTTAGTTATACTTTAAAGCTGAACTTTACCCACAACAAATTGATAAAAACTAATGTTCTAGGGGCGTGGCTTGGATGGCCTCCGGAGCGGACGTGTCTCTTTAGAACTCCTGACCAGATCTGCCTGCATACAGCTAAAAGCAGCAAAAAAGCACCGAAATCATGGGCAAACCTCGCAAGGCTAAAGACACAGAACCTAAGGGACACACCACAAGATCTTCCTCGGCTCCCCCACCTCTCATTACAGAGTACTTCGGCCTTGGAGCTCCAGCGGGACACCACGAGGCCAAGATGGCGCCGACTCCACCAACATATGCAGCGGCCCTCTCCTCCTCTTCTCCGCGGCTCTCCCCGGGTCAGCGAACCGACAGGTATGCCTCTGAAGGGGGTTTTTTGCCCGGTCGCCCACCGCTCCCACCAACTAACATCCAGGCCGGTCCTGCACTTTCCCTTATGGGAAACACATGAGGCAGCCTGTCTCAGCCGTTTCACCGAGTGCAGGCCAAGCCTCCCCTCTGTGGGAAACTTCAGCGCAGGAGTGGGACCCAAGCTCCTTGCCACAAAGACCCCAGGCCCCAAGGGAAAAGACACTATCCTCATCCCCACACTGCAGGGAGTCCAACAAAGGCGCAGGGCCTTCCTCATCACCACAGCTTGATGAGCTGCAGGGGGCTTATTCACATGCCGCCCATGTATATGCCACTGACCCAGCTATGCAGCCTAACTCCAAGACCCCTCTGCATGCATCTCAGAGGGGACTCCCGCCACCGGGCACCCCCTCCATTACTATGAGGGATTCACACTCTCATGCCATAATGGACCCTGACCCTGAACCTGAGGCATGTACTTCTTGGAAAGACTATGCCTTTGTTGTATGCCTACGAAACAGGACTTCCGCATGCTTATTCAAGAGGTACGTGATACATGCAGATCTGAAATTAACATGCTCCGTACTGATCTACATCACCTGTCTGCTAAAGTCCATTCCATAGAAGAAGAAGCATATGATACAAAGATGGAAATCTCCCATATACATGATCAATTGTCCACACAAGCCTCGGCCCTCAGAGAGTTTCAACGCCACCTTGAGGACCTCGATAATAGAGGCAGACGCAATAACATTAGAGTCCGGGGCCTCCCTGAGGCGACCCAGGATGAGGACTTACAAGTCACATTACAAGCTATTTTCAATAATGTACTGGGTCGCCCGGAAAATCAAAGAGTTAAATTGGACCGGGCCCATTGCGCACTTCGCCCCCGTGGACCAGGTCCAAGACCACGAGACGTTATTTGCAGGGTTCATAATTATGCCCTGAAGGAGGACATAATGAGAAAAGCACGCAACATGCACACCATCGATTTCGATGGTGCACCCATACAGCTATACCCAGACTTGTCCTGGATCACCCTTCAGCAAAGATGCTCCTTGCAACCACTTCTCACAACATTGAAGGAACATGACTTCCGATATCATTGGGGTTTCCCTTTCAGCCTCACAGCAAAGAAAGATGGGAGATCCACTACTCTGCGATACCCGGAAGACCTCCATTCATTTTGCAGAGATTTGGATATTTCGATTCCGCCCACTCCCGGGTGGGACCCCCTACCAACCCCACCACCTTGCCCAGAGCCCTGGGTTCAGGTGAACGGGAGGAAGCGACAGAGGCCGCATTCCAATGGCCCTCCGGCAATTGCCCATCAGAGATAACTTTTTGCTGCTTGAGAGGCACCGGATCACGATGAGAGACTAGTATAGGAGTCACTATTACTGCCTATCATGCTAAAAGTTTAGGAATTATCCTGTTTTTTCTTCCTACCTTATAGAGGGCCAGACCCTAATTGCCATTATGTGGGATTCCTCCCAAACTATCACTGGGGTCCCCCCTTCCCTTGTCTCCCTTCCCCTCCATCTCCTTATCCTTGCCCTTCCTTCTATCCCTCCCCCTATCCCACATTCACCACCCTCTACCCCCCCAATCCCTCCCTTCCCTCCCACCCCATACTTTATTAGGGTATACTACTGCATTTATTTAAATACCTTCACTCTCCCTGGGTTCCTAAAAGGATATTTGAAAGGGTTTCTAGGCTTATATCCTGACCAGTGCTCCCTATACTATCCTGGTTTGTCCAATACTGAGCGCAAAACTGCACCAGCCGACTTTATCTGTTGCCTTAGCTTAGACCAAATGGTATTGTAGTTACTAGCTGTTAAATATAAGTTTTTCTTTATCTAGCTGCTTTACTACGGTGTGCTGCATAATTACTTAGCTGCAGGCGGATCTGGGAGAGGATGACGACCGGCCTGGAGCTGTCCTATCCTCCCCCGGGAGACCTTCGAGTGGCTCCCCACTTAACCCCCTTGGAGAGTATTGTTTTTACCTCCTACATGGGGGGGGGCCCTTCGAGGGTTTCCGACCCACCACCTTGTATAGGTGGGTTAAACTATACTTGGCTGTTGTTTGATTTTGTACTAATTTGTGTTTTCTTTGTCGTCCACATCTTTCTCTACTCTTTTGCTATTGGCTTTTCTTTTCTCTATTCCCCTCTTATCTACCACGTTGTGGGCGCCCCCGCCTCTGGAGCCCAGGTCCAGTTTGTAGAAGCATGTCTCCTGCTAGGTAGGTGTCTCATCTGAAGGTTCATGCGTTCACCGTCCTCCACATCCAAATCCACTTCGATCGTCTTGGTAAGCTAACGCTCCTTTTCTTACTTACACCCGATGATTGACATACTGTCATTAAACGTGAAAGGCCTTAACTCCAACACTAAACGAAGCTTAGCCTTAAGGGAATTCAAAAGATCTAAAGCTGACATCATTTTCACTCAGGAAACACATCTTACTAAGACCGACAATATGGCATTTGCCACCAAGTATTACTCCCAGATATACCTAGCCTCTAATCCTCGTAAACGAGCTGGAGTGGCTATCCTGTTTAAAAAAGACTCCCTCTTTAAGTTACAATCGATAATTTCAGACCCCCTGGGACATTATATCATCTTGAGAGGTACATGGAAAGATACTAACCTCACACTTTGTAACATTTACCCCCTAACACTAACCAAACCTCTTTCCTATCTAAAGTGTATAAACGACTATTTGCTTTTTCCCATCAATACCTGGTTATCGGAGGAGACTTTAACCTGACTTTCTCCTGCCTAGACAGAAATTCCCTTGGACAGAGTCAGGCCCCCAAGGCCCTTGATAGAAGATCATCTCTCTTCCGTCAATTAACTAGGAAATACGCTCTGTTTGACTGTTGGAGGACTGCCTTCCCCTCAGCTAAACAATTCACCTTTTACTCTCACCCGCATAAATCTCATTCACGCCTAGATTATTTTTTTGTAAATGCCCCAACCCTGAGAGCTTGCAAGAGCTCAGATATTCAAGCAATCTCATGGTCGGACCATGCTCCGATCACGCTGTCTCTGGCATTGTCTTTGGGAACCTTTCGTACATGTCATTGGCGTTTGAACGATTTTCTGCTTAAACATGACCCCTCCAGGGATGACTTGGAAAAAACCTTTAAAATTATATTTTGCAGAAAACAATTCACCAGAGGTTTCCATTGCCACTCTCTGGGAGGGTCATAAAGCAGTCCTCAGAGGCCAATGTATCTCACTATCCATGGCACTCAAAAGGAATGCTAACACTGCCCGTATAGCTCTACTAGACAAGCTTAAACAATTGGAAGCACGTTTGCTCTCCTTTCCGTCCTTAAAAACTCTAATGCCCCGTACACACGGTCGGATTTTCCGATGGAAAATGTCCGATCGGAGCGTGTTGTCGGAAATTCCGACCGTGTGTGGGCTCCATCGGACATTTTCCATCGGATTTTCCGACACACAAAGTTGGAGAGCAGGAGATAAAATTTTCCGACAACAAAATCCGTTGTCGGAAATTCCGATCGTGTGTACACAAATCCGACGGACAAAGTGCCACGCATGCTCAGAATAAATAAAGAGATGAAAGCTATTGGCCACTGCCCCATTTATAGTCCCGATGTACGTGTTTTACGTCACCGCGTTTAGAACGATCGGATTTTCCGACAACTTTGTGTGACCGTGTGTATGCAAGACAAGTTTGAGCCAACATCCGTCGGAAAAAATCCTAGGATTTTGTTGTCGGAATGTCCGAACAAAGTCCGACCGTGTGTACGCCCTATTAGAGAGATTGTACAGGTACGGGCTGGTCTAAGAGACATAGACTTAGGTAAAATTGAGAAGGCACTAATACGATTAAGGCAAACCTGTTATGACAAGGCAAACAAACTACATACGTTATTAGCTAGACAGCTACGGGACCGTGTCGCTACCGCCTCAATTGCCCATCTCACTAAGATTGCTCAGATCTTTCATGACTACTACTCGACCTTGTATAACAATCCGAATGTTCCGCACAACCCTCCCCCACAAGACCTGTCCCAAAGAATCCACTCTTATCTAGAAGAATGTGAAATACCGAGACTCACTCCTTCCGCCCTGACCACCCTAAACTCCCCCATTACAGAGGAGGAGGTCACGGACACAATTAAATCACTTCCAAACAACAAAGCCCCGGGTCCTGAGGGATTCCCATACCAGTACTACAAAACCATCTTACTGCATTTACTTCCTTATATGACAACATTGTTTAATTCATTTCTTTCTGAGACACCTATCCCACGAGATATGCAAAATTCTTATCTCACACTGATTCCCAAGCCTGGAAAGGACCACAGCTTACCATCAAACTATAGACCTATTGCGCTACTTAATGCGGACCTCAAAATTTTTACGAAATTATTAGCTAACAGGTTAAACAATTTTATGCCGTCATTGATTCACAAAGACCAGGTAGGCTTTATTCCCATGCGGCAAGCAGGGGACAATACCCGCAAGGTTATTGACCTAGTGAAGGTGGCAAACAGGACCAAAGTAGAAGCACTTCTGCTCAGTCTTGACGCAGAAAAAGCTTTTGATAGGCTAAGCTGGCCTATTCTGTTTGCGACCCTACGACGAGCTAGAATCACAGGCCCCTTTTTGCGAGCCATTTATAACCTATATTCATCCTCGTCAGCCATGGTACGCACCCAACACGCAACATCTACCACCTTCCCGATATCAAACGGAACGCGGCAAGGTTGTCCGCTCTCACCGCTACTCTATGCCCTTTGTATAGAACCCCTAGCGGCTCATATTAGGGAGAACCCAAATATTCATGGCATCCCAGTCCGTATTAGAGACTTTAAGATCTCCCTATATGCTGACGATGTTCTCCCTACTCTAACGCAACCGCACATTTCTTTGCCGAACCTACATGTAGAATTAGATCGATATAGTGCCCTATCTGGATATAAAATAAACAATTCTAAAACAGAGGCTCTGCCCCTTAATATGTCTCCTCAGACACAGGCGGCTCTTTCGCAATCATTTAACTACTCCTGGAAAACTTCCTCCTTAACCACTTCAATACCGGCGTATTGTCATATGACGTCCACAGATGGGATCTCCCATCCTCGGTGGACGTCATATGACGTTCTGGGATTCCCGGCCGCCTAGGGGGCGCGCGCGCGCCCGCCGCGTTGCTCGGGACCCGGTGCGTGTGCCCGGCGGCCGCGATGTCCGCCGGGCGCCCGCGATTGCCCGTTAACTGGGCCGGACCGTGGATCTGTGTGTGTAAAAACACAGATCCACAGCCTGTCAGCTCTGAGGAGAGCGATCTGTGTTCCCAGAACGGAGGAACACTGATCGGTCTCCTCCCCGTCTCCTCCCCTTGTACGTCCCCTCCCCCTACAGTTAGAAGCATTCCCTAGGAAACATATTAACCCCTCCCCGCCCCCTAGTGGTTAACCCCTTCACTGCCTGTCACATTTACACAGTAATCAATGCAATTTTATAGCATTGATCGCTGTATAAATGTGAATGGTCCCAAAAATGTGTCAAAAGTGTCCGATGTGTCCGCCATAATGTCGCAGTCATGAAAAAAAATTGTGATCGCCGCTAAAAAAATAAATAAATATTTTTTTTTTAAAAACGCCATAAATCTATCCCGTATTTTGTAGACGCTATAACTTTTGCGCAAACCAATCAATATACGCTTATTTTTTACCAAAAATATGTAGAAGAATACGTATCGGCTGAAACTGAGGAAAAAATTAGTTTTTTAAAAATAAAATTGGGATATTTATTATAGCAAAAAGTAAAAAATATTGTGTTTTTTCAAAATTGTCGCTCTTCTTTTGTTTATAGCGCAAAAAATAAAAACCGCAGAGGTGATCAAATACCACCAAAAGAAAGCTCTATTTGTGGGGAAAAAAGGACGTCAATTTTGTTTGGGTACAACATTGCACGACTGCGCAATTGATGTTTAAATTGCGACAGCGCTGAAAACTAAAAATTGGCCTGGGAAGGAAGGGGGTGAAATTTCCCTGTATTGAACTGGTTAAAATACCTCGGGGTCCATCTCACGGCCACATATGATTCCCTATATAAAGCTAACTTTCCCCATTTATTTACCACTATTAGAGCCTTATTGACTAAATGGAAATCCCTGAAATGATCCCTCTTTGGACGACTAGCAACCCTGAAGATGATGATCCTACCCCAGCTCTTATACTTATTTGAGACACTTCCGATACCTATGCCAGCCTCACACCTAAAGAGACTCCAGGGTGACCTGATTAATTTCTTTTGGAATTATAAGAGACACCGGATTGCTAAATCGGTTCTCTATGCTCCTCGTAATCAAGGTGGTCTAGCGTTTCCTAATATAGCCAAATATTATTTGGCAGCTCAATTACGCCCTGTAGCCTCTTGGTGTACCCTCCACGTTTTTAATCGTTGGACACAGATCGAAAAGCTTTGGTTGGCCCCTATACATCCGAACTCCATGTTATGGAGTTCTGATGTATCTTCGGAAAACTCGCAGCTACTGGGACCAATGTCTCTCCTACGCCAGCTGTGGAAACGTGTAAAACAGACATATCCACTTACCACCCCTTCCTCAATGGTTACATCCTTTCTATTTACTCCCAACATCCCGGACAGCCTGACCTCACAGATGTCCCATTTCTGGATGGAAAAGAACCTATTCCATTACGGCCAGCTGATTGACCCTAGGACCCACATATTAAGATCATTTCAAGATCTGCAAAAAGAATTTGACATTCCCAAACAAGCCTTTTTTAGCTATTTACAAATACGACATTATGCACAATCTCTAGTTCCTAACCTTCAATTCTCCCCATTAACCGATTTTGAAAAGTTGTGCCTGGAGAGCTCATCTCCTAAAGGCATGATCTCGCAGACCTACCAGCTCTTAACGCATGATTTCTCGCCAGAGGGTCCTCGGCATGCATATATGGGTAAATGGGAGCGAGCCTTGGGTGTAGACATCCCTCCACACACATGGCAGCTTATATGGTCTCAGGCCTCTAAAAGCTCTATGTGCACGCTATATAAAGAGAACCAATATAAGATTATGTTCCATTGGTACCAAACCCCAGACTTGCTCCATTCCATCTATCCATTGTCTGACTCTCGTTGCTGGCGATGCTGTAATGACAGAGGGATGTTATTTCACATTTACTGGACCTGTCCTCTGATTGCCCCGTACTGGGAGATGGTTCATTCCCTGCTTAGGTCCATCCTGGATACTGAGGTGCCTTTCGATCCGAAGGTTTTCCTGCTGGGTCTCCCACCAACTTCTCTCTCTAAAAGGTCCAAGAAACTATTGTCACATTTATTAACTGCCGCACGATGCTTGGTGGCGTTAAAATGGAAGCAGAGGGAACCGCCTTCGATATCGGAATTGCACTCCAGAATCAGAGATGTCAAGAGAATGGAATATCTCACAGCCTCCTTAAATGACAATCTTGAGAAGCATAATCAAATATGGGAGCCGTGGGTCCTCTTTGAAAACCCCATAACCTAATTTTCTATGTGACGGGTCTGGGGTTGGTGATTTCCTCTCCTGGTGGGGGAGGGTTGGGCTTCAGGGGCGGGGCGCGGCTCCATTACCTTCATCTCTTTCCTCTACTCTCTACCTACTCTTTCTCACCCCATTTTAAACCTTCTGCTAACCCCCCCCCTTTCTCTATTCTTCTCTCTACCTTATAGTCTTTTATTTACTATTATCTATTTAATTTTTGTTATGTTGCACAAGGTATACAACCAGTAATATATGACTAAGGTAATATTTTGGCAATGTAATCTGTTCTTAACAATCAGAACGACATGCACATGACGACCAGCATTTTCTTAAGAGTGCTATCAAGATTGGATTCTGGGGGCGTGGCTTGACCTCGTAGAGAATGGCCGCTTAATTTCAGAGCTCCGCTGACAGGGATAGAAATCTGAATTCTACAGACGGTCACCGGCTTCCCATACACCCGAAAAAGGATGGGTACTTCCTCTAGAACTTCGTCGACCTCCCGGTCCCGTTCTCCCCATGAAATACCGGCAAGATCAGGTCAGAACATCCCGGAGATGTTCCGGGAACAGATGGGAACTTTGGCGCCGGCTCCCACCTCACAGAGCCAGCATCAGCATCCTCCTAACCCTAATGGTACTGCTTCTCCATCTCACACTGGACTCAATGAAGGGGAATTCTCCTCACCCCTCATCAGCATCCAAGCTTGAGTGATCTCAGATGCATAGCTAAGGACATTAAGGACACCCTGACAGCAGCAATTTCAGATTTGAAAATTGAAATCCAAGCTATTACAGGCAGAGTTCGGGCAGTAGAACAAACAACTGCCCTCTGTTCATCCAAAATCCGTCACCAACATCTGGCGATTGACACACATACACGGCAATTAAGAGATGTCAATCGCCACTTGGAAGATTTGGACAATCGCGGCAGATGCCATAACCTCAGGCTGAGAGGTCTGCCTGAAACCGTGGATGAGGAACACCTTCAAGGTGAAGTTACCCATATTTTTAATAATATACTTGGTAGACCCAGAGATGTTCCCATTACGATGGAAAGAATCCACCGTGCTCTGAGACCGAAGGGAAAGGACTCTGACCCTCCTAGGGATGTGGTATGCTGTATTATTGACTACCGTTTGAAGGAAGACATCCTGAGGAGAGCACACACCCTGACCCCTTTACTACATAACGGCACAGAACTTCGTCTATTCCAAGATTTATCAAATATAACCTTACAGCGCCAAAGGGAACTGCAACCCCTTCTGGCAGTACTCCGGGCTAAGGGTATAATATACCGCTGGAAATTCCCTTTTGGCTTGGCGGCAACAGTACAAGGACGCTCAGCTCTCCTCAGAGTCCCTGAGGATCTACAATACTTCTGTGACACTCTCGGAATCCCTCTCATGGAGGTACCAGATTGGTACGCGGAATTTCATACCTCTACATCATCTGCGACACCTTCCAGAAGTGAAGCAATGGAGACCCAACACACAAGCTACCGAAGACACCGTTCACCATCGGAACCAAGAATTCTTCAACCCGACCCACATTCTCCTTCCATCTACAGCCCGACAAAACCCCCACGCTCCAGAAGAGCTAGAAGAGATCGGTGAATACAGATGGCTTCTACAACACAGGCTGAAAGCTATCCTCTGACTGTTCAATTATCGTTTTTATAGTAATGTAAGTTCATACCCCAGCTGGCAATATTCTCCTTCAGTCTTTCATTCTGTAAAGTTAAGTTCATGTAGATCATACTTTTTACATACAGGCATAGCTTTATATCTCTTAAAGCTGACTACCAAAGCAGAGCTTTGCCTTCATGGCTTGTTCTCTCACACCATAATTTCAAATATGGCCCGTACTAGCAGTATGCATTCTTCATTAGGGCTATATTATAATTAAACTCTTATGTGGTTGTACTTTCCAATCTAATGGGGTATAGGATCATCAGAGATGTCCACTCAAACAAAAAAAAAAAAAAAATAGGAAGAAGAAACAGATCCAAAGAGAATCACACCCTCCTTTAGCTGATCGGTACGCTGTCAGTTTGACAGTGCTACATCCCGATCCTATTGCACTGGTTGAGGATTTTAAATGCAATTTGCCCTCCTTTTACACACAACAGGCTGCTAGTAACATTCACTGATATCCCTGTTCTGATCCTGTATTTACTCACTGTATTTTTTAGATAGCAACTACATTATTAGGTAATTGCTTGAGCTACCACAAATCTTACTACCATGACAACCAGCTGTCCACTGCGCAATTGGTTGCCGTCTTTCGCGCGAATACATGGGAGGAGCCAAGGTCTGAGGTAACAAGATCTCCCTCAACATGACTCATGAAGTCGCTCATTGGCTCTCACACAGATCGGGAGCGGACTTGTTACCTTGGTGACACACTGCAGACCTTTCTTCCCCTGCCTTCACACACGCACCCCCCATATGAGGATGCCTGTGACATCTCACACCGAGATGGTTAGGTACATGATTACTCTCCTCAGTCGTTCTAACATCACATTATATATGAAGAATAATACAAAGAATAGGGTACTTGTCATCCTGTATGCTTAAATACACCTACCCCTTACGATTGCCTTTCTCTGACTGGAAAGCTGTCTACATGCCAAAACGGAACTGACAGGCTTTCCAGACAAAAGTATTCTAAGAGAAATTCAAAGACACTTATCTTTCTCTTATAAACACCCCCTCATTTCCAATGGGATATGCTCCTTATTAGCATAATGACCTACGTAGATGCTGCACTCTAGTATCTTTTTGACAAGCCTCTTAATAGCCTTCAGGGGTAGTTAATTATTAATTGGCTCATGCCTGGTTTATCTTTCTTAAGAGCTACTGCTTTCTACCTATGTTGAATACTCTGTTCTTCATATTGTTCAAGTTTTCTTAATGAATGTTTAACTGACCCATTACATAGACTTCTGCAACTCGAGATTCTGATCCTTCCCAGATGTCTATTTTGAGTGTTACTCATGATGAATTTTATTTTCCGTTTTTTCCTTCTTTTTTCTCATTTCACGATCACCCTGGGAACGATCTCAAAAATATGTCATAACCTCACTGATTCATCTGACCATACACCTCATTATTCAACTGCTCTTCACAAACTGACCTATGCTCTTTTCAACACCCACTAAGAACGTTACAAGTCAGCATTTACAGCACTCTCAATACATCCATTTCACACATGGACCGTCTTCAGTCCATGCCATTTCCTTATATCTATCCCATATGTCAGCGGACCTTGTCCCTTACTGACAGGTTTACTTTTCTCTACAATATCGTTTGGTCACCTTCCCAAACAGTGGTTTCATTTGACTGCTTGATTTCTTCACTCAACCCTCCTTTAAATCACCACTGACCCGTTCCGGTACCATATATCACGAGAGTATACTCGTATATAGCCTAGCGAGCAGGCATCGCTAGTCCCCGGATTATTTACCGCTACCTATAACCCCTATCAATACTACACATCGGTCATCAAAGTATTCTCATTCCTGCACACCCAGTCCCCCTCACATCACTCCCAACTTTTGAACAAACTACTCTCATCCTGAATAGAATCTCACTAATCTCCTAGAGCCACACATAACTTACACACATAATAGCACAAGGCAAGAGTCCCACTACTGTTCTATCTCTGCCACTCATATACCTGAAACGCGGACTATATTCAGTAAACACCAATCCAGTATATCACACAACACCTCCCAAATTACAAAATGTCACCGGTCTCCCACAATTCTACATCATCACCTTACCACAACGCCACTGCTAAACTTGTCTCGCTCAACGCAAGGGGACTTAATGTCCCTGAGAAACGTACACAAGTCCTCCTTTCTATGCATAAACTCAAGGCAGATATTATATACATCCAAGAAACGCATTTCAAAACGGACTCTACCCCCAAATTCTCCAACTTTCATTATCCAACAGCTTTTCACGCTACCAACAAACAATCAAAAACAAAAGGAGTCTCTATCCTTATCTCAAAACAGTGTCCACTCATAATCACAGACACGCTAGCGGATGCAGACGGAAGATATCTATTTGTCAAAGGTTCACTCTTCGGTAAACCTTTAACCTTAGCGAACATATACGCCCCCAACATTAAACAAGTCCCGATTTTCAGACACACACACTGCAATTGCTCGCATTGTTTCAAGAGGGTATTCTAATAACTGGAGGAGATTTTAATGTTCCCTTAAACCCAATACAAGATACATCTTCGGGATCATCTAAATTACCCTTCTCTGCGTTACAAGCAATTAAAAAGTGTTTCCAAGAATTGACATTACATGACGCATGGCGTACCTTAAACCCCACAACTAAAGATTACACTTTTTTCTCCAACCCACACGGAAGCTACTCCAGACTTGACTATTTCTTTATTTCACAAAGAGATCTCACCATGCTCAAGAACACCTCCATCGAACCAATGTACATATCAGATCACCACCTGATAACCATGTCCTTGGAATTTCCATCCAACCACACTCGCTCACAAATATGGCGTCTTGATCCCTCACTGCTTACAGACATGTCAATAGTGTCTACTATACATGACAATCTAAAACTTTATTTCCAGGATAACGATTCTCCTGAAATAGCCCCAATGATAAAATGGGAAGCCCACAAATGCACCATAAGGGGGAAACTAATAGCTATTGCTTCCAAGAGAAGACGAGAAAGACAAGCACATATTTCAATCCTTTCCAAACGCATACAGGATTTAGAAAAAATACATAAGAAAACACAAGCTATCTCCACACTTGAAGAACTCACTCAGGTGAGGACAGAGTTGAAAGAAATGTTACAAAAACGAATAAAACGCAATTATATATTATCACAAAAACTATTCTACGAACATGGGAACAAATCCGGTAAAATTCTAGCCAGAGCCCTCCGTGCAAAAAGATCATCTACAACAATTCATTCCATTAATGACCCTTCAGGTTCTAAAGTAACTTCCAATACGCTGATAGCAGACCAATTTGTGAATTATTATTCGCAACTAGGGATGAGCCGAACACCCCCCTGTTCGGTTCGCACCAGAACATGCGAACAGGAAAAAAATTTGTTCGAACACGCGAACACCGTTAAAGTCTATGGGACACGAACATGAATAATCAAAAGTGCTAATTTTAAAGGCTAATATGCAAGTTATTGTCAATAAAAGTGTTTGGGGACCTGGGTCCTGCCCCAGGGGACATGAATCAATGCAAAAAAAAGTTTTAAAAACGGCCGTTTTTTCAGGAGCAGTGATTTTATTAATGCTTAAAGTCAAACAATAAAAGTGTAATATCCCTTTAAATTTCATACCTGGGGGGTGTCTATAGTATGCCTGTAAAGGGGCGCATGTTTCCCGTGTTTAGAACAGTCTGACAGCAAAATGACATTTTGAAGGAAAAAACACATTTAAAACTACCGCGGCTATTGCATTGCCGACAATACACATAGAAGTTCATTGATAAAAACAGCATGGGAATTCCCCACAGGGCAACCCCGAACCAAAATTAAAAAAAAAAAAATGATGTGGGAGTCCCCCTAAATTCCATACAAGGCCCTTCAGGTCTGGTATGGATATTAAGGGGAACCCCAGCCAAAATTTTTAAAAAAAATTGACGTGGGGTTCCCCCTAAATTCCATACCAGACCCTTCAGGTCTGGTATGGATTTTAAGGGGAACCCCGCGCCAAAAAAAAAAAAAAACGGCGTGGGGTCCCCCTAAAAATCCATACCAGACCCTTATCCGAGCACGCAACCTGGCAGGCTGCAGGAAAAGAGGGGGGGACGAGAGTGCGCCCCCCCCCCCCCCTCCTGAACCGTACCAGGCCACATGCCCTCAACATTGGGAGGGTGCTTTGGGGTAGCCCCCCAAAACACCTTGTCCCCATGTTGATGAAGACAAGGGCCTCATCCCCACAACCCTGGCCGGTGGTTGTGGGGGTCTGCGGGCGGGGGGCTTATCGGAATCTGGAAGCCCCCTTTAACAAGGGGACCCCCAGATCCCGCCCCCCCCCCCTGTGTGAAATGGTAAGGGGGTACTTACCACTACCATTTCACAAAAAAACTGTCAAAAATGTTAAAAATGACAAGAGACAGTTTTTGACAATTCCTTTATTTAAATGCTTCTTCTTTCTTCCTTCATCTTCTTCTTCTTCTGGTTCTTCTGGCTCTTCTGGTTCTTCCTCCGGCGTTCTCGTCCAGCATCTCCTCCGCTGCGTCTTCTATCTTCTTCTCCTCGGGCCGCTCCGCACCCATGGCATGGGGGGAGGCTCCCGCTCTTCTCTTCATCTTCTTCTCTTCTTCATCTTCTTCTTCATCTTCTTCTTCTTCTTCTCTTCTTCCTTCTTCTCTTCTTCATTTCTTCTCCGGGCCGCTCCGCAGCCATGCTGGCATGGTGGGAGGCTCCCGCTGTGTGACGGCGTCTCTTCGTCTGACGGTTCTTAAATAACGGGGGGCGGGGCCACAGCTCCCGCTGTGTGACGGCGTCTCTTCGTCTGACGGTTCTTAAATAATGGGGGGCGGGGCCACCCGGTGACCCCGCCCCCCCTCTGATGCACGGGACATGACGGGACTTCCCTGTGGCATTCCCCGTGACGTCACAGGGAAGTCCCGTCAAGTCACCGTGCGTCAGAGGGGGGCGGGGTCACCGGGTGGCCCCGCCCCCCGTTATTTAAGAACCGTCAGACGAAGAGACGCCGTCACACAGCGGGAGCCTCCCACCATGCCAGCATGGCTGCGGAGCGGCCCGGAGAAGAAATGAAGAAGAGAAGAAGGAAGAAGAGAGGAAGAAGAAGAAGATGAAGAAGAAGATGAAGAAGAGAAGAAGATGAAGAGAAGAGCGGGAGCCTCCCCCCATGCCATGGGTGCGGAGCAGCCCGAGGAGAAGAAGATAGAAGACGCCGCGGAGGAGATGCTGGACGAGAACGCCGGAGGAAGAACCAGAAGAGCCAGAAGAACCAGAAGAAGAAGAAGATGAAGGAAGAAAGAAGAAGCATTTAAATAAAGGAATTGTCAAAAACTGTCTCTTGTCATTTTTAACATTTTTGACAGTTTTTTTGTGAAATGGTAGGGGTAAGTACCCCCTTACCATTTCACACAGGGGGGGGGCCGGGATCTGGGGGTCCCCTTGTTAAAGGGGGCTTCCAGATTCCGATAAGCCCCCCGCCCGCAGACCCCCACAACCACCGGCCAGGGTTGTGGGGATGAGGCCCTTGTCTTCATCAACATGGGGACAAGGTGTTTTGGGGGGCTACCCCAAAGCACCCTCCCAATGTTGAGGGCATGTGGCCTGGTACGGTTCAGGAGGGGGGGGGCCGCACTCTCGTCCCCCCCTCTTTTCCTGCGGCCTGCCAGGTTGCGTGCTCGGATAAGGGTCTGGTATGGATTTTTAGGGGGACCCCACGCCGTTTTTTTTTTTTTTTTTGGCGCGGGGTTCCCCTTAAAATCCATACCAGACCTGAAGGGTCTGGTATGGAATTTAGGGGGAACCCCACGTCAATTTTTTTAAAAAATTTTGGCTGGGGTTCCCCTTAATATCCATACCAGACCTGAAGGGCCTTGTATGGAATTTAGGGGGACCCCCACATCATTTTTTTTTTTTTTTTTTTGGTTCGGGGTTGCCCTGTGGGGAATTCCCATGCCGTTTTTATCAATGAACTTCTATGTGTATTGTCGGCAATGCAATAGCCGCGGGTAGTTTTAAATGAGTTTTTTCCTTCCAAATGTCATTTTGCTGTCAGACTGTTCTAAACACAGGAAACATGCGCCCCTTTACAGGCATACTATAGACACCCCCCAGGTACGAAATTTAAAGGGATATTACACTTTTATTGTTTGACTTTAAGCATTAATAAAATCACTGTTCCTGAAAAAACGTCCGTTTTTAAAACTTTTTTTTGCATTGATCCATGTCCCCTGGGGCAGGACCCGGGTCCCCAAACACTTTTTATGACAATAACTTGCATATAAGCCTTTAAAATTAGCACTTTTGATTTCTCCCATAGACTTTTAAAGGGTGTTCCGCGGCATTCGAATTTGCCGCGAACACCCCAAATTGTTCGCTGTTCGGCGAACTTGCGAACAGCCAATGTTCGAGTAGAACATGAGTTCGACTCGAACTCGAAGCTCATCCCTATTCGCAACTATATAATATCAATCCACATAAAACCGTGATAAACAATGGTCATAGAACACACTTGATTAAAGACTTCTTAGCCCAAAACGGTCCCAAACTCATTTCTGACGCAGAAGCATCACACCTAGAACGTCCCATCTCTAAGGATGAACTAGATATTGTGCTCAAACAACTCAAAACAGGCAAAAGTCCAGGTCTGGATGGCCTAACAGTAGGATACTATAAGGAATTCATTGCTACGCTTCATCCCCACTTCTTAAAGGCTTTCTACTCCCTTTCATCCGAGAACCCCCCTCCCAGAGATCTTCTCACAGCTCATATAGTGGTTATTCCAAAACCTGATAAAGATCCAAATTTAATTCCCAACTATAGACCAATATCTCTACTAAATGTCGACCTGAAAATATATGCAAAAATTTTGGCTAATAGACTTCTACCCCTCCTCCCTGGCCTTATCTCCTTGGACCAAGTCGGTTTTATCCCAGGCAGAGAGGCCAGGGACAACACCCTAAAGGCAATCAGTATTCACAACTGGTTGACTTCAAAGAAGCAACCGGGATTCCTTCTTTCCCTTGATGCGGAGAAGGCATTCTACAGGGTGGCCTGGGACTACCTAAAAGAGGTCCTAACACACATAGGCATACGAGATTGCATGCTACAATTTACACTTGCTCTATACTCCACCCCAACAGCCAAAGTCCGGATAAATGGACACCTGTCGGATGCCTTCTCCATATCTAACGGTACAAGACAAGGATGCCCACTCTCTCCGCTTATTTTTGTCTTGTCACTTGAACCATATCTAACACGTCTAAAAGACAATCAAGACATTAAAGGAATAACCAAAATCTACCTATAAACTAGCGGCGTTTGCGGATGACATCCTACTTTTCCTAAAAGAGCCACACATTACGCTGCCCAATCTCCTCAAAGAACTTACTCCGTTTGAAAATCTAACCTACCTTAAAATCAACTTCGCTAAATCAGAGGCCTTAAATATCACTCTACCACCAGACATAGTGATACAATGTCAAAATAATTTCCCTTTCAAATGGAAACCAAATGCCATTAAATACCTTGGGATCTATATTCCGACCTCACTATCAGACTTATACAGCAAAAACTACACCCCCATTATCCAAACTATTCAAAAATACCTCAAAGCTTGGTCAACGGGTCTGTTCTCATGGTTTGGCAGAATTTCTATTATAAAAATGACCATACTGCCAAAAATTCTATACTTGCTCCAAACAATCCCAGTGTCACTACCACAAACTTTTTTCAATTCATACCGCAAATCCTGTATGGAATTCATCTGGAATGGTAAACGACCTAGAATGAGTTTCAACAGAATGACCATACCCAAAATGAAAGGTGGATTAGGCTTACCTGATATTCGAAAATACTATTGGGCCTGTCAACTTTCTCGAATAGTTGACTGGAATGTTCACCCTGAAACCAAAGCCTGGATTGCCATTGAACAAGCCTTCTCACAAATATCGCTCCATCTACCCTGGATTCACCCTCGTCACATCTCTCCACATTGCAAACAACAACCCCTTATCGGTACAACACTGAATTCTTTTAATACGACATGTAAACAATTACACGTTTCTTCCTCTCCAGGACCTCTCACACCAATCAAACATAACCCAGACTTTCCACCAGGCATTGATGATTCTTTCCTTCATGGAATAGGATCCCAGACAAAGATGACAGCGGGAGATTTCTTCGCTAAGGGGGAAATTAAACCGCTTTCTTCATTGAACTCCCAAGGAACGAACCACCAGATCTCTTTCTGGTCATATATCCAACTCAGACATTTTCTCCTTGATCCCCAAACTAGTGCTGCGTACTCAAGAAACCAATCACACTTTGAATCCCTTTGCTCTGCCACGAACCACAACGTCACCTGATATCCACCATGTACTTGATCCTCTTTCTTGAGCATACTCCCAAAACAAATATAGCTAGTGCAAAGTGGGAAAAAGATCTTTCCATCCAACTCTCTGATAAGGAATGGGGAAAGATATACTCTAATATTCACAAGGGCTCAATTAATGTAACTACTCAAGAAAACGGATACAAGCTTTTCTCCAGGTGGTACAAAACGCCCCTCAAGTTACACACCATTAATCCGGAGATTCCACCCAATTGTTGGAGATGTAATGACAAAAACGGATCACTCCTTCACATATGGTGGGACTGTCCTGCGATCTCTATCTTCTGGACTAAAGCTTTTCACGTCACCGCCCAAATCACTTCACTTCAACTAGATTTCTCTCCAGCCCAAGCCCTTCTACACTACTCCTCCCTACCGATGAAAACTTATCATAAATCCCTAGCTCTACATCTAATCAATGCAGCCAAACTTTGTATCCCAGTACTCTGGAGATCACCCAACCCACCCACAATCGCAGACTGGTTCAAAAGAGTAAACAAAATAGCCGAAATGGAAGAACTTGTACATCAAGCACAAGACTCCTACACTAAATACAGGAACATTTGGGCCTGTTGGCAACATTTCCGCACAACATCTGAATATACCCAAATAATCAGTTAGGAGCCCTCCTCCATCACATCATAAGACACATCATACATCCTTACTGTATACCTCCCTCCCTATAGCCTTTCATGAAACAAAAATTCAGGATGCGACCATATCAGTACTCTTTCAGATGTCATTTTGATGTTCCACTACGCTTTCCCTCCTGGGACATGGTTCTTCTGAACAGATACTTCCCGTTAGACCCATGGCTGAGCCAGGGACAGGATAGAACTCTCCCCTCCATTTTTTGTACTTTTCACTGTACTTTGATCCACATTTACTCAACACTTTCCTATGATAGGTATCTATTGTTGTATGCTATGATTATATCTCAATCCACAAATACTATCCTTCATCTGGGCACCATGTGCCAGGATTAATTTTTACATTTTCACACAGACATAGTAATCAACGGTTATCCCAAACATAATCCAACGAAAATTCTTCGACCCATATACCAATGCTATACATTGGTATTCTATTATAATATGTTTTTTTCTCTTCTCTCCTTTTTATTCTTTTTTGCTCCTAAAGATCAACATGGTTACAAACTATTTTACTTGCTTTGATATATGTTCTTTACATTTTATGTCCCCACTCATCTGTAATCCCATAAACCCACACTCCAGATGTAATGTGTTTTTCAACAATTCCAAAGTATTATATGTGACTACTTGTTAAAATATAACGTTGTACTCTCTGGATTGTTCCCTCTGTATAACACTGTTATCATTTATCTAATACCATACTTTTCTGTACTACATTTATGTATGGATTTAATAAAATAAAGCTTTATTGAAAAAAAAAAAAAAAAAAAAAGATTGGATTCTACCTCAGAAGTACCTACTGCACTTTATATTGTATTACCTTGTACTCTATGTTATTATTTCTGTTTTTTTCTGGAAAAATTAATAAAAATGGTCAATTTTTCAAAAAAACTAATGTTCTTTAGCAAGGAACATACATTCCACATTGATAATTATGCTACCAAAAAGACTGTGTGCTGTAAATTGCCTTCAGCATTGTTCCTGTTTTTTCTTGCTAGATGCTGGAATTTTGCTGAAGCCCAGAGCCCTAGCAGTAAATCATAAAGTTGAACTAAACCCATCGATTTAACATTTTCAAAAAACATTTACATTCCTGGAAAGTCAGGATTTCTAACTGTCACATTTGCGTGTGTCCTCAACCAAACAGTCAAACCATCAAATGGCTGATGTCATAAATGATCACATGGGCCTCACCATGGCGATTGCAGATCAAACAGAAGCAGCTCCCTCAGCTGTAAAAGATAGGAGGGTTTAATTCCACTTTAGGGCTGACAGCAGATCACCCTCTACAAACTCAGCAGAGCGAGAGTTCTTGAGAGAGTACTGAGGGCAACGTGTTGTGTTGTTTTCAGAAAGCTATGTTCAACACCCTTCTGGACCCTCCCACCAGCCATGGTTTGCCTTCATTGCATAGCGAAGCACAGTGTAAAGACTTACCCTTACCAACTGGCTCTAAGAATCACAACTCAGGATCCTTCTCCTGGCTTCCCATTGGCCATAGGCTCTGCATTGTCACATCATGCCCACAGGTCATTTTTCTGGCACCCTTTTTCTTAAGCTTTGCCCTCTGTTCATTTTTACCTTCAGCCTTAATTGGCCCTTTGCTTCAAGAAACCTGGTTGAGCTTAGCCGTTCCTAAGTTTGATTGTCCCTCCTCCTCACTCACACTGGACTATGAGGAAGTTTTCATGGGCAAACTTCATCACCTCTGCTAACCAGACCATAGTGATCCCTGCTTCTGCACATAGTCATCTAGTTCTATGCTTTGGCATGGTTGGCAGTCACACTGAAGCAAACTGGACCACAAGTAAACCATACCCAGGACAACCTCTTCCAAGTGGTCCTGGGCACAGTTTGGAGCACTCACACTACACAGACAAACCAGATCAAGGGGTGGACTGTCAGAGTGAATGCACTCTCAGAGATCTAGTGATAATATCACTAGGTCTAAAATAAAGCAATTTGTTAAGTCATAGCACGCGGGAACCAGCTACTTTGCCAACGTATATGTATGTGAGCTGGTTGGCAAGTGGTTAAGGGGGGGGATTTACACTCACCACCAATTTAAACAGGGCTTCTATATGGACCACTAATGTAAGTGAGGATTCGAAACTGACCACAAATTCAAGTTTGGATTTTTTTTACCAATTACTAGGGATGAGCTTCGAGTTCGAGTCGAACTCATGTTCAACTCGAACACTGGCTGTTCGCAAGCTCGCCAAACAGCGAACAATTTGGGGTATTCGTGGCAAATTCGAATGCCGCGGAACACCCTTTAAAATGGGGGAAATCAAAAGTGCTAATTTTAAAGGCTTATATGCAAGTTATTGTCATAAAAAGTGTTTGGGGACCCAGGTCCTGCCCCAGGGGACATGGATCAATGCAAAAATAAGTTTTAAAAACGGCCGTTTTTTCAGGAGCAGTGATTTTAATAATGCTTAAAGTCAAACAATAAAAGTGTAATATCCCTTTAAATTTCGTAGCTGGGGGGTGTCTATAGTATGCCTGTAAAGCGGCGCATGTTTCCCGTGTTTAGAACAGTCTGACAGCAAAATGACATTTCGAAGGAAGCTATGCAAGTGCCGTCTGGCCGGAATGTTCCGATCAGCGGCACTTGCCCTCCCCCAATCCAATGCCATGCAGCATGACGGCGGTGGGTGGAGCTTTGACGGCACCTATATGGGCGTCCTGCCGGACGGTCTTGACACTCGAGGCTCTGTGGATACTACACTCTACACCCATCTCTTCTCTGCGACAGGTCTTCCATTCCTTTCAGGTATATACGTATTTATACCCTTCACCACCAGTCACCTTGTCCTCACTCCACCACTGTCCCCAGCGGGCTCCTTTCCACACCGATCCCTCTTCATGTGCACATTTTCTATGGCTGGTTTGTTTTTTTTTCCTCCCTCACCCATTTTCTTCTCTATCTGGCTCCACATTTCTTTTTCTGGCAGTCTCTCCACTGGTCTCATTCCATTTTCTTTCCTTCACCCTTGGCACAGCCTCCTGCCCTCTCTCCCTCCCCCCCCTCTATCTTCATCCCACCTCCAGTTTTTGTCATTCCCTCACTTCTATCCACTATTTTTCACCCATTCACAGTGATTCCTCGTGGTTTCATGCCTGCCCCATTGACGGCCTGTGTTAGGGGTTTCCGTTGGTCCGTCCACTGCGGCTCCCGGTTGGAGGTTATTCCGGATGCCTCGGCGTCTCACATTGTTCCATTACCTTGCAGACCTTAACCAGTAAGTATGCACTGACGTGCTGCTGGTGATGTCATTTTACCTCTATCCATGGGATTATGATCGTTGATTATCCTTATATCCATTTTTTAGACTACCACGTGCATGCTCCTGACGAGTGGCGTTCAGCCATGAAACGCGTAGAGCTACATGATGCCGTGTCTTCACCTACTCTATATCTGGTTCAAGTTTCTATACAATCATCACCTTTACAGGTTTAGTGAGGCCATAGGCCCTGCAGGTTTCACCTTATATTTATTATTTTATCCTATCATGTTTGTGGAACTTTGGAATTTTTCATTGAATTACCACGCTTTACAATTGTTATCCTGTTATCATTTTATTGTGTACTGTATTTTACCTGTACCTTGACATCAATGGCTATGTTTCAAGATACGTATATTATCCTCTTTATGTTGTTATCATGTATCAACAATCTTTGTACATTTATATTGTAACAATTAACAGAGGACGGAATTAAAATTAGACTTGAGAAACTTAACATTAATAAATCAATTTAACAGAGGACGGAATTAAAATTAGACTTGAGAAACTTAACATTAATAAATCACCGGGACCAGATGGCTTGCATCCGAGGGTACTTAGGGAACTCAGTCAGGTGATTGCCAGACCGTTGTTCCTAATTTTTACAGACAGTCTATTGACTGGAATGGTACCAGCTGATTGGAGAAAAGCCAATGTAGCACCAATATTTAAAAAGGGCCCAAAAAACATCCCTGGGAATTACAGACCAGTTAGCCTAACATCAATAGTATGTAAACTCTTGGAGGGGATGATAAGGGACTATATACAAGATTTTAGTAATAAGAATGATATCATTAGCAGTAATCAGCATGGATTCATGAAGAATCGTTCTTGCCAAACCAATCTATTAACCTTCTATGAGGAGGTGAGTTGCCATCTAGATAAAGGAAGGCCCGTAGACGTGGTGTATCTGGATTTTGCAAAAGCATTTGACACAGTTCCCCATAAACGTTTACTGTACAAAATAAGGTGCGTTGGCATGGACCATAGGGTGAGTACATGGATTGAAAACTGGCTACAAGGGCGTGTTCAGAGGGTGGTGATAAATGGGGAGTACTCAGAATGGTCAGGGGTGGGTAGTGGGGTTCCCCAAGGTTCTGTGCTGGGACCAATCCTATTTAATTTGTTCATAAACGACCTGGAGAATGGGATAAACAGTTCAATCTCTGTATTTGCAGACGATACTAAGCTAAGCAGGGCAATAACTTCTCCGCAGGATGTGGAAATCTTGCAAAAAGACCTGAACAAATTAATGGGGTGGGCGACTACATGGCAAATGAGGTTCAATGTAGAAAAATGTAAAATAATGCATTTGGGTGGCAAAAATATGAATGCAATCTATACACTGGGGGGAGATCCTCTGGGGGAATCTAGGATGGAAAAGGACCTGGGGGTCCTAGTGAATGATAGGCTCAGCAATGGCATGCAATGCCAAGCTGCTGCTAATAAAGCAAACAGAATATTGGCATGCATTAAAAGGGGGGATCAACTGCAGAGATAAAACGATAATTCTCCCGCTCTACAAGACTCTGGTCCGCCCGCACCTGGAGTATGCTGTCCAGTTCTGGGCACCAGTACTCAGGAGTGACGTACTGGAAATGGAGCGAGTACAAAGAAGGGCAACAAAGCTAATAAAGGGTCTAGAGGATCTTAGTTATGAGGAAAGGTTGCGAGCACTGAACTTATTCTCTCTGGAGAAGAGACGCTTGAGAGGGGATATGATTTCAATTTACAAATACTGTACTGGTGACCCCACAATAGGGATAAAACTTTTTCGCAGAAGAGAGTTTAATAAGACTCGTGGCCACTCATTACAATTAGAAGAAAAGAGGTTTAACCTTAAACTACGTAGAGGGTTCTTTACTGTAAGAGCGGCAAGGATGTGGAATTCCCTTCCACAGGCGGTGGTCTCAGCGGGGAGCATTGTTAGCTTCAAGAAACTATTAGATAATCACCTGAATGACCGCAATATACAGGGATATGTAATGTAATACTGACACATAATCACACACATAGGTTGGACTTGATGGACTTGTGTCTTTTTTCAACCTCACCTACTATGTAACTATGTAACTATGTAACAATAAAATTCCTCTCTTCCACATAATTACCATCATTTCGCTTTCATGTGCTTCATTCAAAGTCCCACCCTTTCCGCTCCCCTTCTTGTTTGACTAATAGGGATGGAAACTTGTGACCCTACCGGGCCACGGTTTCATTTAACGTCCCATAGGGATGGAAATACATAATCTTACCAGATTTAGGCTTCCTAAAAGTCCCTACAATCCCCTTCTCTCTTTTGTAGAAGGAAAAAACCCATTTAAAACTACTCGTGGCTATTGCATTGCCGACAATACACATAGAAGTTCATTGATAAAAGCAGCATGGGAATTCCCCACAGGGGAACCCCGAACCAAAATTTGAAAAAAAAATGATGTGGGAGTCCCCCTAAATTCCATACCAGGCCCTTCAGGTCTGGTATGGATTTTAAGGGGAACCCCGCGCCAAAAAAAAAAAAAACGGCGTGGGGTCCCCCCAAAAATCCTTACCAGACCCTTATCCAAGCACGCAACCTGGCAGGCCGCAGGAAAAGAGGGGGGGGCGAGAGTGCGCCCCCCCCTCCTTAACCGTACCAGGCCACATGCCCTCAACATTGGGAGGGTGCTTTGGGGTAGCCCCCCAAAACACCTTGTCCCCATGTTGATGAGGACAAGGGTCTCATCCCCACAACCCTGGCTGGTGGTTGTGGGGGTCTGCGGACGGGGGACTTATCGGAATCTGGAAGCTCCCTTTAACAAGGGGACCCCCAGATCCCGCCCCCCCCTGTGTGAAATGGTAAGGGGGTACTTACCCCTACCATTTCACTAAAAAACTGTCAAAAATTTTAAAAATGACAAGAGACAGTTTTTGACAATTCCTTTATTTAAATGCTTCTTTTTTCTTCTATCTTCCTTCATTTTCTTCTGGTTCTTCTGGTTCTTCCTCCGGCGTTCTCGTCCAGCATCTCCTCCGCGGCGTCTTCTATCCTCTTCTCCTCGGGCCTCTCCGCACCCATGGCATGGGGGGAGGCCCCCGCTCTTCTCTTCATCTTCTTCATCTTCTTCTCTTCTTCCTTCTTCTCTTCTTCTCTTCTTCTCTTCTTCATTTTCTTCTCCGGGCCGCTCCGCATCCAAGCTGGCATGGAGGGAGGCTCCCGCTGTGTGACGACGTCTTCTCGTCTGACATCACAGGGAAGTCCTGTCAAGTCACCGTGCGTCAGAGGGGGGCAGGGTCACCGGGTGGCCCCGCCCCCCATTATTTAAGAACCGTCAGACGAGGAGACGCCGTCACACAGCGGGAGCCTCCCTCCATGCCAGCATGGGTGCGGAGCGGCCCGGAGAAGAAAATGAAGAAGAGAACAAGAGAAGAGAAGAAGAGAAGAAAAGAAGAAGAGAAGAAGATGAAGAAGATGAAGAGAAGAGCGGGAGCCTCCCCCCATGCCATGGGTGCGGAGCGGCCCGAGGAGAAGATAGAAGACGCCGCGGAGGAGATGCTGGACGAGAACGCCGGAGGAAGAACCAGAAGAACCAGAAGAAGAAGATGGAGGAAGATAGAAGAAAGAAGAAGCATTTAAATAAAGGAATTGTCAAAAACTGTCTCTTGTCATTTTTAACATTTTTGACAGTTTTTTAGTGAAATGGTAGGGGTAAGTACCCCCTTACCATTTCACACGGGGGGATCTGGGGGTCCCCTTGTTAAAGGGGGCTTCCAGATTCCGATAAGCCTCCGCCCGCAGACCCCCACAACCACCGGCCAGGGTTGTGGGGATGAGGCCCTTGTCCTCATCAACATGGGGACAAGGTGTTTTGGGGGCTACCCCAAAGCACCCTCCCAATGTTGAGGGCATGTGGCCTGGTACGGTTCAGGAGGGGGGGCGCATTCTCGTCCCCCCCTCTTTTCCTGCGGCCTGCCAGGTTGCGTGCTCGGATAAGGGTCTGGTATGGATTTTTGGGGGGACCCCACGCCGTTTTTTTTTTTTGGCGCGGGGTTCCCCTTAAAATCCATACCAGACCTGAAGGGTCTGGTATGGAATTTAGGGGGAACCCTACGTCATTTTTTTTTTTAAATTTTGGCCGGGGTTCCCCTTAATATCCATACCAGACCTGAAGGGTCTGGTATGGAATTTAGGGGGACTCCCACGTCATTTTTTTTTTTAAATTTTGGTTCGGGGTTCCCCTGTGGGGAATTCCCATGCCGTATTTATCAATGAACTTCTATGTGTATTGTCGGCAATGCAATAGCCGCGAGTAGTTTTAAATGGGTTTTTTCCTTCGAAATGTAATTTTGCTGTCAGACTGTTCTAAACACGGGAAACATGCGCCCCTTTACAGGCATACTATAGACACCCCCCAGCTATGAAATTTAAAGGGATATTACACTTTTATTGTTTGACTTTAAGCATTATTAAAATCACTGCTCCTGAAAAAATGGCCGTTTTTAGAACTTTTTTTTGCATTGATCCATGTCCCCTGGGGCAGGACCCAGGTCCCCAAACACTTTTTATGACAATAACTTGCATATAAGCCTTTAAAATTAGCACTTTTGATTATTCATGTTCGTGTCCCATAGACTTTAACGATGTTCGCGTGTTCGAACGAACTTTTTTCCTGTTCGCATGTTCTGGTGCGAACCGAACAGGGGGGTGTTCGGCTCATCCCTACCAATTACCAATATAAAGAAGAGTTTCTACACTGACCACTAATGTAAGGGGGCCTTCACACTGGCCACTAGTGTGAATGAAAGGTTTGTACACCAAGCCCCAATGTAATGAGAAGATTGACACTGACCACCAATGTAATTGAGACACTTAGCCTGCATTCACATTTGTGTGTGTCGGGAACACATGCAAAATTGCTTTCCTGGCACCACAGAAACATGCTGCCCTTTAGCAGATACACAGCAGTTCCATTAATTGTTAATGACACCCTCACTCATCTGCTAGGATGTGCGTATTCACATGCACCAAGATTTGCGGAGCTGTGGCACCATGCTATTTTGAAAAAGGGTTTCACCTCCAATTTGCTTACCTTTGCACAACAGGCTCATGTTAGGCTTAATGACCACAGTTATAGGCAAGACTTGTAAGCATGTCCCTTTACCTTCCCAGTGGGCAGTATTCAAGTGATGGTGGATATGACCTCAGGGGGGTATGATATACATATGAATGACGCCTCTATTTACATATCAATGCTGCTGGTCCACGGCATTTGCATATTAATCACTTGACAACTGGGCACTTAAACCCCCTTCGTGACCAGACCAATTTTCAGCTTTCAGCGCTCTCACAATTTGAATGACAATTACTCAGTCATGTAATACTGTACCCAAATGAATTTTGTGTCCTTTTTTTATACAAATAGAGCTTTCTTTTGGTGGTATTTGATCACCTCTGGGTTTTTTATTTTTTGCGCTATAAATGAAAAAAGACCGAAAATTTTGAAAAAAAACGCATTTTTCTTCGTTTCTGTGATAAAATTTTGCAAAATATTAATTTTTCTTCATAAATTTTGGCCACAATTTATACTGCTACATATCTTTGGTAAAAATAACCAAAATTAGTGGATATTATTTGGTCTCTGTGAAAGTTAGAGAGTCTACAAGCTGTGGTGCAAATCATAAAATATTGATCACACCTGATGTACGGACGGCCTATCTCATTTCTTGAGACCCTAACATGTCAGGACAGTATAAATACCCCCCAAATGACCCCTTTTTTGAAAGTAGACATTCCAAGGTATTTAGAAAGATGCATGGTGAGGTTTTTGATGTTGTCATTTTTTCCCACAATTTCATTTTGCAAAATGAAGATCCCCCCCCCCCCACAAAATTGTCATTATAGTAGGTTATTTCTCTCACATGGCATGTGTATACCACAAATAACACCCCAAAATACATTCTGCTACTCCTCCTGAGTATTATGATACCACATGTGTGGGACTTTTTCACAGCCTGTCCACATAGAGAGGCCCAACATGCAGGGAGCACCATCAGGTGTTCTAGGAGCATAAATTACCCATCTAACTTGTTGACTACCTATTACACTTTTGAAGGCCCTGGAGCACCAGGACAATGACATGTGACACTGACGTGGCACTGATGACAGATGGCACTGATACGTGGCACTGATGTGGCACCGATGACAGATGGCACTGATATATGGCACTGACACTGATGTGGCACTGATGACAGATGGCACTGATACGTGGCACTGATGACAGATGGCACTAATACATGGAACTGAAAACAGATGGCACTAATACGTGGCACTGACAGATGGCACTAATACGTGGCACTGACGACACGTGACACTGATGACAAATGGCACTAATATGTGGCACTGATGACACGTGGCACTGATGACAGATGGCACTGATGACAGATGGCACTAATATGTGGCACTGATGACACGTGGCACTGATGACAGATGGCACTAATACGTGGCACTGATGACAGATGGCACTAATACGTGGCACTGATGACACTGATGACAGGTGGCACTGATGACACGTGACACTAATGACAGATGGCACGTGACACTGACAGGTGGCACTGATGACAGATGGCACTATGTGGCACTGATGACAGATGGCACTTATACGTGGCACTGGGGACAAATGGCAGTGGGGACAGATGGCAGGGACATGACAGCAGGGACAGATGGCAGGGACATGACAGCAGGGACATGATGACAGGAACAGATGACAGGGACAGATGACAGGGACATGATGACAGGGACATGATGACAGGGACAGATGACAGGGACATGATGACAGGGACATGATGACAGGGACAGATGGCAGGGACAGATGGCAGGGACATGATGACAGGGACAGATGACAGGGACAGATGACAGGGACAGATGTCAGTGAGGACACTATTTTTTCGTTTTTTTTTTTTTTTCACTTACCGCCACAGCGGTTCGCTCTCCCTCCTCACAGGCTGTCTCTGTGTGAGGAGGCAGAGCCGCAAAACACCATGGATGAGAGATGATCTCATATGTTTACATATGAGATCATCTCTCATTGGCACCGCCGATCGCGCTGAAAACGGCCGCTAGGATTGGCCGTTTTCAGCGATCTGTGACTGGCTGTGTCCAAGGGACACGGCCAGCACAGAACTTCCTCGATGCGCGCCCGCAGGAGCGCGCAACGCGGAAGTAAACAGGAGGCCGTCCAGGGACGGCCTCCCGGCAATTGGAGTCTGCGCTGTAGCCGTCTTTCGGCTATAGCGCGGACGCCTAGTGGTTAATGCTGCTGCTATTTACATAACAATGCAGGTTATTTATAGTACATGTAAATACAAGGTCTGCAGTTGAGTCATCTGTACACAGCAATAGGGCAGAGCTAAGCAGCATTAGTAACAGAAATTCACACTGAGATATTGGGACACAGCACAGGACTCAAACTTTAAGGGAATTTAAACTGGGATAGTGGGCAAGTAGGAGGCAGCTGCTAAGGGCCCCACAACAATGATGTCCCTTTTGCCCTGCCTTAAAGATGGCCCTGTGTGTGGACTGCAAGCAAATGACAGAGCCAGCAGCAATGTCAGAAGAGTCATGTATTTCTCTAATGCCCTGTACACACGGTCGGACATTGATCGGACATTCCGACAACAAAATCCATGGATTTTTTCCGACAGATCTTGGCTAAAACTTGTCTTGCATACACACGGTCGCACAAAGTTGTCGAAAAAACCAATCGTTCTGAACGCGGTGACGTAAAACACATACGTCAGGACTATAAACGGGGCAGTAGCCAATAGCTTTCGTCTTTTAATTTATTCTGAGCATGCGTGGCACTTTGTGTATAAAATTTTCCAACAACAAAATCCATTGTCGGAAATTCTGATCGTGTGTACACAAATCTGACGCACAAAGTGCCACGCATGCTCAGAATAAATTAAAAGACGAAAGCTCTCAAACTTTGTGTGTCGGAAATTCCTATGGAAAATGTGTGATGGAGCCTACACATGGTCGGAATTTTCGACAACAAGGTCCTATCACACATTTTCCATCGGAAAATCCTATCGTGTGTACAGAGCATTAGGCTTGACAATGGGAGATAACCCCTTAATTGCATTGCCTAGGATACCAAGATGTGGGGAGTGACATTTGTTGATGAGATCAGTAAAGTGCAAAGAGAGAATCCCTTGTGCTGTATATGGGAGAGCTTCATAATCTTAAAAGCAGCTGCTCCAGTGCTCAAAGGAGGATTGTGTTAACTCTTTGCTAAATTATTGCCTTACTTAAAGTGGTTGTAAACCTTAGTCACAAAATGTGAACAATGCGCGTATATCTGTAGTGTTTATTTATCTCTCCACAAAGATCTAAGTGTTGTTTATCTCTGGTGCTTCCTTTCTCTGATATAAAGCATGAGTCACTTCTGAGAAGTTTTTCCCGACACATGAGATACATTTGTGATGGGGAGGGAGCTCAGCACAACAGCTTGTCTACTCAGAACACAGCTATGTATCATTCCTTCACTCCTGTTTGCTGTGTGGAGGGGGGTGTGCCTTTCCTCCAATCAGCTCTCACACAGTGTAACTGCAGCTCTCCACCCCTCCTCTTTGATTATGACAGATAGAGAAGGATTTTAACACAATTTTGCCCTTTTGATGGGCTGTAGGGAAGAGAAGACTGCAGATAAACAAGTAAAACATATGTAGGAGGATTTGTTTTCATCTCTGTGTATCACCTGAGGCCAGTTACTTCATTAGGTATATGAGAGGGTTTACAACCACTTCAAGCTTCTTCTTCCATGTTTTTCATGCAACAATTAAGCACCTGTTGAAGTTACATGCTATCTATTTAATTGCTATCTATTTTTTACCTAAGAATTCTATACATGAGGATGGAAGAACAGTTTTCTCACTTGCTAGTGGAATGCCAAAATGTTGGGTGACTGCACTAAACAGTTGTAGCATAAAGAAACAAAGAGGGGAATGAGCTGGGCCAATGAATAAGAAGTCATCAAGGTAGTGTAATATACCTTCATAACCTGCTTCAAAAGATATTACCTATTGAAGAAATGATGCAAATTTCTCAAAATAGGCGCAGGATATAGAACATCCCATAGGGAGGCACATATCAAAATAATAATTGCCCTCAAAATACATACCTATGGAACTGAATACTGGATCAATAGGTAGTAGCCTAAAAGCAGACTTTGTCTGCTTTAGCAAGCAGCGTACCTTTCCTAAATTTCCTGATCTGCTGAATAGCATCAGAAGGGAGTAAAGCCAAAATGTCCACAAATTGACCTTTTCAAATTTCGTCTTTAATCTGAGGAGAGAGGTGATACCCTAGTGGTGACATCTCTCATGACAATGTTTCCTTTAAACATGCCTCAGGAACCGATGAGCTAGTCATATTACGCTTGACCGGTAATGAAGTCTTATGCCGTGTACACACGAGCGGACTTTACGGCAGACTTTGCCCGGCGGACTTGTCGACGGACTTTACGACAGACTTTCTGAATGAACGGACTTGCCTACACACAATCAACCCAAGTCCGTTGAATTCGTACGTGATGACGTACGACCGGACTAATACAAGGAAGTTCATAGCCAGTAGCCAATAGCTGCCCTAGCGTGGCTTTTTGTCCGTTGAACTAGCATACAGACGAGCGGACTTTTCGACCGGACTCGAGTCTGTCTATTAGATTTGAAACATGTTTCAAATCTAAGTCTGTCCAACTTTTGAGAAAACAAAGTCCGCTGGAGCCCACACACGATCGAATTGTCCGACGAAATCCCGTCCGCCGGGCAAAGTCTGCCGTAAAGTCCGCTCGTGTGTATGCGGCATTAGTCTTTATTCCCCAATGGCTAATGTTAATCCTATTACTATTGCATACATTATCCATATTAACAGTATTCCTTGTCTGATTAGACCATATATTTAGATAATTACTATTATCATTTCCTGGAGTGTTAATGCTATCAGTCAATCTATTTAGGATTCCATAATGTTGCTAAGTGCATGTGATAACTCACCTAGTCCACCAGGTGGTGCTGGAGCATTGATTTGAACTAAAGCAGCATTTGCTGCTCTCTATTGCCTCCAGTGGACTGCAACGGGATGACTTGAACATTTACACAGACTTGAGCCTCTTGCAGTGTTACTAAAGTGCTGGGCGGAGCTAGCCTATCCAAGCCTCCTACAGCTGACACCGCCTCCGCCTTTCTCCACCTCTTCTTCTTGTCCCTAAAGCTGGCTCTTCGCCCTATGTTAGTAGCCGCCTCTTCCAGCGGCATCATCTGGCTTCTTCTCACTCCAGGTTAGTGAGCAGTCATGTTGGCACTCAGTGGGCCGTGTGGTGTTGGTGTTGTCTGCATTGTTGCAGGCTTCTTGTAGCTGGTCTGCCTCTACCCTGGCAATTTTCCGGTGGGTGCTTGGCTCCCTGCACCGATTGTTCTTCTATTTCTTCCCTCCGCTTGTCCTCCTCTTCAGCCATGGCGAGGCACCTCCTAAGCCAGTCTTCCCCGCCACTGTTCTGGGGGATTTTTTAGTCAGTTCAGCAGCAACCCCTAAAGTATTATAGCTCTTTTGAGGGAGCTTGTTGTACTGACACTGACTGACTGACACTGGCGGGAAGATTCCTGTGAGGGGGCCTTATATAATAAGCCACTTTCCCAGAACATTCCAAGGGGTCACATGACATTCTGGGAAATTCCCACATATCATGTGACCTTGTTTTTCAGTCCCAAATCCCTTTTAAATTTCTTAAAGGGACCTTAACTTTTTATAATATATATTTTTATTTATTTATTCATTTATTTTTAATTTTATTAGCCAGCAGGAGGGGACGGCCGCATGCCCAGGCTGTCAGGCTCAAAGCTTTAAGCCTTCCTAGTCCATTCTGTGTACAGAACACCTCCAGGTAGCCATATTGCATTGCATTGTATGGAAATGATAATGCTGTAGATTGAAAAGGAAAGGTAATTTGAATAACATTCAATTACAATATGATTTGAGTCGCAATTGTAGATGCTATAATTTTTTTTTTGCTATTTTTTTTCCCTGGAAAGTGGAGTTACCCTTTAAGGGCTTCCTGTCCATGTTTATTGGTCAGCATGACAGAAAAGTAAAAATATTGTCTCACAGGCAGAGTCCAAAACGAAAGTCCAGCAAAAACAGTTATTAAGCTTCCTGGCTAGTAAATAGTCCCCACTGGGTATGCTTCAGACCTGCCGACATGATACCTTATAGCCTGTTTGTATCTTTTCCCAGCAACACCCATTAGCACAGGGAAAGACACATTATACCCCAGATGGGGAACAAGATGAAGTCAGTGATAAACAGCCCCCTATCAGGTGTGGATGGAGTCAGGGTAGCCATAAGAAAATTTGGGGCCCTTTACAGAGCTTTAGGCCTGGGCCCCCCCGGAGCCCGACCCCAACATTCTCCAGGACCCGCCCACTGGTCATCCCACGGAATGCACCCATTTTTATTTTAACACTCTTACACCTTTGGAGACGGGAGGGATGGATGGTGCTGGGTGTGGGTGGCGATGCGTTGTGGAGACTGGAGGGATGGATGGTGCTGGACGTGGGTGGTGATGCTTTGTGGAGACTGGAAGGATGGATGGTGCTGGGCGTGGGTGGCTATGTGTTGTGGAGACTGGAGGGATGGATGGTGCTGGGCGTGGGTGGCGATGCGTTGTGGAGACTGGACGGATGGATGGTGCTGGGCATGGGTGGGCATGCGCTGTGGAGACTGAAGGGATGGGTGGTGCTGGGTGTGGGTGGCGATGAGTTGTGGAGACTAGAGGGATGGATGGTGCTAGGCGTGGGTGGCGATGCATTGTGGAGACTGCAGGGATGGATGGTGCTGGGCGGGGATGAAGATGATTGAGTTACATTGTGAAAATGGATGAGGATGACTCTGGGTGGGGATGAGAGTTACATAGTGAGAAGGCTCTCCAAAATGTAACTCTCATCTGCACCCAGAGTCATCCATTTTCACAATGCAACTGAATTATACAGGCTTGTAAGCCTCAGGGTGTCCCATCCAAGAAGGAGATAAATAAAGTCCAAATAAAATCTACAGGCAGCACAGGGGGCACAGTCAGCAGCATACATTACTTTTTTGTGACTTACCCTCCATGCTGCACTCTCAGATCTATCTGCATGCACCTGTTATTGCTGTGTCCACATGCACTGTTGACAAGCTGGCCACTCCCCCTGCCAGCCAATCAGTTTGCAAGAAAACCCAGCAGCAGCCAGCAGGCTCCGCCTCAGCAGGGAATGGAGGAGGAGTGAGCGCTGGCCACGATCTCCTGCTGCTGGGGATGTTGCCAGTCTGAAAGACTGTGTCAGCTGGTGCTCGAGTTGTGGCCTGTAAAATTTCATTACTGTGTGCAGAATACTTAAATAATGCTCTGCATAGCCACAGCCACCAGGGGGGACGGGACTTTTGAGGGACAGGTGAAAGTGAAAGTAGGCGGCGGAGGCTTGTTTTGATTAGCGGCGGAGCTGGTACAAGATGAATTTCATGTTCTGCTGTAGGGGGAGCGGGCCCTGGCCAGCCAAGCCCCTAGAGACACTCGGGCCCCTTACATGAGTACTGCCTGTACCCCCCTGATGGCAGCCCTAGATGGAGTATATTTGCCACATAGGATTCAGCCTGCTATATACCTTCCACTGCCACCCTTTTATCTCATGAACCACAAAATCCAATGTGGCTGATATACTCCATCCACAACTGACAGGGGATGTTTGACACAATGTATATGTAAAAATTCTTACACAGATAGTACTAGATAGTATTTTTAAGGTATTACATCAATTATTACATAATACAACCAAATCTAACATTTAAAACATTGAGTCTCGTATTATAAAATCACTTTTATAATAATATATAAAATCAATTTTATAATAGAAGAAAAGAAAAAAACCTATCTTAGTTAATAAGTCCATTCAAAATAATTGAAAACTCCTTTCATTATGTACATTGTTTTACCAGTATTATTATGCATATTGATACTTTGGAAATTTCCAAGACACATTTTTCTCAACATGTTTCACGAACAAAGAAAATGGGTCTTTTAACTGTTGTTCTCATGGGTATGTTTAATTATATCACAAAAAACACATATCACTATATAACTTTTTTTTATTATTTTTACATATAATATATCATATCAAAGCACAAAGACAACAAATCAGTCCACAACAATAAAAACATTTGAATGTATCAGTGTAACACATGTCAAACGTAGACTGCCAACATGTTTCACGGTGCAAACCACTTCTTCAAGGCGTCAATTGTCCATCTGACACAAAGGGGGTCATTTACTAAGTTGAATGCACTGTGCTGGTTCTGACCTTAATTGGTGCGCTGGATAGATCCTTAATCCAGCGTGTGAACCAGCGCAGACACAGGAGTACCTGCAGGCGAGAATGTTTCCAGTGCAATAGGACCGCGCTGGTTCTCGGCGAGGTACATCTCGCACTTGCTGCAATAGGTAAAAGACATCTTCCTATTAAGGCAGCGCGAGAAAAACCTGCATGGGTTCCCCCTTCGGGTGCATGCCAAGCCCTTCGGTCTAGTATGGATATTAAGGGGAACCCCTATGCCGAAAAAACGGCGTGGGGGTTCCCCCCAAATCCACACCAGACCCTTATCCGAGCACGCAGCCCGGCCGGTCAGGAAAGGGGGTGGGGACGAGCGAGCGCCCCCCCCCTCCTGAACCGTGCCAGGCCGCATGCCCTCAACATGAGGGATGGGTACTTTGGGGAAGAGGGGTGCGCTGCAGGCCCCCCCCACCTCAAAGCACCTTGTCCCCATGTTGATGAGGACAAGGGCCTCTTCCCGACAACCCTGGCCATTGGTTGTCGGGGTCTGCGGCAGGGGGGCTTATTGGAATCCGAGAGCCCCCTTTAATAAGGGGGCCCCCGGATGCCGGCCCCCCACCCTATGTGAATGAGTATGTGGTACATGGTACCCCTACCCGTTCACCCATTCACCTAGGGAAAAAGTGTCAATAAAAAAAACCACACTGCACAGGTTTTTAAAGTAATTTATTAGACAGGTCCGGGGGGTCCTCTTCCGGCTTCGGGGGTCTCTCCGGTTCCCTGTTCTCCGCGCTCTCCGGGTCTTCTGCCGGGCTCCTCCGCTATCTTCTGCTCTTTTGCCGCTCTTTTGCCTTAGCGGAGGAGCCCGGTCTGCTGCCTTCTGCCTTCTTCCCCCTTCTCTTCTTCTGATGTTGACACGACGCGCGAAGAAGAGGGAAGAAGGCAGCAGATCGGGCTCCTCCGCTATAGCAAAAGAGCAGAAGATAGCGGAGGAGCCTGGCAGAAGACCCGGAGAGTGTGGAGAACAGGTTGAACAGCGGAAGAAGAGGGAAGAAGGCAGCAGACCGGGCTCCTCCGCTAAGGCAAAAGAACGGCAAAAAAGCAGAAGATAGCGGAGGAGCCTGGCAGAAGACCTGGAGAGCGCGGAGAACAGGGAACCGGAGAGACCCCCGAAGCCAGAAGAGGACCCCCCGGACCTGTGTGTTTTTTTTATTGACACTTTTTCCTTAGGTGAATGGATAGGGGTACCATGTACCCCATACTCATTCACATAGGGTGGGGGGCCGGCATCCGGGGGGCCTCCTTATTAAAGGGGGCTCCCGGATTCCAATAAGCCCCCCTCCCGCAGACCCGACAACCAACGGCCAGGGTTATCGGGAAGAGGCCCTTGTCCTCATCAACATGGGGACAAGGTGCTTTGGGGGGGCCTCAGCATGCCCCCCTTCCTCAAAGTACACAGTTCAGGAGGGGGGGCACTCACTTGTCCCCACCCCCTTTCCTGACCTGCCGGGCTGCGTGCTCGGATAAGGGTCTGGTATGGATTTTGGGGGGATCCCATGCCGATTTTTTGGCGTAGGGGTTCCCCTTAAAATCCATACCAGACCGAAGGGCCTGGTATGCCCCTGGGGGTGGGGACCCCCACGCCATTTTTTTAAAAATTTTGGCATGGGGGTCCCCTCCGAATCCATACCAGAACCTGGGGGTACCCCACGCTGTTCTTTTTTTCACGATTTTTTTTTTTTAGCCGGCATTTTTTTTTTTTCATTGAGCGGGAAGTCAGCTGACAGCTGATGACTCATAGGTTGTTAACCACTTCAATATCAGACACTTTTGCCTCTTCCCACCCAGGACAATTTTCAGCTTTCAGCACTGTCACACTTTGAATGACAATTGCGTGGTCATGCTACACTGTACTCAAATAAAATTTTTAGCATTTTGTTCCCACAAATAGAGCTTTCTTTTGGTGGTATTTGATCAACTCTGCGGGGTTTTTTTTTGCTAAACAAACTAAAAAAGAAGACAATTTTGGAAAAAAAAAGTTTTTCGTTTCAGTTATAAAATTTTGTTTTCTCCTTCACTGTCGGCACGGATGATGTGGCACTGATAAGGCAGCACTGATGGGAACTGATGAGGTGGCACTGATGGGCACTGATGAGTTGGCACTAATAAGGTGGCACTGATGGGCACTGATGAGGATGCACTGATATGTAGAATTGATGGGCACTAATATGCGGCGATGATAAGCAGCACTGATGGGCACTGATATGCAGCACTGATGGGCACTGATAGGCGGCACTGATGGACACTGACTGGCGGCACTGATGGGCCCTGACTGGCGGCACTGATGGGCACTGACTGGCGGCACTGATGGGCACTGACTGGCGGCTGTGATGGGCACTGACTGGCGGCTGTGATGGGCACTGACAGTCAGCTGTGATGGGCACTGACAGGCGGCACTGATGGGCAGATAGGCGGTACTAATTGCCACTGACAGGTGGCACTGATGGGCAGCACTGTGTTGAGGTACTGGCAGGTTTTACTGCTGGGCACTGAGATGGGCTCTGTGGTGGGCACTGATTAGCACTGATATGGGCACTGATTGGCACTTTGATGGGCACTGTGAGCTGTCTTTTACTTGGGGAACTGACTGACAGCTGAGGGGTTACATCTGAGGTCTTGTGGCAAATCTGAGGGGGCTGTGCTGATAATCAATGTGCTCATTATCAGCACAGACTCCCCCTCTGACAGGGAGAGCCGCGATCGGCTCTCCCTGTCAGCGCGAACCAAGAAATGCCGTTTACCGGCACTTCCTGGTTCTCGCGATAATCAGCTGTGATTGGTCACAGCTGATCACGTGGTAAGAAGCCTTTGACAGAGGCTTCTTATCACGATCGGAGATGCGGGGTGTCAGACTGACACGCCGCACTCGTGATCGCCGTGATGCGCCCCTGCGGGCGCGTGCCAGCATTTTATCCTGCTGGACGTCATATGACGCCCAGTCAGGATAACAGAACCACTTCCCAGATGTCATTCTGCATACGGTGGGCGGGAAGTGGTTAAGGACGCGGCGGCCGGCTTTCTGGCCCGCTTTTTAGCAACCAGCTATATACAGCATAAAAAAAAACACAAATTGCGGTAAAAACGCGGTACTTGCGTTTTGGATGCAGGTCCACTGAAATCTATTACAAGCAAAACGCTGCATTTTGCGGGAAAAAAGTCCCGGACCCTTTCCAAAAACGCAGAGGCACAAAAATGCATTGATGTGAACATGTTCCATAGGAACCCTTGTTAAAAGATTCCCATGCATTTCTGCAAAATGCATCAAAAAATGCATTAGTGTGAATAGAACCTAAGGCCCCTTTCACACTGAGGTGGTGGGGGCGTCTGCGGTAAAGTGGCACTATTTTTAGCGCCGCTTTACTGTTGTTTTAGCTGCGTTATTCGGCTGCTAGTGGGGCGGTTTTAGCCCCCCACGGGGCAGTTTTAACCCTTCTGCTAGCGGCCAAAAAGGGGTTAAATCTGCCCGCAAAACGCCGCTGGATCGGCCTTTTGCCGGCGGTATCACAGCGCTGCCCCATTGATTTTAATGGAGAGGAGCAGTGAGTTCACCGCTCCAAAAAAGCTGCTGGCAGGACTTTTTGGGACGCCCTGCCAGCGCACCACCCAAGTGTGAAAGCCCTCACTGGAGTGAATGGAGCCGCTTCTTTAGGCCGTTTTTCAGGCGCTATTTTTAGTGCCGTAGCGCCTTAAAACGCCCCAGTGTGAAAGGGGCCTAAAAAAAGTCCTGCTAGCAGCATCTTTGGAGCGGTTTATAAACCGCTCCTGCCCATTGAAATCAATGGGACAGCATGGCTATACCACCTGCAAAACGCCGCTGCAGTGGTGTTTTGCGTGCAGATTTAACCCCTTTTCGGCCGCTAGCGGGGGTTAAAACCGCTAGCGGCCGATTACCGCCGGTAAAGCAGCGCGAAAAATAGCGCCGTTTTAGCCCTGCCGCCCGCACCGCCCCAGTTTGAAAGGGGCCTAAGGCCCCCCTCACACGGACGAACCTTTCAGGTCCGCCTCGGACCTGAACGGACACTCCATAGGCCTCTATGGAGGGTCGGATGTCAGTGGTGACATGTCCGCTGACATCCAACCCATTCCAATCCTAAAAAGTGTAACGGAGGAAAAACCTATTTTTCCATCCATCTGCGGATCGGGTGACGACGGACTCTGCGGTCCGTCATCATCCGATCCCCCATAGAGGAGAGCGGCACTCTGAGAGGTCTGTCCCTGCACAGTGTGCAGAGACAGACCTGTCATCTGCCTGCCCAGCGGGGATCGACGGAGCGATCCCCCCGCTGAGCACAGCGGGCTCCGTACACGGGGTACAAAGTCCCATCGTGTGCATGAGGCTTAAACACCAGAAATTCACGTTTTCATATCTTTAAAGGTCACCATACACCGGCCAATCAGTTAGAGCTTCCATAAATTAGATTCAGTGCAAGAGCCGGTTTGATTTTCTACAATTAGAAGTAATTCTTACAGTGCATCTTCCTATTACCGCTTTAGCCTAATGCTCTCTTTCCACTATTTCAACACCAAAGTTGCGTGATTTACCATGTGCTTTTTTGGCTTGTTTTCCACTATTGCAACTTGTCATGCCACTAGGGACTGAAAAGTTGCATCACAAGTTCTACCCCATGATTTACAATGAGCACCGTTCTGGTTCAAAAAAAGAGTGGCTCTTGGCGCCCGGTCATAGACCTGACCTACCTCAACGAGTTTATAGAGCCAGGGAGATTCAAGATGGAAACGCTGTCGACTATTCAGCAAGCTATTCAGCCAGGCGATTGGATGATTTCCATCGACTTAAAGGACGCTTATTTTCACGTCCCGATAGAGGAAGGGTTTCACAAATACCTCCGCTTCCAAGTAGGGCAAGATCATCTTCAGTTTATCTGCCTCCCCTTCGGATTGACAACGTCCCCCCGAGTCTTTTCAAAAATCCTCTTGGCCACGGTGGCTCACATAAGACTGAAGGGGGTACGTCTTTACCACTACCTCGACGACCTCCTGGTGTTATCGCAAAGCAGGGAACAGCTGCTGGCCCACCGAGAACAGGTGATCTCCACCCTTTCCAGTTTTGGGTGGCTCCTGAACTTGGCAAAAAGTCATCTAAAACCAGCGCAACGCCTAATATACCTAGGAGCTCAGTTCGACACTGTAAGAGGCACCATTTCCCTTCCTCTACAGAAAATTCCGGTGGTACGGGACAGGATTTCTCGGGCTGTACATGCCTCACACCTAAAAGCCTCTCAGTGTCTGGAAATTATCGGCACGATGGTTTCTACGACGCCCATGGTCAAGTAGGCCTTGCGGAGGTTACGTCCCTTCCAGTCGGGGTTTCTGCAGCAGTGGAGAACAGGGGACAAGAATCAAGTCATCCGGGTGACTTCGTCAATGAGGAACAGCCTCTTTTGGTGGCTTCAACGCAAGAATCTCCTGGCATGTCATTCCATCGTGCCCATCTCCTGGGTCACGGCGACGACCGATGCCAGCGGGATGGGTTGGGGGGCCCTCTGCGGCTCGAACCTCGCCCAAGGCAAGTGGGATTCCTGCCGTACAGTCCCAGGTTCGAACAATCTGGAACTCAGGGCGGCCTGGTGTGCTCTACAGGCCTTCTCTCATCTACTGAAAGGGAAGTCAGTACTATTAAGAATGGACGTAAACTGAAGGGATTTGAAAGCTGGCGCTCTAAGGGCCTCCAATATATAACTCAATTGTACTCGCACAACATTCTACGCTCCTTTCAGGATCTGCAGGAATCTTTTCACTTACCTCATCATAATTTTTTTAAATACTTACAACTACGACATGCGGTCCAATCTCAGTTTAAAGGGGAAAAGAAAGTGATAAAACCAATGTCACTTATAACTTTATTAGCACGGATGACAGAAAAAAAAGGCTTGATCTCATCTCTATATGGTCAACTTACGAGATCATATCGATATGAGGGTGCTAGCCCGGGCAGAAGAGGGTGGGAGCTAGATATAGGGGATATTTCAGATGTAACTTGGCAAACAATATTAGAAAGGGTACCCCTAGTCTCATTATCACCAGCACAATGTCTGACCCAATTATTTATAATTTACAGGGTATATAGAACACCGGTCAAACTATTTAAGTGGGGCAGGTGTGATTCCCCGGACTGTCCATGGTGCCAACAATCACCTGCTGATTTACTACATATGTTGTGGATTTGTCCCAAACTGGCTAAATATTGGCAAGAGGTGGTGAATACAATTAATGATACATTTAAGACATATATCCATAAAGACCCTAAAACGTGCCTGCTGGGCTACCTTGATGAAGAACTTATGCCCCATGAGATTTTGATACCAGTTAGCATACTACTGTTTTTGGCACGAAAGCTAATTGCCCTAAGGTGGATATCTCCAAGTGCACCCTCCTTTGAGGAATGGCGCCTTCATGTAAACGACAATATTTTGAAGGAACAACAGATCTATTGTAACAGAGGCATACCCAATTACCTGTATAAACTGTGGAAGCCATGGATCTTGGTTCCACGGTTAGCCCCATCCTCACCGGTTTTTGTAGATCTTTAGTAGGGTGGGCAAGTATAATCAGGGATAGAGAATTTAGTACCAGACAGAAAATGGAGGTAGAGGGCAAAATCAATGGGGAGAGAAGAAATTACTGATTTAAGCAACCAGCCAAGGTAATTTTTCACATAGGTATAGATGCATAGAATACTATAGTGGGCAGGAAATGGAACAGTCACCCGAGTTGCTTGTGCTGGGGAAATTTTTTTTTTTTTTTTTTTGTGTGTGTTGTTTTGTTGTATGTTGTTATTATTTGTGGTTAAATAATTGTTATATTGATTGAAGAATATATGTAAGAAATAGACAGAAAAATTTCAGAATTTGCTGTGGATAGACCATATGTATGGTATTAGAAATAAGGAATTTATGTACAAACTGTATAAGTGATAAGTACTATATCCAATAATATATTTTGGTTTGTAATGTTGAAATATTTATAATAAAAAAGTATGGAATTAAAAAAAAATAAAAAAAAGAATGGACAACACAACGGCTGTCGCCTACGTGAAGAGGCAAGGGGGTACCCGGAGTCCCACTCTCCTTCGAGAAGTCGAGCCCATCCTTTCATGGGCGCAGAAGAATCTTTGCAATATCTCGGCAGTGTTCATCCCAGGAGTCCAGAATGCTCAAGCGGACTTCCTTTCACGCACCGAACTGGACAACAACGAGTGGTCTCTTCATATGGAGACGTTCAGATGGGTCTCCTCACTAGGGATCAACCCAGAGGTAGATCTGTTCGCCTCTCGCCACAACTTCAAACTGGAGAAATTTTACACCAGAGGCTGTTGCAGTCAGGCTCTCGGGTCAGATGCACTGACGGACCTTTGGAAGTTCAGCAAGGCGTACGCCTTCCCACCGCTTCTAGTCATCCTGAGATTCCTGCAGAGACTCCGTTCAGAAACGGCCGAAGTGTTGATGATAGCTCCATACTGGCCGAACAGACCCTGGTTCCCTCTCCTTGTCCAACTCAGCTTCAGGGACCCGGTGCCTCTCCCTCTCAGGCCGGACCTTCTTTCTCAGGGGTCAGTCCTGCACCCGTGTCCAGCAGTGCTGAGACTAATGGTCTGGTTCTTGAGAGGGAGAGGCTAATCTCGCTTGGCTGCGCTCCTACAGTAATATCAACTCTCATGAGTTCAAGAAGATCCAGCACAAATAGAGTTTACAGTAGAATCTGGTCTAAATTTGTGGATTTTTGCTCCTCTAGCGGCAGGTCTTTTAGACACCCGGGGGTGCAAGATATACTCAGCTTCCTTCAAACGGGCTTAGATCTACCATTATCCATCAGCTCGCGTAGGGTTCAGGTCTCTGCACTGTCGGCCTTCTCTGGGTCCTCCTGGGCAACTAATCCACTAATTCGACAATTTTTTCGTGGCGCTTCAAGGCTCAAGCCCCAAAGGAAATCCAGGTTCCCCAAATGGGACCTGCCACTTGTCCTAGACTCAATCTCTGGACTCAGTACTTCTGGGCCTTCCCCGCTCTCTATCAAGGACTTCTCAGCTAAAGTAGTCTTTCTAGTAGCCATCACATCGGCAAAAAGAGTTTCTGAGATTGGCTCTCTGGGTTGTGAAGAACCCTTCTTAACATTCTTCCCGGATCGGGTAGTCCTTATCCCAATGCTGGGTTCTAACCCAAAAGTGTCCTCGGTGTTCCATGATAATCAAGAGATAGTCTTGCCCACGTTTAGGTCTCTGGAGTCCTCTGAGATTCATCCTCTGGATGTAGGGGAAGCAGTTAAAGAATATCTGAGAGTGACTTCTCCCTTCAGACGTTCTGACCATCTATTCATCTTACACTCAGGAAGTAACAAAGGAAAGCCTCAGTTAGGACACTCGCTACTTGGATTGTTCAAACTATTCAACAAGCATACAGGACGAAGGGCTTGGCTCCTCCACAGGTGGTGACAGCTCACTCCACCAGGGGAATGGCAGCTTTATGGGCGGCAGCTCGACATGTGGCCCCAGACACCATTTGCAAAGCAGCCTCGTGGGCCTCTATTAACACTTTCATGTCTCATTACTGTATTGAGCCTGCTTCATTATCCTCTGTAGACTTTGGTTTGAGAATCCTATCGGTTGATAGGACAAATTAAAATTTTTGTTTGATTCAGCATACCCACCCGTGTGGTCGGCTAGTTATTTCCCACACGTAGGCTGCCATGGAGTCTGTCAGGAAAAAGGAAAATTTATTATCAAATACTTACCGTAATTTTCCTTTCCTGATGGACTCCATGGCAGACGGAGTTCCCACCCATTGGTCAAAGAGTAGGCTAGTTACGGAACGCAGTAGCTAGTGGTAAGTACTCATTTATGGGAATGGGGTCCTATAGCATTGGAGAGGAGGCAGGGTAAACCCACACGTAGGCTGCCATGGAGTCCATCAGGGAAGGAAAATTACGGTAAGTATTTGATAATGCCAAACCAATCTATTAACCTTCTATGAGGAGGTGAGTTGCCATCTAGATAAAGGAAGGCCCGTAGACGTGGTGTATCTGGATTTTGCAAAAGCATTTGACACAGTTCCCCATAAACCTTTACTGTACAAAATAAGGTGCGTTGGCATGGACCATAGGGTGAGTACATGGATTGAAAACTGGCTACAAGGGCGTGTTCAGAGGGTGGTGATAAATGGGAAGTACTCAGAATGGTCAGGGGTGGGTAGTGGGGTTCCCCAAGGTTCTGTGCTGGGACCAATCCTATTTAATTTTTTCATAAACGACCTGGAGGATGGGATAAACAATTCAATCTCTGTATTTGCAGACGATACTAAGCTAAGCAGGGCAATAACTTCTCCGCAGGATGTGGAAACCTTGCAAAAAGACCTGAACAAATTAATGGGGTGGGCGACTACATGGCAAATGAGGTTCAATGTAGAAAAATGTAAAATAATGCATTTGGGTGGCAAAAATATGAATGCAATCTATACACTGGGGGAAGAACCTCTGGGGGAATCTAGGATGGAAAAGGACCTGGGGGTCCTAGTAGATGATAGGCTAAGCAATGGCATGCAATGCCAAGCTGCTGCTAATAAGGCAAACAGAATATTGGCATGTATTAAAAGGGGGATCAACTCCAGAGATAAAACGATAATTCTCCCGCTCTACAAGACTCTGGTCCGGCCGCACCTGGAGTATGCTGTCCAGTTCTGGGCACCAGTCCTCAGGAAGGATGTACTGGAAATGGAGCGAGTACAAAGATAAAGCTAATAAAGGGTCTGGAGGATCTTAGTTATGAGGAAAGGTTGCGAGCGTTGAACTTATTCTCTCTGGAGAAGAGACGCTTGAGAGGGGATATGATTTCAATTTACAAATACTGTACTGGTGACCCCACAATAGGGATAAAACTTTTTCGCAGAAGAGAGTTTAATAAGACTCGGGGCCACTCATTACAATTAGAAGAAAAGAGGTTTAACCTTAAACTACGTAGAGGGTTCTTTACTGTAAGAGCGGTAAGGATGTGGAATTCCCTTCCACAGGCGGTGGTCTCAGCGGGGAGCATTGATAGCTTCAAGAAACTATTAGATAATCACCTGAATGACCGCAACATACAGGGATATGTAAGGTAATACTGACACATAATCACACACATAGGTTGGACTTGATGGACGTGTGTCTTTTTTCAACCTCACCTACTATGTAACTATGTAACTATATAATAAATTTTCCTTTGTTTTGACTTGTCCTGCGACTTCACATGTGTCAAGTCCCACAACAACTCGCAGTAGTGGAAAGAGAGCTTAAGGCCACTTGGGACTGAAAAGTTGCATCACAAGTTGTACCCCATGATTTACAGTGAGTACCGTTCATATGTGTGCGACTTGCTTACGCACATGGCGTATACACAGCGGGCACACATCTTTATTACAGAAATCCATAGCTGGCATGGAAATTAACCACTTGCTTAATGGGCACTTAAACCCCTCGCTGTCCTGACCAATTTTCAGCGCTGATCCATTTTGAATGACAATTGCGCGGTCATACTTAGCCAAATGTTTTGTTTTTTTTAAGTTCCCACAAATAGAGCATTCTTTGGGTGGTATTTGATCACCTGTGTGTTTTTTTTTCTTTTGTTCAAACAAAAGAAAAGACAGATTTTTAAAAATAATTCGGTATATTTTGGGCTATTTTGATATTACATTTTGCAAACAGGTAATTTTTCTCCTTCATTGATGTACGCTGAAGAGGCGGCACTGATTGGTTACACTGATAGTCAGCACTGCTTGGGATCACTGGTGGGCATTGATAGGTGGCACTGGAAGGGGGTACTGGTGGGCACAGATGAGGCAGGATTGCCTCTTCGGGACCAATGTCCCTTGCACCTAAGCCGGTGATCAGCTTTTATACTTATCCTCATGCTGTCAGCGTGAGTAGAAAAAATAAACAGATGGGCCCTTACTTCGATCTGTGATCACCTGAGTCTCAGTGACTACGTCCTATGACAGCCTCCCAGAAATTCAGGTCCACGCTGTGGCCGTCGTTTGGCTATAGCACAGACACCAAGTGGTTAATAGAAAAACAGATGCAGATTTCTAGGACTGGCCAAAAATAATGTCAAAGGCAACTGATGACTTTCTATTAAAGGTCTAAATGGGCCATTAACATGCATCACAATTGAACTTAGGAATGTGTCTTTGCAAAGGTAAACTCATTAAAATGCTTTCTTATTTTTGCTTGGGGATAGACCGCAGAGGGATTATAAGTTTTGGGGGATGTCTACACCCCTGATAGGGTGAAGACACCTACCAAATTTTGCCAATTTCGCATTCAAAATTATTCACTTCCTGTCACATAGCCAAACAGGAAGTGAGGGTAAAACCCTACCAATGTATGTCCTTGGAGACACACAGATCAATCTAAATAGTTTTCCCATTCGGGAAATTGCACTCTAGCATTTTGCCATGTACATCCCAAATAATTTTGTATCTTGGGGTTTATTTACTAAAAAGTAAATCCACTTTGCACCACAAGTTCAGTTGCTGGAGATCCGAGGGAGACATGCAAGGAAAAGAAAAAAACAGCATCTTTGCTTCTACATGATTTGATGATAAAATCACCAGTGCTACCCTTCTGATTTTCATCAACTACACTTGTATTGCAGAAAGGATTTGCCTTTAACCACTTAAGGACCAGCCTCGTTTTGGATTTTAGGTGTTTACATGTTTAAAACAGTTTTTTTTGCTAGAAAATTACTTAGAACCCCCAAACATTATATATGTTTTTTTTTCTAACACCCTAGAGAATAAAATGGCGGTCATTGCAATACTTTTTTTTGCACCGTATATGTGCAGCGGTCTTATAAGCGCACTTTTTTTGGAAAAAATTCACTTTTTTGAATAAAAAAATAAGACAACAGTAAAGTTAGCCCAATTTTTTTTTATATTGTGAAATATAATGTTACGCCAAGTAAATTGATACCCAACATGTCACGCTTCAAAATTGCGCCCGCTCGTGGAACAGCGTCAAACTTTTACCTTTAAAAATCTCCATAGGCGACGTTTAAAAAATTCTACAGGTTGCATGTTTTGCGTTACAGAGGAGGGCTAGAATTATTGCTCTCACTCTACCGGTCGCGGCGATACCTCACATGTGTGGTTTGACCACCGTTTTCATAAGCGGGCGCTACTCACGTATGCGTTCGCTTTTGCGCGCGAGCTCGTCGGGACAGGGCGCTTTAAAAAAAAATTATTTTTTTTTATTATTTATTTTACTTTATTTTATTTATTTTTTGGATCACTTTTATTCCTATTACAAGGAATGTAAACATCCCTTGTAATAGAAAAAAGCATGACAGGTCCTCTTAAATATGAGATCTGGGGTCAAAAAGTCCTCAGATCTCATATTTACACTAACATGCAAAAAAAATAAAAAATAAAAGTCGTTTAAAAAAATGACACAAAAAATTGTGCCTTTAAGAGAAGTGGGCGGAGCCGTCATAATGACGTCGCTCCGGCCGTCACATGGTATAGAGACGGGTGGGGGCCATCTTGGCCTCACTCGTCTCAGTACCTCAGCAGTGACAGGTCCCGATCTCCTCCGCCGCTACCGACGGCTCCGGTAAGCGGCGCAGGGCGCGGGAGAGCGGCGGGAGGGGGGGTGGCATCTCTCCCGCCGCCGATAACGGTGATCTCGCGGTGAACCCGCCGCAGAGACCACCGTTATCGTGTACAGAACCGCTCGCTGTAAAGATGGATACCTCGGTTGTGGCAGCAGCTGCTGCCATTACCGAGATATCCATCTTCAAAAAAATGATGTACATATACAGTGAGCGGTCGTCAAGTGGTTAATAAACCCCAAAATACCTAATAATTTGGGGTGAACACAACAAAATGCTAGAGTGCAATTTGCATAATGGGGGCACTAGTCAGATTGACCTGTGTGTCCCCAAGGAAAAATTAGTGTTTTACTCTCACTTCCTGTTTGGCTATGACAGGAAGTGAAGCCAATTTTAAGAAAAGGGACAAAGCACAACCTTTAAAAAAAATAAAAATAAAATAAAAATCTTAAGATGGGGGAAAGGGGAGGATGGGATTATTGCGGTGCCACCAATAAGATAGAACATTTTTTTATAAAATCATTTTGTTTATTTTAATATCAAAAACATCTAAAAAATGTTTACATGAAAAAGTACAAAAAACACAAAACAAAAACAGAAGTACAATTCAAATGAGTGACCGTCACCAATGATGTTGAAAGGTGATCGTAGTAGCCAAAGAATGGCGTTCTACATCACCTCCCTTGCAGAAGTCATTTCTAGAGTGAACGCTCAATTCACTATGGAAAAAATGCTAGCATATACAGAAAGGAGAGCCCCGAGTTTCCACAAACATTGGGAAGCTTGGAGTTCCTCTAAATATGCCTCCTCACATGGATGACAGTTATTCGATCCCCTCCACTACTGAAACATAACCATCTAATGTCTAGTGGTACAACACAATGTTGAGTATGGTCTAATAGGAAATGGTATTACAGATAGCACACACCATAGCAATACAACACGGTTTACCTCATAATGAGAAATTGAGAAAGTCTAACAAATGTTTATTAGTCAATCTAAGTTTATTAGTACTATTGGTTTACAACAAGCTTACAAGGAACTTACATGTTAATATGTTTGAGTGGACCCTCAGTAAGGTCCTCTCAGGGATAACTTTGAAATACTATGCAGAAAGTCTGTTTACAGTATGTACCCACAAGGGGTGACAGACTTGCGAATTTCGCAATGATCCAATGAGAATAGTTCTTAGTACCCTTACCAGTTATGCTGTTTTACGCTTTTTAAGTAATAAGTTCCTAAATGTCGAACAAAGTGTACATATGAAAAAATGTATAATCTACTTGCATCCTGGATTTTGTATATTTTGCAAATACACCAATAAAAACCTATTGATTTAAAAAAAAAAAAGAAAGGGGATCGTAGTCTTTTGATCCCAACTAGTTTCGCCAAAACATTGGCTTCCTCAGGGGAATGTATAAATGTACTGCAAAGAATAAAACCACTAAAATAAAGAAAAGATGTAATATTAGAACAACATATTCTTGTAACGCTGAAGGCAAACCATCGCATCGCAGAGCGGTCAAATTGCCGCCCACCCATATCTCCCAGTCTTCCCACACCCAGAACATACCATGCGGGCTCCAGAACGCAAGGGAGACACCACCAAACCACTGGGAATAGAAGTCACACTCAGCCCAGTATTTGGCTACAGGGGAATTAGAGGGTGCCTGAAAAGAGAAGTTTTAGCATATAAGTAATGAGAAATTCTTTAAATCTTATTAAACAAAGGGACCTCAGCCTCAATTACATACCCTAATTATATGCAGAACCAAGGCGCACAATGTTGCGTGGAAGAAATTCACAGCGCAATGAGTGCACGTGAAAGGATCGCATGAATGCAGTCAGAAAGACTGAAAAACAGATTTAAGGAGAATAATGTAAAGGGTATGATATTGACATAATATGAATATATTAACTGGTATCTATTGGTGTCAAAATGGGGGACATAGTAGATATGTTAAATATACTGGGAGAGGCTTACCGGAAAGGCATAAAGTTGAAAATAAGAATGTATCCTATAACTGGGGTTCTGCCAGTATATTGGCTGAACGTTGGAACCTCCACAATGAGCCTATTCCGTCCCTACGTGTGTCATCACCAATCACGTGACTTCTTCAGGGGAAGAACGTAGGGACGGAATATCCATGCTCATTTATCGGACCACTTACCGGTCACTGTATTTTGGAGATACCCCTTCTTTGGCTTCACCGGATGATCCGTCTGTTGATATCCCCATGATCATGGAGCCTCAATTTACATGTAAATAGTTGAATGTACAGGTTGGAGAAATCCAGCATTACGTGTGGAGAAGATACATCTTTAGAAAAGACCTTCTCACTATCCTCAGGCCACAAAGATCTTCCCACCATTGCCAGGGTGCAATAAAAGCTGGTTTGACCCTCACAGTATATGCTGTCTTGGGTTCAAACCCTCCGGTAAGCCTCCATCTTTAATATTCAAGTGCACTGCATGTTTTGAAGACACAGTGGTGTTCGATAGGAGTTTGGTTTCTAGATGGACTATCCCATGTATTGACGAGACTTTTTAATTTACTATAGAACGTTACCTTTTGAAACTGTTATATGTTGGTGAAGGCGCTCCTCACTTCACGTTTGGGGTAGCAACCCACTCAATTCCAACGTAGTGACTGTTCTGTTTTGATTTTTTGATTTTTAGTCATACTCTGCATGTATGTTTATATGTACACTATACTTTAAGTATAGGCCTTTTATACTCATTAGTTTTAAGGCATCTTGCCATTTTAGCGCTACACATTTTTTTGTATAATTATTTATCTGTTGGGCAACGATTCTAGTTGTTGTGTTAGCTGCTTATAACTTTTAGACTTGTTTCAGAGTAAGCGCAAATTTACCATTAGTGTGATTTTTGGTTAATGATTAAGCCAGAATGACTCTGTAATTCTCAAAGGGCTTTTCGAAGTCTCCAAGGTAAGTTATGTGTATGGACTTGTTGCAAGTCCAGATTTTCAATTTCTTGAGTAATTTGTTGGACAAATGCCCAAATATTAGGGTTTGTTTGAAGTGGAGGAAAATTACGTGACTTAGGTTTAAAAGATGTCGGTGGTGGGAAGGAGACACCAGAGATGACCATGCCACTAGAAGTAATTTGTGGCGTGTCCTCTATAGTGTGTCCCTCATCCCACAGACACTCAAGATCCGCCAAGGCTCGAAGTTCTGCCTCAGAAGGTTCCCATGAGGTAGATGTACTAGACTCCAAAGATGGTGTTTTATCATAAATTGCCTTAAATAGTAGGCGCCGAGCAAATAGGTGTATGTCTTTTATAAGTTGAAAGCGATCCAGATCCGTGGAAGGGCATAAGGTAAGCCCTAATTTCAAAACTTGAACTTGATCAGCTGTAAGATCGACAGAAGACAAATTAACAACATCCAATTCAAATGAACTGGTGTTTAAGGAAGTGGGGGTTGGTTGGTTATGTCCGGTGTCTTTCCTAAAAAAATAGGTGCCAATTTAGGATCTATAGAATGAGTGCTGGTGGGAAAAAGTGTAGAAATTGTGGGTTCACTGGATCGACGGCCACTATTTATGGGGGCCAAATTACTCTGAACAGGGGTGTTTATGCCCAGTGAAGAGTATACAATAGTGTCAGTAGAAGTGAGTGTAGATGTAGACCTGCCCAGGGAGGGAAATGGGGTAGATGATAGTGTTTTGGACGAGTGTGTACGACCCGCTAAGGGTTGAGATTTAGGCAAGGAGCCAGGTGTACGGAGAGGAGGGACCATGGTTGTGCGGTCCCCCTTTCTCTTCTTAGGTAATCTTTCTTGAGAAAGTTTGTGATAGGTAGTGGAGGAACTAGGAGAAAAAGTGACAGAATTAACATTAGGCACCACATTGTCTGTTTTAGAGGGTTCAGCAGTGTAAGGTTTGGAAAAAGGTTTACTGAAAGCCGCATGGTTCCATTTGTAGGCAAAGCCATTCTCGTGGGCCATTTTGTCCCAAAGAAATTTACCTTCCTTAGTGTTTATAATTTCTAGTGTGTATTCTTCCACATGTGATCGTAGATCTTTGTCGCGTTTAATAAATCGAGGGGAAGAAATAACAAGATAGTGTTCATCATACCAGTTACTAATCTGTGCATCTAGTTGACCAAGTTCAAGTTCATATTGTTTACATAATAATGAAATCATTTCGAAGGAGCAAGTTTGAAGATTTTGCTCCCACGATTGTTTAAGAGAATCTTTGATCTTCCTAAGATTAGGAAAGATCTGGATTCTCAAACCCCAAGGTACTATGCCATTTAGAGAATACTTTTCAAAGTAGGCTTTGTGCCAATATGTGCGTACCTTTCTTTCGAGAAGACGTTGCAATCTCATGAATGCGCGATCAAGTTCATCATCAGAAACATTCGCCTCCGCTTTGGATGACCGGATATTTGTCATCAGGTCCGCAAAGGCCTCACCACAAAAATCCGCCATCCTGCCCCACTGCTGGTTGGGAAATGTTCAATAGAAAATACAAAGTTACAATTACTTTAATGACAATATATTTATCAAAATTATGTACCAAAAACAGACAAAGGAGATATTGATAATTTAGTCTGTGAGGATGGATGTCCCCACTAAAGAGATCAAAAACATAATAATTGGTTATCTCAATAATAATATTGTTTAGTTTGTAGCTAAAAGGACAGACCACCGATATTGTAAGGTGTATTGTAACACCTAGTTTATGTAGTTAGGTGGTGGGTGGTGTGTCCTACTAGATACGGCACCTCATCCCGATTGAAAGAATCTCAAGATGGGGGAAAGGGGAGGATGGGATTATTACGGTGCCACCAATAAGATAGAACAATTTTTTATAAAATCATTTTGTTTATTTTAATATCAAAAACATCTAAAAAATGTTTACATGAAAAAGTACAAAAAACACAAAACAAAAACACAAGTACAATTCAAATGAGTGACCGTCACCAATAATGTTGAAAGGTGATCGTAGTCTTTTGATCCCAACTAGTTTCGCCAAAACATTGGCTTCCTCAGGGGAATGTATAAATGTACTGCAAAGAATAAAACCACTAAAATAAAGAAAGGATGTAATATTAGAACAACATAATCTTGTAACGCTGAAGGCAAACCATCGCATCGCAGAGCGGTCAAATTGCCGCCCACCCATATACCCCAGTCTTCCCACCCCCCACACCCAGAACATACCATGCGGGCTCCAGAACGCAAGGGAGACACCACCAAACCACTGGGAATAGAAGTCACACTCAGCCCAGTATTTGGCTACAGGGGAATTAGAGGGCGCCTGAAAAGAGAAGTTTTAGCATATAAGTCATTGTCATTAAAGTAATTGTAACTTTGTATTTTCTATTGAACATTTCCCAACCAGCAGTGGGGCAGGATGGCGGATTTTTGTGGTGAGGCCTTTGCGGACCTGATGACAAAGATCCGGTCATCCAAAACGGAGGCGAACGTTTCTGATGATGAACTTGATCGCGCATTCATGAGATTGCAACGTCTTCTCGAAAAAAGGTACGCACATATTGGCACAAAGCCTACTTTGAAAAATATTCTCTAAATGGCATAGTACCTTGGGGTTTGAGAATCCAGATCTTTCCTAATCTTAGGAAGATCACAGATTCTCTTAAACAATTGTGGGAGCAAAATCTTCAAACTTGCTCCTTCGAAATGATTTCATTATTATGTAAACAATATGAACTTGAACTTGGTCAACTAGATGCACAGATTAGTAACTGGTATGATGAACACTATCTTGTTATTTCTTCCCCTCGATTTATTAAACGCGACAAAGATCTACGATCACATGTGGAAGAATACACACTAGAAATTATAAACACTAAGGAAGGTAAATTTCTTTGGGACAAAATGGCCCACGAGAACGGCTTTGCCTACAAATGGAACCATACGGCTTTCAGTAAACCTTTTTCCAAACCTTACACTGCTGAACCCTCTAAAACAGACAATGTGGTGCCTAATGTTAATTCTGTCACTTTTTCTCCTAGTTCCTCCACTACCTATCACAAACTTTCTCAAGAAAGATTACCTAAGAAGAGAAAGGGGGACCGCACAACCATGGTCCCTCTCTCTCCGTACACCTGGCTCCTTGCCTAAATCTCAACCCTTAGCGGGTCATACACACTCGTCCAAAACACTATCATCTACCCTATTTCCCTCCCTGGGCAGGTCTACATCTACACTCACTTCTTCTGACACTATTGTACACTCTTCACTGGGCATAAACACCCCTGTTCAGAGTAATTTGGCCCCCATAAATAGTGGCCGTCGATCCAGTGAACCCACAATTTCTACACTTTTTCCCACCAGCACTCATTCTATAGATCCTAAATTGGCACCTATTTTTTTAGGAAAGACACCGGACATAACCAACCAACCCCCACTTCCTTAAAGCGGAGTTCCACCCTAAAGTGGAACTTCCGCTCATCGGATTCCTCCCCCCCTCCGGTGTCACAATTGGCACCTTTCAGGGGGGAGGGGGGTGCAGATACCTGTATAATACAGGTATCTGCACCCACTTCCGGGTACAGCTAGCCGCAGCTAGCCGCAGACTCCCCGCCCACCCCCGTTGTGTTGTGGGAAATACACAGTTCCCACAACACAACGGGGACCAGTGAAGACGCGCAGCGCGACTCGCGCATGCGCAGTAGGGAACCGGGCAGTGAAGCGGCAACGCTTCGCTTCCTGATTCCCTCAGTGTGAATGGCGGCGGCAGCACCCGAGGATCGAGGGACGGCTCGGTCTCGGGTGCCGACATCGCTGGACCCCGGGACAGGTAAGTGTCCTTATTTTAAAAGTCAGCAGCTGCAGTATTTGCAGCTGCTGACATCTAATTTTTTTTTTTTTTGGTGAAACACCACTTTAAACACCAGTTCATTTGAATTGGATGTTGTTAATTTGTCTTCTGTCGATCTTACAGCTGATCAAGTTCAAGTTTTGAAATTAGGGCTTACCTTTTGCCCTTCCACGGATCTGGATCGCTTTCAACTTATAAAAGACATACACCTATTTGCTCGGCGCCTACTATTTAAGGTAATTTATGATAAAACACCATCTTTGGAGTCTAGTACATCTACCTCATGGGAACCTTCTGAGGCAGAACTTCGAGCCTTGGCGGATCTGAGTGTCTGTGGGATGAGGGACACACTATAGAGGACGCACCACAAATTACTTCTAGTGGCATGGTCATCTCTGGTGTCTCCTTCCCACCACCGACATCTTTTAAACCTAAGTCATGTAATTTTCCTCCACTTCAAACAAACCCTAATATTTGGGCATTTGTCCAACAAATTACTCAAGAAATTGAAAATCTGGACTTGCAACAAGTCCATACACATAACTTACCTTGGAGACTTTGAAAAGCCCTTCGAGAATTACAGAGTCATTCTGGCTTAATCATTAAGCCTGCTGATAAGGGCGGCAACGTTGTGGTCATGGATGTCCCCGCATATGAAGCTATGTGTCGGGAGATTCTTGACAGCGCACGTTGGTACCGCCCCACCTCCAAGACATTAATAACTAATTTCAATAATGAATACTACAGTTTGATCTTTTAAGCATACCAATCAGGTATCATTGACTCCAGTACATGGAATTACCTAAATGTGAAGGATCCTAAAATTCCTACTTTTTATTCACTGCCTAAAGTGCATAAATCAATGAAGAAACCCCCTGGACGACCGATTGTCTCGGGATGTCAAAGTCTAACAGAGAATGCCAGTGCTTTGGTGGATAAATATCTAATACCCCATGTAACAGCTTTATTTTCTTATGTGCAGGATACCATAGACATGTTACGTCATATTGATGGAAAACAGGTGCCTCCCAATACTTGGCTGGTTGCCTTAGACGTAGAATGTTTATATAACTCAATTCCACACGTCAAAGGTATGGATGTGATTCGTACCCATCTTTTGGAGCGAGGATCATCTTTTGATAGTTACAGCCGGTTTGTTCTTCGGTTGCTTGAGTTTATCTTGACTAGAAATGTTTTTATGTTTGGCTCCTCCCACTTCCTCCAGGTACAGGGCGTGGCTATGGGGACCAAATGTGCCCCCTCCTACGCCAACCTGTACCTGGGGGGGTGGGAGAGGAATCTGTTTTCCCAAGAATCCATGTCAGATTTGCTTTCCCACATCATAGCCTGGTACAGGTATATAGATGATGTTTTCATTTTATGGTCGGGAGGTCGTGAGGATCTCTCACGGCTGATGGACTTGCTGGTTGTAAATACCTTTAACCTGAGTTTAACAATGGAATGTAGCCAAACTAAGATACATTTTCTGGATTTACAAATACACTTAGACCATGATGGGACTCTACATTCATCATTATATCGTAAGCCCTCATCGGGTAATACGATTCTACATGCAGCCAGTGCACATCCTCAGCCTTTACTAGACAGCATACCCTATAGCCAATTTCTTAGACTCAGAAGGAATTGTACCCTGGATTCAGATTTCCATCTGGCAGCCAATGACCTATATGAGAGACTTCTTCGGCATGGATACAGTCGTTCCCTGCTGAAGAGGTCCTTCAACAGAGTCATTAAACGGAATAGACATGATCTTATCCATTCAACCAAATCCTCAAAAACCAATAGTTCTGTTAGGATCATTACCTAATTTTCAAAACAGCATGGTCAAATGAGAGGAATCTTTCAAAAGTATTGGCCACTTTTGACGGCCGATAATACCATTAAAAAATTTCTCAAGTCATACCCAGAAATTACCTACAGACGTGCTCCATCCATGAGAGACTTACTAGTTCATAGTCATCATGAGACACAAGGTCCTCTTGACCACTCAAATGCTGGTACTTTTTCATGTGGCACATGCGATTTCTGTCCTTTTATCTTCAACTCTAAAAACATTCCCCTTCCTAATGGTAGGATACACCGCTTGAAACACAGAGTCACATGTAAAACAATTGGTGTCGTATATCTGGCTCTGTGCCAATGTGGTTGTTTTTATGTGGGGAAAACTAAGCGTCCCTTTCTTAAACGCATCAAGGACCATATCGCACCTTTATACAAACGTTTAACCACCTCAGCCCTAAACAGGCATGTAGCCACAGAACACAATTTTGACCCACAAGTTGTCAAGTTTGCGGCCCTTGGGCATATTCCTTCTCATGCCAGGGGAGGCAATATTGACAACTCCCTGCTTCAGATGGAGACTAGATGGATATATTTATTGAACGCGGTTAAATACCCCGGCCTTAATGAATACATCAGCTTTAAATCTTTTCTTTAGAATAAATATATACACTACCGTTCAAAAGTTTGGGGTCACATTGAAATGTCCTTATTTTTGAAGGAAAAGCACTGTACTTTTAAATGAAGCTAACTTTAAACTAGTCCTAACTTTAAACAAATATACTCTATACATTGCTAATGTGGTAAATGACTATTCTAACTGCAAATGTCTAGTTTTTGGTGCAATATCTACATAGGTGTATAGAGGCCCATTTCCAGCAACTATCACTCCAGTGTTCTAATGGTACAATGTGTTTGCTCATTGGCTCAGAAGGCTAATTGATGATTAGCAAACCCTTGTGCAATCATGTTCACACATCTAAAAACAGTCTAGCTCCTTCCAGAAGCTACAAAACTGACCTTCCTGTGAGCAGATTGAGTTTCTGGAGCATCACATTTGTGGGGTCAATTAAACGCTCAAAATGGCCAGAAAAAGAGAACTTTCATCTGAAACTCGACAGTCTATTCTTGTTCTTAGAAATGAAGGCTATTCCATGCGAGAAATTGCAAAGAAATTGAAGATTTCCTACAACGGTGTGTACTACTCCCTTCAGAGGACAGCACAAACAGGCTCTAACCAGAGTAGAAAAAGAAGTGGGAGGCCACGTTGCACAACTAAGCAAGAAGATAAGCACATTAGAGTCTCTAGTTTGAGAAACAGACGCCTCACAGGTCCCCAACTGGCATCTTCATTAAATAGTACCCGCAAAACACCAGTGTCAACATCTACAGTGAAGAGGCGGCTGCGGGATTTTGGGCTTCAGGGCAGAGTGGCAAAGAAAAAGCCATATCTGAGACTGGCCAATAAAAGAAAAAGATTAAGATGGGCAAAAGAACACAGACATTGGACAGAGGAAGACTGGAAAAAAGTGTTGTGGACGGATGAATCCAAGTTTGAGGTGTTTGGATCACAAAGAAGAACGTTTGTGAGACGCAGAACAAATGAAAAGATGCTGGAAGAATGCCTGACGCCATCTGTTAAGCATGGTGGAGGTAATGTGATGGTCTGGGGTTGCTTTGGTGCTGGTAAGGTGGGAGCTTTGTACAGGGTAAAAGCTAAGGAAGGCTATCACTCCATTTTGCAACGCCATGCCATACCCAGTGGACAGCGCTTGATTGGAGCCAATTTCATCCTACAACAGGACAATGACCCTAAACACACCTCCAAATTGTGCAAGAACTATTTACAGCAGAAGCAGGCAGCTGGTATTCTATCGGTAATGGAGTGGCCAGCACAGTCACCAGATCTGAACCCCATTGAGCTGTTGTGGGAGCAGCTTGACCGTATGGTACGCCAGAAGTGCCCATCCAACCATTCCAACTTGTGGGAGCTGCTTCTAGAAGCGTGGGGTGCAATTTCTCCAGCTTACCTCAATAAATTAACAGCTAGAATGCCAAAGGTGTGCAATGCTGTAATTGCTGCAAAAGGAGGATTCTTTGATGAAAGCAAAGTTTGATGTAAAAACAATGTTATTTCAAATACAAATCATTATTTCTAACCTTGTCAATGTCTTGACTCTATTTTCTATTCATTTCACAACGTATGGTGGTGAATAAGTGTGACTTTTCATGGAAAACACAAAATTGTTTGGGTGACCCCAAACTTTTGAACGGTAGTGTATATATATATATATATATATATATATATATATATATATATATATATATATAATATATATAAAATATTTGTTGTTATCTAGCTGGTTTATTCATCGATTGTCTCCTTATTGGCTGGCTGATCTTATGCCTAATTGGGCCCCCTTGGTTCGGTGATCCATCCGCCCTTACTCCCTGCCCCCATCCTGTACCCACTGCTGGTTGATTTTATATCTGTATGTTGAAACGATTATTCACAGTAGTCATTATGTGTAACTACAATTGTATGTATGTAATTTTCACTGTTTGTCTTTATTGTATGTATATTTGAAATATTTGGATCACTATGAAATAGTAATCATTGACAATATGATAACTAAAATCCATGTAGAGACATATTGTAGTTGGATGTATTATTTATTGCTGAACCATTATACCTGTTTCAATCAATGCAATTCTGACATCTAATTCATACTTGTATTGCTGCAGGCATTCTGCCATTGGTATTGCATAGCGACCATTGTGGCGATATCAACTGTCCCCTGTTAGGGTCGCTCTACCTATATCCGCGGTCTGTTTGATTTTTCAGACTTCCCCCTTTCCCTTCCGCTCTCCCCCCCTCCCAGGAAGTGCCGTGGGGATCTAGTGCACTGGGTGGATTCACCCCCCATCCGTTTGGGAACTTGTTCCACTACAGCCTTTGGCTGCATGGATGCCCAAGGGCTGACTTTACCATCAGCCCCCCCTTCGGCCGGGACCATCGCAATATTCCAACACCATGCTCATCGCCTCCTCCCCTTTTTCCTTTGGATGATGTGAGGCCTTGTCTCCTCCCCCTTCCTCTGGATTACTCCGTTGCACTTTTACATCTATCGATCGCGTCACTGGTAAACAGTTACCATGTGACCGGACCGACGCTCGGACTTATGGGACATGTAGGCAGATGACTCTGGCTATTGCGCATACGCCCCGTCCGCCTTTCATCCGCTCCTGACCAGCTGATCCTCATCATGCTGATCAGGTGGGGGTTTTAAAAGGCAGTCTTATTTTCACAATTTTTTCCTTCGCTGCGGGACCATCATGGGGAGCTGACTACATATGTGAAAGGTAATAGATCTTACAAATCTTCCTATCACAGCAAGCATCTGTCATTATATCGCTACATTTGGCTATATTGGCTGAACTTTCCTGTTGATAGCTTTTTTGTCATATGCATTGACTTTTAGATCGTCTACAATAGTTGGTGCTATCAGAAGAACTCATTGTGGAGGTTCCAACGTTCAGCCAAAATACTGGCGGAACCCCAGTTATAGGATACATTCTTATTTTCAACTTTATGCCTTTCCGGTAAGCCTCTCCCAGTATATTTAACATATCTACTATGTCCCCCATTTTGACACCAATAGATACCAGTTAATATATTCATATTATGTCAATATCATTCCCTTTACATTATTCTCCTTAAATCTGTTTTTCAGTCTTTCTGACTGCATTCATGCGATCCTTTCATGTGCACTCATTGCGCTGTGAATTTCTTCCACGCAACATTGTGCGCCTTGGCTCTGCATATAATTAGGGTATGTAATTGAGGCTGAGGTCCCTTTGTTTAATAAGATTTAAAGAATTTCCCATTACTTATATGCTAAAACTTCTCTTTTCAGGCGCCCTCTAATTCCCCTGTAGCCAAATACTGGGCTGAGTGTGACTTCTCGTCCCAGTGGTTTGGTGGTGTCTCTCTTGCGTTCTGGAGCCCGCATGGTATGTTCTGGGTGTGGGGGGTGGGAAGACTGGGGGATATGGGTGGGGGGCAATTTGACCGCTCTGCGATGCGATGGTTTGCCTTCAGCGTTACAAGATTATGTTGTTCTAATATTACATCTTTTCTTTATTTTAGTGGTTTTATTCTTTGCAGTACATTTATACATTCCCCTGAGGAAGCCAATGTTTTGGCGAAACTAGTTGGGATCAAAAGACTACGATCACCTTTCAACATCATTGGTGACGGTCACTTATTTGAATTGTACTTCTGTTTTTGTTTTGTGTTTTTTGTACTTTTTCATGTAAACATTTTTTAGATGTTTTTTATATTAAAATAAACAAAATGATTTTATAAAAATTAGTTCTATCTTATTGGTGGCACCGCAATAATCCCATCCTCCCCTTTCCCCCATCTTGAGATTCTTTCAATCGGGATGAGGTGCCGTATCTAGTAGGACGCACCACCCACCACCTAACAAAATAAAAATCTTGATTTCCCTTAAATGTCCACAATTGGAGTAGGATTGGCTTCAGCTTGTTTTTAGTTCTGTGCTCTAAATCAGTGCTTCTCAACCCTGTCCTCAAGTACCCCCCCAACAGGCCATGTTTGCAGGTTTTCCTTCATCTTGCACAAGTGCTTTAAATCAAAGTCAATGGCTTTGTATTTTGAACAGCTATTTTAGAGAAGATAAAATTTCCTAAACATGTCCTGTCAGAGGGGTACTTGAGGACTGAGGCTGAAAACCACTGCTCAAAAAGAAAATTGAATACTTACCACTCTGAAATGTTACTTTCCTGGTCACTATCCATGGCAGCATATGCACAATCCATGCATGTGCTACCATGAAGGCACCAGGAAAGTAACTTAAAACTAAAACATAAAAAAAAAAAAAAAAAAAATGAAAAAGGGATTTGTCCAAGACATGCCAATCAGCCTATTTAAGCTGCAGCTGGGAAATCCGATGCATGAAAAGAACACACAAAACAAAGAATGTGAAACAATTTTATTGGTCAAAAAAATAAAAAACACAGGACTTGGAAAAGAAGCAAGGAAAGCAAAATACACACATTTATGTTATTTGAGACACTAACAGAATAGGTTTGACCCTTTTGCTGTATAAATTAACAGGAGTTAAAAGCAATGCACCCACAAATGGACATCCTGTATATTAAGGATTAAAACAACATTAGGCACAACATCTTGAGAAAGAATTTTAAAAATAAGGCAGCACAGACAGTTAAATCAAAGTGAACAACGTAAAAACAAAAATTGCCAACATAACAAAGATTTCATGGTAAAATATCCACCAACCAAAAAAAAAACCAGCAAACCAAAGTAACAAATAAATTGCATAAAAACACATCTGTTTCGCAACAACATAACAAACAAAATACAAATAGAAAATACATGTGTTAGAAACTCTCTTGCCGCCCCCCCCCCCCCCCCACACACACACACAATCTCTGTTAAGGATGTCCTTAAATTACTAACCCAAAAAACACACTCTGAGCATGCCCAGAAACATCCAAGTGCTGTTCACACACAAAAAGCACCACCAAAAAAAAACAAAGTCCCTGAGCATGCTCAGAACAACCCAAATGCAGCTAGCACAAAATAAGCCACCCCACTGTCCAAAATTATGCACATCATCCAGCATGCACCAAAATTACAGATGGGACAAAACACCCCCCAGTCCATGGGGGCAACTATAGAGCCTAACATGTGCAAATGTTATACAACAAATACCATTGCAGTCTAAGGGAACTGACTTGGCAATTTTACTAGTCCCCACTTGGCTGGCTTATCTTCTAGTTATTGGCCTTAAAATGAGCATGGGGCCCAGGTCCCACCCTAAGGGACATATATCAATGTCACCAATTGGACAACCCCAAAAATGAAACAAAGTGAAATGCCTTTAAATATGCAAAATTGCTTAAGGGCCAGTTCACACCAATGCAGTCCAGTGCATATTTTATGCATCAAAAATGCATGGAAATTTGGTTATATGGTGTGCAATGGCATAGTTCACACCAGTGCTTGCCGTTCCAGTGCGTTCCATAAAAAAAAATAGAACATGCTGCATTTTTTCTGCACTGGACTGTATTGAAAAGCTGTAAAACACATCAAAAACGCAATGGAACGCACTTGTCCTTATTTAAGGTTAAGAAAAAAGAGGGGTGAAAAAAGCACTGGATTGCATCAAAAACGGACCAAAAACGCACTGGAACACATAAAAAACGTGCATGCAGAAAAGCACCTGGAACGCGTCCGGACTGCGTTTCTATGGTGTGAACTGGCCCTAAGGGCCCTAAGGGCAAGATCACACCATAGAAACGCAGTCAAGGCGCGTTCCAGGTGCTTTTCTGCATGCATGTTTTTTATGCGTTACAGTGCGTTTTTGGTGCATTTTTGATGCAGTCCATTTAACATGGTTTCCTATGGAACACGTTCTGTAGTGCAAATCTGCAAAATGCAAAAAGCACTAAAAATGCATAGGTGTGAATCAGGCCTAAATAAGGACAAGTTTATTACAGTGCGTTTTTGGTGCATTTAGGTGCGTTCCAGTGCGTTTCTGATGCATTTTACAGCATTCCAGTACAGTCCAGTGCATAAAAAATGCAGCATGTTTGACTTTTTTTTGGGGAACTGGAAACACACTGGAACTGCAAGCACTGGTGTGAACTATGCCATTGAAAATCATATAACCTACTTTCCGTGCATTTTTGATGCAGAAAAAAAAATGCACTGGACTGTATGTGGTGTGAACTGGCCCTTAACCACTTGAGCCCCGGACCATTATGCTGCCTAAGGACCAGAGGTCTTTTTCCAATTTGGCACTGCGTCGCTTTAACTGCTAATTGCGCGGTCATGCAATGCTGTACCCAAACGAAATTTGCGTCCTTTTCTTCCCACAAATAGAGCTTTCTTTTGATGGTATTTGATCACCTCTGCGGTTTTTATTTTTTGCGCTATAAATGGAAAAAAACCGAAAATTTTGAAAAAAAATGATATTTTCTACTTTTTGTTATAAAAAAAATCCAATAAACTCAATTTTAGTCATACATTTAGGCCAAAATGTATTCGGCCACATGTTTTTGGTAAAAAAAATGTCAATAAGCGTATATTTATTGGTTTGCGCAAAAGTTATAGCGTCTACAAACTAGGGTACATTTTCTGTAATTTACACAGCTTTTAGTTTATGACTGCCTATGTCATTTCTTGAGGTGCTAAAATGGCAGGGCAGTACAAAACCCCCCCAAATGACCCCATTTTGGAAAGTAGACACCCCAAGGAAATTGCTGAGAGGCATGTTGAACCCATTGAATATTTATTTTTTTTGTCCCAAGTGATTGAATAATGACAAAAAAAAAAAAAATATTTACAAAAAGTTGTCACTAAATGATATATTGCTCACACAGGCCATGTGCCTATGTGGAATTGCACCCCAAAATACATTCTGCTGCTTCTCCTGAATATGGGGATACCACATGTGTGGGACTTTTTGGGAGCCTAGCCGCATACGGGGCCCCGAAATCCAATCACCGCCTTCAGGATTTCTAAGGGCGTAAATTTATGATTTCACTCTTTACTGCCTATCACAGTTTCGGAGGCCATGGAATGCCCAGGTGGCACAAACCCCCCCCAAATGACCCCATTTTGGAAAGTAGACACCCCAAGCTATTTCCAGAGAGGCATATTGAGTCCATGGAATATTTTATATTTTGACACAAGTTGCGGGAAAGTGACACATTTTTTTTTTTTTTTTTGCACAAAGTTGTCACTAAATGATATATTGCTCACACAGGCCATGGGCATATGTGGAATTGCACCCCAAAATACATTTAGCTACTTCTCCTGAGTACGGGGATACCACATGTGTGGGACTTTTTGGGAGCCTAGCCGTGTACGGGACCCCGAAAACCAATCACCGCCTTCAGGATTTCTAAGGGTGAAAATTTTTGATTTCACTCTTCACTGCCTATCACAGTTTCGGAGGCCATGGAATGCCCAGGTGGCACAAAACCCCCCCAAATGACCCCATTTTGGAAAGTAGACACCCCAAGCTATTTGCTGAGAGGCATGGTGAGTATTTTGCAGCTCTCATTTGTTTTTGAAAATGAAGAAAGACAAGAAAAAACTTTTTTTTTTTTCTTTTTTCAATTTTCAAAACTTTGTGACAAAAAGTGAGGTCTGCAAAATACTCACTATACCTCTCATCAAATAGCTTGGGGTGTCTACTTTCCAAAATGGGGTCATTTGGGGGGGGGGTTTGTGCCACCTGGGCATTCCATGGTCTCCGAAACTGTGATAAGCAGTCAAGAGAGAAATCAAAAATTCACGCCCTTAGAAAGCCTGAAGGCGGTGCTTGGTTTTCGGGGTTCCGTACGCAGCTAGGCTCCCAAAAAGTCTCACACATGTGGTATCCCCGTACTCAGGAGAAGCAGCAGAATGTATTTTGGGGTGTACTTTCACATATTCCCATGGCATGTTTGAGCAATATATCATTTAGTGACAATTTTGTGCAAAAAAAAAAAAAATTGTCTCTTTCCCGCAACTTGTGTCGCAATATAAAATATTCCATGGACTCGACATGCCTCTCAGCAAATAGCTTGGGGTGTCTACTTTCCAAAATGGGGTCATTTGGGGGGGTTTTGAACTGTCCTGGCATTTTATGCACAACATTTAGAAGTTTATGTCACACATCACCCACTCTTCTAACCACTTGAAGACAAAGCCCTTTCTGACACTTATTGTTTACATGAAAAAGTTTTTTTTTTTTTGCAAGAAAATTACTTTGAACCCCCAAACATTATATATTTTTTTAAAGCAAATGCCCTACAGATTAAAATGGTGGGTGTTTCATTTTTTTTTTTCACACAGTATTTGCGCAGCGATTTTTCAAACGCATTTTTTGGGGAAAAAACACACTTTTTTAAATTTTAATGCACTAAAACACACTATATTGCCCAAATGTTTGATGAAATAAAAAAGATGATCTTAGGCCGAGTACATGAATACCAAACATGACATGCTTTACAATTGCGCACAAACGTGCAGTGGCAACAAAATAAATACATTTTTAAAAGCCTTTAAAAGCCTTTACAGGTTACCACTTTAGATTTACAGAGGAGGTCTACTGCAAAAATTACTGCCCTCGATCTAACCTTCGCGGTGATACCTCACATGCATGGTGCAATTGCTGTTTACATTTGACGACAGACCGCCGCTTGCGTTCGCCTTAGTGCGAGAGCAGGGGGCGACAGGGGTGCTTTTTTTTTTTTTTTTTTCTTTATTATTTTTTTGCTTTTTTATCTTATTTTTAAACTGTTCCTTTCATTTTTATTTTTTTTTAATCATTTTTATTGTTATCTCGGGGAATGTAAATATCCCCTATGATAGCAATAGGTAGTGACAGGTACTCTTTTTTGAAAAAATTGGGGTCTATTAGACCCTAGATCTCTCCTCTGCCCTCAAAGCATCTGACTACACCAAGATCGGTGTGATAAAATGCTTCCCCAATTTCCCAATGGCGCTATTTACATCCAGCGAAATCTAAGTCATAAAATGCTCGTAGCTTCCGGTTTCTTAGGCCATAGAGATGTTTGGAGCCACTCTGGTCTCTGATCAGCTCTATGGTCAGCTGGCCGAATCACCGGCTGCATTTTCAGGTTCCCTGTTGAGACAGGAGAGCCAGAGAAAAACACGGAAGACGGTGGGGGGGGGGGCATTCCCTCCCACAGCTTGTAAAAGCAGTCTAGAGGCTAATTAGCCGCTAGGATTGCTTTTACATGAAAGCCGACCGCTGGCTGAAAAGAATGATACCAAGATGATACCTAAACCTGCAGGCATCATTCTGGTATAACCACTCAAAGTTGTGAATGGCGTACCTGAAGACAAAAAAATGGTTAACAATAAAGCACAGTAAACGGTAAAGTATAAAAAATTGCATACCTGAAAAGCAAACATGATAAAACATAATAACAATAAAACATTGCAGAATAGAATACAGTAAAAAAGAGCAGAACAATAGAGAGAATAGAGAGAGAGAGAACAATAAAACGACAACTATTTTTTTTTATTTTATATATATTTTATTTTTTTTTTTTTTACACTTTTTTTGTAACTAACTTTTATAACTGTAACCGGTTCCAGGTTCGAGTCTCTCAAAATGCGATGGCATCTTGGGAGACCCTGTGAAAGTGTGCCTAGTCTGTGCAATGCTGTACCCTACGCTAATACTCAACTAGTGCATGGTAGCGTTCAAAACATTCACCAATGCAAAGACCAGGATTGTCAGGACAGGAGGGACAATAATAGCGGGTGTCACGCCTATATCCGCGCTAGCTGCAGACACAATATCTTTTTTGGGGGCGTTCGCTGGGTAGGGGTACTCGGGAGGACATAAAGAAAATGCCTCTCATGCAGCCGACTGCATTTGGTTGGGGATGTGAATGGGGGAAGTACGGGCGCTGCAGAAGCGGTGGGTTCCCAATTAGGATTGGCGAATGCAGTAGGAAGGGCACTATGGGCACGACGGGCCTGTGTTTGTCTTTTTGGTGGCAGCGGGACACTACTTGTGCTTGCCACCTCACCAGCTTGAACTGCACTTATGGGACTCGCCACGTCACCAAGTGTTACTGCAGTGCTGGTTTGACTACGACCGGTGTGTACTAGGCCGCTGGCGCTTGCCAGTTCACCAAAACGCTACCAAAAAATCTGTTGGCGATCGCAGGGATCAGGCCTGACTCTGCGAACGCTGCAGTTATGCGTTTTAGTCTTTTGTAAGTGACAGTGATCGATCGATACTGCACTTGGGTGGGCTGGGCTGGGCCGGGCGGAGGGGCAAAACGCAGGTGCTAGCAGGTATCTGTGCTGATCCCGCTAACACTGCGTTTGTGAGAACCCTAAACTGCTGGGGATGCTAGTATAGATCTGATCGGATCAGATATTGATCCGTTCAGATACTATACCACTAAGGGTGGTGTACAGTGCGTGCGTGGGTGTTAGCGGTACTGGCGTTAACCTGACGCTGCCTGGGGCTGGTGCTTGCCAGTTCACCAAAATACTACCAAAAAAACTGTTAGCGATCGCAGGGATCAGGCCTGACTCTGCGAACGCTGCAGTTATGCATTTAGTGTTTTGTAAGTGTCAGTGATCGATCGATACTGCACTTGGGTGGGCTGGGCCGGGCGGAGGGGCAAAACGCAGGTGCTAGCAGGTATCTGGGCTGATTCCGCTAACACTGCGTTTTTGGGAACCCTAAACTGCTGGGGACACTAGTATAGATCTGATCGGATCAGATATTGATCCGTTCAGATACTATACCACTAAGGGAGGCGTATGCTGCGTGCGTGGGTGTTAGCGGTACTGGCGCTAACCTGACACTGCCTGGGGCTGGTGCTTGCCAGTTACCAAAAAAACTGTTAGCGATCGCAGGGATCAGGCCTGACTCTGCGAACGCTGCAGTTATGCGTTTAGTCTTTTGTAAGTGACAGTGATCGATCGATACTGCACTTGGGTGGGCTGGGCGGAGGGGCAAAACGCAGGTGCTAGCAGGTATCTGGGCTGATTCCGCTAACACTGCGTTTTTGGGAACCCTAAACTGCTGGGGACGCTAGTATAGATCTGATCGGATCAGATATTGATGCGTTCAGATACTATACCACTAAGGGAGGTGTATGCTGCGTGCGTGGGTGTTAGCGGTACTGGCGCTAATCTGACGCTGCCTGGGGTGACGCATATCACCGCCGGGCGATCAGGGGGCTAAACCTTTATTCGGTAATAAACGGCGGGTGCCCTGACACTATAAAAAATAAACAAACTAACCAGCGTCAACCGTAACGGTTATACGGTGATCAGTGGTGAAAGGGTTAACTAGGGGGCAATCAAGGGGTTAAAACATTTATTCGGTAGTATATGGGGGTCCCTGACGCTATAAAACGCTGACGGCGAACCTAAATATTTATGTCCCTAACTAGCGTCACCAGCGACACTAATACAGCGATCAGAAAAATGATCGCTTAGTGACACTGGTGACAGGGGGTGATCAAGGGGTTAAAACTTTATTAGGGGGGGTTAGGGGGGTACCCTAGACCTAAAGGGGGGTAACAGTAACTGTCCCAACACTGTAACTGTCACAAACTGACACTATGCAGTAATCAGAAAAAAAAAAAAAAAACTGCTGGTGTCAGTTTGTGACAGGGGAGGGGGTGATTGGGGGGGGTCGGGGGGGCGATTGGGGGGGGGGTCGGGGTGTTTTGTGTGCCTGGCATGTTCTACTGTGTGTGTGTGTGTTGTGCACTCACATTTCAGTCTTCTCTCCTCGGGCCGGAACGGAAATTACCGAGCCGAGGAGGGATGACATCATTTCCTTTGCTGCTGTTTAGCATACAGCAGCAAAGGAATGATTCGATTGGCCGGCGGCGATCGCGAGGGGGGGGCCACGAACGGATGGTCTCCCCCTCACCACCGATCGCCGCTGGACAAAAGACGACCGCCTCCGATCGGACCCCCCACCCGCGGAAGGCAAATCACGTACCATGTACGTGATTTTGCCTGTCCGTGCCACTTTGCCGACGTACATCGGCATGAGGCGGTCGTCAAGTGGTTAAGGAATAAAAGTTATTTAAAACTACTCGCGGCTATAATGAAATGTCGGACCGGCAATTAGGGATGAGCCGAACACCCCCCTGTTCGGTTCGCACCAGAACTTGCGAACAGGCAAAAAATGTGTTTGAACACGCGAACACCATTAAAGTCTATGGGACAAGAACATGAATAATCAAAAGTGCTAATTTGAAAGGCTTATATGTAGGGATGAGCTTCAAGTCGAACTCATGTTCGACTCGAACATCGGCTGTTGGGGCTGGCCAAGATCGGCTGGGCAAGTTCGCCCAACAGCAAACAATTTGGGGTGTTCGCCACAAATTCGAATGCCGAGGAACACCCTTTAAAAGTCTATGGGAGAAATCAAAAGTGCTAATTTTAAAGGCTTATATGCATGGTATTGTCATAAAAAAGTGTTTGGGGACCTGGGTCCTGCCCCAGAGGACATGGATCAATGCAAAAAAAGTTTTAAAAACTGCCGTTTTTTCGGGAGCAGTGATTTTAATAATGCTTAAAGTGAAACAATAAAAGTGTAATATCCCTTTAAATTTTGTACCTGGGGGGTGTCTATAGTATGCCTGTAAAGGGGGGCATGTTTCCCGTGTTTAGAACAGTCTGACAGCAAAATGACATTTCAAAGGAAAAAAGTTATTTAAAAATACTTACGGCTATTAATGAATTGCCAGTCCGACAATACACATAAAAGTTCATTGATAAAAACGGCATGGGAATTCCCCACAGAGGAACCCTGAACCAAAATTTAAAAAAAGAAATGACGTGGGGGGTCCCCCTAAATTCCATACCAGGCCCTTCAGGTCTGGTATGGATATTAAGGGGAACCCTACGCCAAAAAAAAAAAAATGACGTGGGGTTCCCCCAAAAATCCATACCAGACCCTTCAGGTCTGGTATGGATTTTAAGGGGAACCCCGTGCCAAAATTTTAAAAAAATTGGCGTGGGGTCCCCCCAAAAATCCACACCAGACCCTTATACGAGCACGCAACCTGGCAGGCCGCAGGAAAAGAGGGAGGGACGAGAGAGCGCCCCCCTCCCTCCTGAACCGTACCAGGCCACATGCCCTCAACATTGGGAGGGTGCTTTGGTGTAGCCCCCCAAAGCACCTTGTCCACATGTTGATGAGGACAAGGGCCTCATCCCCACAACCCTGGCAAGTGGTTGTGGACGTCTCCGGGGGGGGAGGTGGGGGCCACCCGGTGACCCCGCCCCCCTCTGACTCACGGGGACATGACGGTACTTCCCTGTGGCATTCCCCATGACGCCACAGGGAAGACCTGTCAAGTCACCGTGCATCAGAGGGGGGCGGGGTCACTGGGTGGCCCCACCCCCCGTTATTTAAGAACCGTCAGAAGAGGAGAAGCATCACACAGCGGGAGCCTCCCATCATGCCACCATGGGTGCGGAGCGGCCCGGAGAAGAAGATGAAGAAGAGAAGAAGATAAAGAGAAGATGAGGAAGAGAAGAAGACGAAGAGAAGAGCGGGAGCCTTCCTCCATGCCATGGATGCGGAGCGGCCCCCTGCAGAGGAGATGCTGGACGAGAACACCGGAGGAAGAACCAGAAGAAGAAGATGGAGGAAGAAACCGAAGGAAGATAGAAGAAAGAAGATAGAAAATAGAAGAAATAAAGAAATTGTCAAAAACTGTCTCTTGTCATTTTTAACATTTTTGACAGTTTTTTAGTGAAATGGTGGGGGTACTTTTCTACCCCCTTACCATTTAACACAGGGGGGAGGGCTGGGGGTCCCCTTGTTAAAGGGGGCTTCCAGATTCCGATAAGCCCCCGCCCGCAGACCCCCACAACCACCGGCCAGGGTTGTGGGGATGAGGCCCTTGTCCTCATCAACATGGGGACAAGGTGCTTTGGGAGGGTACCCCAAAGCACCCTCCCAATGTTGAGGGCATGTGGCCTGGTACGGTTCAGGAGGGAGGGGGGCCGTTCTCTCATCCCCCCCTCTTTTCCTGCGGCCTGCCAGGTTGTGTGCTCAAAAAAGGGTCTGGAGTTTGGATTTTTGCGGGGACCCCACGCAAATTTTTTTTACATTTTGGCGCGGGGTTCCCCTTAAAATCCATACCAGACCTGAAGGGCCTGGTATGGATTTTTGGGGGGACCCCACGTAATTTTTTTTTTTTGGCGTGTGGTTCCCCTTAATATCCATACCAGACCTGAAGGGCCTGGTATTGAATTTCGGGGGAACCCCATGCATTTTTTTTTCTGAATTGTGTTTGTTTTCTTAAAGGTGTTTTAAGCAATGAACCTGTATGTGTTTTGCCGGACCGACATTTCATTAGAGCCACACGAAGTGAACCAGCGTTAAAAAAAAAAGTCTAGAGGTGCGCCCGTTCAACCTATGCAAATGCTTTTACGTTGCCTGACATTTACTAATATTTTGCCGGTGCACTGAACTAAAGTTTTTGAACAAGTGCAAATGCCGTTTGAGCATGTGCAGTGTATAAATTCACCTCCCTCAGTTTAAATGTATTTGCCAGCGCTGCCGGCTTGTTCAGAGAAAGTCACTTTCTCGTTCTATATTGGCCATATTTGTGACTTGGGCAGTTAGTACAACACTTCCCCACATCACCTCACATCATCCCCATATTATTGGCACTTCCAGCTTGTTTAAATTTCAAGTTAAACATGCCGTGCACCAGGTCTATAGTGGCGTACAGGTCACCTCTTCCCATGCGCCGGGAAGAGAATAGTAAATAGGGGATTGCGCTGTGTTACCGGCGCAAATGCTTTGTAAATATGAAAATGTCATTTGCGCATCGGCGTGCACCGCAAGTCATGGCGCAAATGCTTCGTAAATCAGCCCCAAAGTATCTTAAAAATTTGGGTTGGATATGTTCCAGCTAAGGGGAAAATATCACTGACACTGCATCTTGTTGCCATGAAGGAAAGGTAAAGCATGCCTCAAAACCAATATCTGTCTTTATTAGAGCGCAACATACTCAGACATTAAAGATAGGACTCAGGATATTGCCCAAAATGTCTACAAACCACCAGTATTTAAGCAATAAAGGCACCAGTTTATAGGGTCAAAAACACATCCAGCCAAGTGTCCATATCACTGATATTTCTAACAGGTAGATCTAAGTATTCCACACTTCCTCAGATAGTGTCTGGTCTCCCAAGGACCTACTAGTCCGGCGAGATACATTTTTCCCAACATGTTTCATGAACAATGTTCACTTCTTCAGGAGAAGATTAACAATGAATGTATAATATACATCAACAAGGTTTTAATACATCTATAAACATAACAATTGACCAAGTCAAGGAGTTACCAAGATTTACTGTATATAACTTGAATAATAATCAGCAATTATAAAAACAATATGTTATTATGTAGGCATCTGACCAGTCCCAGTTTTCTATAATGCCCCGTACACACGGCCGGATTTTCCGACGGAAAATGTGTGATAGGACCTTGTTGTCGGAAATTCCGACCATGTGTAGGCTCCATCACACATTTTCCATCAGATATTCCGACACACAAAGTTTGAGAGCAGGATATATGATTTTCCGACAACAAAATTTGTTGTCGGAAATTCCGATCGTGTGTACACAAATCCGACGGACAAAGTGCCACGCATGCTCAGAATAAATAAAGAGATGAAAGCTATTGGCCACTGCCCCGTTTATAGTCCCGACGTACGTGTTTTACGTTACTGCGTTCAGAATGATCGGATTTTCCGACAACTTTGTGTGACCGTGTGTATGCAAGACTAGTTTGAGCCAACATCCGTTGGAAAAAAACCTAGGATTTTGTTGTCGGAATGTCCAAACAAAGTCCGACCGTGTGTATGGGGCATTAGACACAAGAAAAGAAACAAAATGACATCTTCTAGAAAATAATGCACAATCTGTAGGTTTAGATGTAGCAACAAAGGCAGCAAGCCATAAAACTTAGGCAGCAAGTCATTTTTAAATATTTTATGTTATGGCTCTATGCATTTTTCTTCCTAAGAAATACAGGAAAAAGTTTTTTTTTCAGGTTCCTTATATACATCTTTGCAGACCCTCAGACCCTTCAGTGCTATCCTTTTACTGTAGCTTAGCTTTTGAAACCTTCAACCCCTTTACGCTGTATTCAGCGCTTGGGATTTATGACCCTTCCCCTGTGTATGCATCTATTGGGACCTTTCACTCGTCTCCTCTTCTGAGCATCTCCTCAAAACACTCATCTCTCTTCTCTTCTATGTAACTTTTTAGAACCCCTTAAATTTCCATTATACACAGCTTTTAGGATTCCTAACCCCTCTATTTTGTGCATTTCCTCAAACCTCTTAGTATTCTCATCTGTTTGCAGTTTCTAGACACGTGAAGAATGAAAAAGTTTGTTTTGTTTCGATTCATTATTTACACAAATTAGTTCAGTTAAATTTGTTTAATCCATTTACGGAATTAATTTTGTTTATCCGTATTCAAATCGATTTGAATTTGGATCGATTCGAAAAGTTTTCAAATCAATTTTAAATCGTTTTAAAATTTGAATCGTTTTCAAATTCGAAAAGTTTTCCAATTTACAAAGAGAATAAAATAGAATAGAAAATAAAGGAATAGAATAGAAATAAATAGAATAGAATAGAAAAAAATAGAATAGAATAGGAAAGAATATAACAGTAAATAAAATAATATAATATGAGTAAAACAGAACAAAATAAAATAGAAAGTAAAAGAACAGAATATAATGGAAAATAATAGACAGGAATAGAATAGAATAAAAAAAAGAATAGAATTAAATAGAAAGATTATAATCATCTTCTGAAATTTGAATAGAATAGAAAAAAAATAGAATAAAAAAAAAAAAAACCAATGGATTAGAACAGAAATAACATAGAGAACAAATAGAATCAATTTGAATATTTGAATTTGAATGGAAAAGAAAATAATAGAGTAGAATAGAATAAAAAATAACTCAATAATATAGAAAAAAAAAGTACAGCATAGAGTAGAACAGAATGAATATAAAACCATCTTCCTATTCTAATCTATTTGAATTTATTCTAATTATATTCTTTCTATTCTATTCTATTCTATTTTTTAATTGTATTATTTTTCAATGTATTTATTCTATTCATTTTCTATTCTATTATTTTATTTTCTATTCTATTCTATTCTATTCTATTCTATTCTATTCATTTATATTTAAATTTATTCTATTCTAAATTCGAATTTCAGAAGATGGTTATATTCTTTCTATTCTATTATGTTGTTTTTTTTTCTATACTATTCTGTTATTTTCTATTCTATTCTTTTCTATTCTATTCAAATTGATTCTATTTGACTTTTGGGAAATGGTTATATTCTTTCTATTCTATTTTATTATATTCTATTCTTTTTTTTAATTCTATTCTAGTCTATTCTATTTTTTTTTATTAGATTCTATTCTTTTTTAATGCATTCAAATTCAAATGTATTCTATTTGAAATTCAAATTTCAAAAGATGGTTATATTCTTTCTATGTTATTCTATTCTATTGTATTCTATTTGTTTCTATTATATTCTAGTCTATTATGTTCTTTTATTTTCTATTTTATTGTGTACTGTTTTACTCTATTATATTATATTCTTTTATTTTCTGTTATATTCTTTTTTATTTTTTTTCTATTCTTTTCCTTTATTTTCTACTCTATTTTATTTTCTTTGAAAATTTGAAAACTATTCGAATTTGAAATTTTTTGGAATTTGAAAACTATTCTAATTTGAAAACTTTTTCGAATTCAAAAAGTATTCACAAACGATTTGAAAATGATTTACATTCAAACTTCATCCACATTTTTTTTCATTATTTCGGATTCGTTTAAATTTGGTACTTTTGCAATTCGGAAATTTGGATACATCGGATAAAAAAAAAATTCCTCAGAATTTCAATTCGAAATGAAACAAACCGCATGTCTAGCAGTTTCTTAAACCTTTAATGCTTCAGTGTACCTTCTTTCTCCCACGCCTTTCTCATCTCTCTTCTTTTGTGCAGCCCTTGAACCTCTTGCCTCTCCCCTCTGTGTGCAGCTCTTGGAACGTTTTCTATTTGCATTCTTGGGACCTCAGTCTGTCCTCCTTTTCTGTGCAACTCCTCAGATTTCTTGCTCCTTTCCTATTTGTGTAGATCCTCCAACCTGTCACTCCTCTTTGTTTGGCTCTCAAGAGACCTGTGTACACTTGGCAACATTCATTTTTTTTAACCAAGAGCTATAAATATTTTACTCTGTAAAGATGAACAAAATGGTTTGTGAAATTTTCAGCACATCAAGCTAATTCTATCATTTTGGGTCAACCAGACAAACAGTACTCTTCGCATTTAGGGCAGTCATGTCAAAGAGAAGTTCAAAGAAATTGGAAAGAAAAATCAAAGGAAAAGGTTGGCCGCACTAGAGAACAATCTTCCTGGAACTGGAAAATTATTGACAAGAAGCATAGGTACATAGAAGGTATTATTTTGACTTCTGCACACGTACTCCATGAATTTTATGATCGCTGACTGCAAGAAAAAAGTGGGCAAGTATATAGCAGAATAATATTTTCAAGTGCCCATCTCTCCCTCTTCATCATCATGCAATGAATAATGACTATTTCTTTATAAGAAAGATATTGACCTGTATGTCACAGAAAATAGCAGAGCAGAACCAAGAAAAAAAATAACAAAAAGAAAATTCATCTCACACGTGATAGTTATGGACTAATCAAAGCAGTAATGAAGCAAAGTAGAAGAGCCATTGCTAGTACAGCAACAGTACCATAAATAATGGTGAGTATTGTAATCCTTAAAAACAAGGCCCTTGTAGGTTCTTAATTATACAATTATCAGGATAGATAGATAGATAGATAGATAGATAGATAGATAGATAGATAGATAGATAGATAGATAGATAGATAGATAGATAGATAGATAGATAGATAGATAGATTACTAACAGTACTTGCAGAATATATGAAGGTACAGTACACAAGGGAACAGCAAGAAAGGTAGCTTATTCGTGTTATTAACAGTTTGTCTACCATGCATTTTTTATTTTTCGCACACATGTAAATATCTGTTTTTTTTTTACTTTAACCACTTCAGCACCAGAAGGATTTACCCCATTAACGACCAGGCCATTTTTTACAATACGGCATTGCGTTACTTTAACTGACAATTGTGTGGGCGCGCAACTCTGTGCCCAAATAAAATTAATGTCCTTTTTTTCCCACAAATAGAGCTTTCTTTGGTGGTATTGTATCTCCTTTGCAGTTTTTATTTTTTTCGCTATAAACAAAAAAAGACCGTCAATTTTTTTAAAAAAAAACAATATTTTTTACTTTTTGCTATAATACACATTCAATAAAAAAAATGTAAAAAAACAAATGTATTCATCAGTTTAGGCCAATATGTATTTTTCTATATATTTTTGGTAAAAAAAAATCACAATCAGCGCATATTGATTGGTTTGCGCAAAAGTTATAGCGTCTACAAAATAAGGGATAGATTTATGGCATTTTTATTGTTAATAATATTATTATTATTATTATTATTATTATTTAATATTTAGTAGTAATGGCAGTGATCAGTGATTTTTAGTGAGACTGCGACATTGCGGCAGACAGATCGGACACTTTTGACACTTCTTTGGGACTAGTGACATTATTACAATGATCAGTGCTAAAAGTATGCACTGATTACTTTATAAATGACACTGGCAGGGAAGGGATTAACACTAGGGGGCAATCAAGGGGTTAAGTGTGTCCTAGGTGTTTCTAAGTGTGGGGGGAGTGGATTGACAGGGAGTAGAGAGAGATCGCTGTTCCTAATCAATATGAACAGACAATCTCTCTGTACTCTCCTGTCAGAACGGGGATCTGCTTTGTTTACATAGGCAGATCCTCGTTCTGCCTCACTGAGGAGCGATCGCTGGTGACCGGCAGACATTGCGGCCGCCGGACCCACGCATTGGTTCCCCTGCCGTGCAGCAGGCTTGCGCATGTGCCCGCACTGTAACATGCACCAAACGATGTACGAGTACATCGTTTGCATAATAGGGCTGCCCTGCCGCAGTATATATGCCATGGACAGTGGTTAAACCCCAAACAATTATATATTTTCTGAAAGCAGATGCCCTGTAGTATAAAATTGTGACAGTTTCCTCTTTTTATGTTACAATTATTACACAACTGCTTATCAAATGCACGTTGTCAGGAAAAAAAACAATAACCACTTGCCAGCCAGGCTAATTCTGACCCTAGGGAATAAAATGGTGGTTGTTGCAACTTTTGATCTTGCACGGTATTTGCGCAGATATTTTTCAAACAAGTTTTTTTTTTCTTTTAACTGTTTAACGCAAAAAAAAAAATAAACAGTAAAGTTAGACCAGTTTTTTTGCATATGTGAAAGGTGATGTTATGCCGAGTAAATAGATACCTAACATGTCATGCTTTGAATTTGCGCACGATTGCGTGGAATGGCGCCAAACTTTGGCACTTAAAAATCACCATAGGCGATGCTTTAAAAAATTTTACAGGTTGGAATTCTGTGTAACATTCCTTAAGCTGTGTGCAGGGGGTCCATAAGGCACACCATCTGGTCCTGCCAGGCCTGCGTAAAGTATGTGCCTTATGAACCCCCTGCACACAGCTTAAGGAAAGGTACACAGCATTCCAACATAGGGTCATAATTTACACAGTACCCTGACCAATGTCCTATTCTGACCCCTACTGTAAGATCTCCATATAAGCTGTGAAGCTATCATTTCCAGCTGCACACCCTCTGGCCTGGGGGACCACTGACTTGCTCCTTTTCTACGGACCATTACACATGTATAGGTTGAATTAGACCTCTACATAAGCCATCCACTGACAATGTTATTTTCAGTCTTGCCTGAATTACTCTGTGTGTTTGATTGCGGTGCCATTCGCCATATCTCAAATTTAAAATCTCCTATACAATTACCCCTGATAAAAGGACTTTGAACCTGAAACGCATTGGGTACCATATAGCTTTCCCTGGATTTGGTTACCGGAAAGTATTCTCGGTTACTGGAGAGAAACCACTCTATATACGTACTTCTGTATTCTACTGCAAGATATTGTATTACGTGTGTCTGTGTTTCATGTACATGTGTGTTTTTATAATCATCGTATGATGATATTCTAGTTTCTATTTGTATCGATAAAACAATTTTACTCATTCCATTAGTGTTTTTGCCGATTTAAAGTCCCAATTGAGGGTATCCTAATTTTCTCTATTACAAGGATTGTAAACATCCCTTGTAATAGGAATAGTGCGGGACAGGTCCTCTTTAAGGGTCAATAAGTCCCCAGATTCTCCCTCTAGGCTGGGAAGCTTTAAAAAAAAAAAAACGATCCTGGCTTCCCAGCCAAGGCAGTGGCATTTTTTCAAATGCAGAGGCCAGGTGGGACGTCATAGCATCGCGCCTGGCCTCCGAAAGATCAAAGAGACATCCGGGGCCATCTGGCTCGCCCGATTCTCTATGGTAAACTTTTGGAATGGACAGATTCCTTTTCTCACTTGTGGATCGTACGGGCAAGCCATGAGAAGCACTGGGGGGCGGCTGGAGGAGGGGGAATCGCCGTGTTTGCTGTGTTGCTGCCAGATTCTGTTGCCATTTACCCTTGATCTTGCGCTGTATCCAGTACCATGTTGCCTTGTTCCTTCCTTAGTCTTGTTTCCCTTCTTCCCATCTGCTCCCCCAGTTTTCTCCCTGCCCTGTACATTCCCTGTGTATATATTTGAATATTTAGCTAGTTGTTAGGTTTCTGCATTTTGGTTGTTCTGTTGATTTTCATGCATTCTCATGTATATTGCTGTTGGTGTGTGGTTATTGTTGACTGTAAATAAATCTCACTTTAAAGATACACATACATGGACTCGTGCCAGTTCCTGTGTGTAGCTACATATATTTGGTCCCCCAGCTGCTGAATCCTGACACAAGCACTGCTCGTGCTTAATTATCTGCATCCTAAGCTACAGTAGCCAAGAATGACAGCTGTGTACTAGAAAGTCAAGTAACACACATTGATTTCAGGGTCATTAGTCACAGGGGGATGAGGGAATGGATATTCTTTGATCATCTCCTGCTCTCTTAGATACCACCATTTACCATGGTCCCGGTCTCCCCAGAGAAACAGGAGCGCGAGGGGGGGGGGGGCTTTTGGAACCCTGCAAATTTGATCAAGTTAACCTAGTTAACCTCTTGTTTAAATGCCATTCATAAGTGTACCTTATTAGACAAGGAGTTCAACTTAACTTACATTTTTATAAAATTAATGAATTAAATTATTCATTTATCCATTCATTAATTTAATTTATAAATAAAGGGACCCAAATAAATTGTTAAAATCACACTAATCTCAAATCTTCTGTTCTTGCACTGAATTTCTGTACTGACTTACTCTGTATTAGAAATTAACATTTTCCCAGGTCCAACTCTGGGCTGCTGGGAAATTAACCCATGCAGTAGATCCCCCCACACCACCACCTCCTTCCCGCTCACTGCATGGTTTGAATGTATTAGGATAAGGGAACTGATGTTCTCATCCAGATCAAGGTTGTGGAAGAGCCGGTCTGCAAGTTCTGTATTGTACATGATGACATCAGAAAGCTGAGAACAGCAGCTGGGCAGCAAACTGAAGCAGAATAAGATAAGTATACCAATCTATTCCTTTGTTCCTTAGCCAAACAAACATTGGCCACTACAGTGTGGGGGGGCCCCATTACATTGGTAAATTTAACAGCAGACCAGAGTTGGGCTTTAATGCAGTTCAACCTGTGCATATTGTCATCCAAGGGATCCTGGGATATTGCCAAAGTAACATTCAAAAAATTGGTGTAGGTTATCTTGATGAAAATTCTAACATGATTGTCAATCAATTATGATACAGGGCTCACTTTGGGTGATACAATTTGCTCACTTCTGTCTAATTTATAAAGTATTTCTTTGTTTTCTGCCTTGGCAAAAAAAAAAAAATAACGTAAATTAATGCTAACTTATCCTCTGATTCTACGAAACCTTAATGGTTTTTGCATTTATGTGAAATGTGAACTGTGAAATATACATTTAACTGATTTTTATAGTCACACAAAAATGTTTAATATGGAAACTAAAATGATAATTTTATGTTTAAAGTTAGATCACAATTATCATAAAATGTGTTTTTAAACCAATTTATTTCCAAGCACAGTTTTTACATGATCAGCTGCTAATTATTCTAAAGAAGATGGAGCCTTAAGGTTGTAAGTCAAAAAAGCTTTATTCAAACAGGACTTTACCAGACACAGGAGATTTCAGCCATGTCAATCACATCAAAGCTGAAATACAATGTTGTTATTTTTTTTCTCTTTCTAAATTATTACTTTTTTTTTTTTAGCAAGAATTGGATGGAAAATTGAAAACCTATTTTGCATTTTAATATTCTTTCATTGAAGGTTTTGAATAATTTAATATAGAACAAATGGACATGCATCATCTTTGTCAATCACTGCTACTATATTACAGCATTCTATTTCATCTCTATGCTAATGAGATGAGTCCTGTACTTGCAACACTAGTCTTGTTTTCTGTAACATTTGAAAAAAAAAAAAAAATGTGACGGGGCCTTTATGTATATAAGGAAAAGATAAAAAAACAATTTATGATACAAACAGTAGGGATCAGCAAACTGGTTCACCTAAAACCTTAGTCTGGGTGGATTCACTGCTTTTGTGTGTCTACGCCAATTTTGAGCAATTGTTATACTATGGTGTTTACTACGCATCTACGATGTGCAGGAATATGCAATCAGGATACAGACTGCAAACAGTACATAGTTAAATAGTTGGACACAGCGGGAGCCAATCAGTGATCATTCGTGATACAGGCAGAAGGGCAATCTGCCTATGTAAACAAGGCAGATCGCCGTTCTGTGATAAGGAAAGGAAGTGATCTTGTGTTTCTGCTAAGCAGAAACATGGATCTCTGCCTTTCCACAGTTAAATCACTCCCCACAGAGTTAGGAAGCACTCCCAGGGAACACATTTAACCCTTTGATGTTAACCCCTTCCCTGCCAGTGTTATTAGTACAGTAACAGTTCATTTTCTTTTTAGCACTGATCGCTGTATTGGTGTAATTTGTTCCCAAAAAATCCAATTTGTCCACCGCAATGTCGCAGTCACATTATAAGCCACTGATCGCCGCCATTACTAGTAAAAAAAAAATTAAGAAAAATAAAAATTTCATAATTCTATCCCATAGTTTGTAGGTGCTATAACAAATCAATGTACGCTTATTGGGAATTTTTTTTACCAAAAATATGTAGCAGAATATATATTGGCCTAAATTGATGAAGAATTTTTTTTTTTTTTACATTATTTTATTGGATGTGTTTTATAAAAGAAAGTAAATAATATTGTTTTTTTTTTTTTTCAAAATTGTAATTCTTTTTTTTTTGTTTCTAGCACAGAAAATAGAAACCGCAAAGGGGGTAAATACCACCAAAAGAAAGCTCTATTTGCTGGGAAAAAAATACATTTTTAGGTGCAGCGTCGCACGACCACGTAATTGTCAGTTAAAGTAACGCAGTGCCGATAAAAAAAATGGCCTGGTCATGAAGGGGGGTAAACTTTACGGAGCTGAAGTGGTTAAACCTCATTTGCCATGTAGTCGCCCACCCCCTTATTTTATTGAGGTCTTTTTGTAAAGTATCAATATCCTGCTGAGAAGTTATTGCCCTGCTTAGATTTGTATCATCAAAAAAACACTGAGATTGAGCTATTTATCCCATCCTCTATATCAGTTATGAATTAAACAGAATTGGTCCCAGGACAGATCCTTGGGTTATCCGACATACTACTCCAGACCAGTCCGAGTACTTTATCACAACTTTCTTGGATGTGCCCCTGTAACCAATTTTATATCCATGTACAAACCCTGTAGTCTATGCCTACAGACCTCAGTTTGTAAATTAAGCACTTGTGGGGGACTGTGTCAAATGCTTTTGCAAAATCAAGGTACACCACATCTACAGGCCTTCCCTTCCCCAAGATGGCAGCTCACTTCTTCATAGAATGTTAACGGATTTGGTTTGGCAAGAACAACCTTTCGTAAATCCATGCTGATTACTACTAATGATACTATATTCATCAGCGAAATCTTGGATATAAATTTATTAAAAAGTGTGATTTGTTACAGACTGTGCTAAGCGGTGCCGGAAATGTATAAAAAAAAAAAAAAATTTGTTTAGCGTTTTCCACACTACTGTGTGGAACTACTGTTCTTAGGAATTTATATGTGTTTTTCATGTAGGAACGAAACAATATTAAATGTGTAGCAATATTATTAATTTTAAAAACAAAAAAAAGTTAACAAACCCATAGTACATACTGTGCTGGGGATTTCCCAATAACCATTTGCACATATGTGGCCACGGCTGAACTACTTACACAATTTCATAGGCTTCTGCTTGAAATTGAGAAATCAAAGTTAAATATCCATATGCTGTATAATCTACTCTTTTTGCTCCAAAAACATAGTGTACTGTTTTTTTAGACTGTCTGCTTTGCTAGGTGCATGCTTACTTCATCTCTTAAACGTCCCTCGCAAGATATATTTTTTTTATGTATTTTTTTTTTTAATGAAATGTTGACCTATGCATTTCATAGTGCATCCTATCAGAATAAAAGTCATGAAAGCATGGTTATTTCACAGTTGAACACAGAGAAAACTAGAATGATTCTGAAAGCATTGTACATTAGTTTTAATTTCCCAGACAGGTTCAGGTTCATTACTGAGCTAGAGAGACCTAAGTTGTCATCAATGAGGTATTTAGTAATGTGTAATTGGGCTAGTTCACTTCATTGCTGGGGATCAATGCAGATTACACATAATCCACCCTGAGAAGTGAATTTCTAGGCTGGCATCAGTGCATCACCAGCAGAGTAAAAAGATTTGCTCACCTTTATTTTATTTCTTATTTTCATATGCAAGTTGAGACTCCATTATATTTTTTTGTCATAGCCTTTTATTTTTGTGGGTGTATGTATGCAAAGATTATTATATTTTATTACAATAATTTAAAGGTTAAAATGTTACTAAACCCACAACAGTAAAATCAGTCTGTATATGCAGTAAAGCATGCTTGTTATATGCACTGTGGAACCTAAGGGGTTAATCATCTGCATTGTGTAAAAAGGCTGTTTGATTCTGTTTTCTCTGATCCTCCCCTTCTTCCACTGTCCCCAATCCATCTGCTGACAGTACAGAGCCTTGGAGTCACTCTGCCCAGTTTTGTCTGTATTGCTAGAGAGTTTTTTTCTTGGGAGGGTGCATGTGATCAGCACTAGGCCAATCAGCACTGTCCAGGCAGAGGGTCAGGGAACCTGCATCCTTATGTGTAGGTTCACACTGACTGCTATTTGACAGACATCTGTGCAGGATGCTGTACAGATGTCTATTCAAATTGCCCCCCAAAGTCACCAAAAGTAGTACAGGAACTACTTTTGGGAATCGGTTCGGCGCTGCAAAGTTGGCGTCACACAGTTTCGGAAGGTGCTATTGCCGGCAATAGCTGCCGATTTGGCATGTGATTTGACATGTCAAATTGCAAGCCAAATCGGCCCGATGTGAATGTGGGCTATAGGAGTAGAATGAAAATTCTTCCTACAAGCTTTAACCAGACACTCATAGAACTCATACGACTGCTATATACTGCTGATGAGAAAAGGTATTTAGCAGTTTATATTTACTAAAATAATTGCATTTCCATGTTCTGTGTATTGTGGGAGACCAGATATAGTGAATGCATTTAGGATGTAATAGGTGACATATTTTCTAACTGAAAGCTCATACGGAGGTAGAGGCAGAAAGATGAATGGAGAGTGTGCAGCATATTGGCAATGCACCCATGATCCACTAATTGCAGGTACAAAGCTTTTCAGGCTCCTGTAGAAAAAATATCAAACACATTTTTTTTCTGCTAAATGTGTGCATTTATTATTTTTTCGTTAAATATGAAATTAGCCTTTAAACTTACTGCATAAAATCATTATGTTTGCAAAGAAGCTGTGTACTAGATTGTACTGATGGATGCAGCCAATTCCTGTGTCATATACCATATACTAGTTGCAGGGCTGTGATCTAGTAAAAATGTTTCGTTCAGAACTAGCCTTCTGCTAAACATGGGGATAACTGCTTTAATCACATGATATTCACACAAGTTATTTGCTTTGTGATAGATTCATTGGAAGCCTAGGAATGCATGAGATTGTATGCAAAAAGAAACCCACTTTTTGTATCATCTCCAGATTTACCCTTCAGGAATCATGAGCCTTTATTGCTTAAATAATGACATTTTCTGGAAACTACAAAGGGAGAAATATTTAGCCTAAAGTGTAGTCTGAATCAGCAATGGTCTTCCTGGCTGTCAATGACCTATATGTGACATTTTATATCTAGTAAATTAGATGACTTTCTTTTGAAAGAAATTATGCCTCGTACATAATAAGAAAGGCATCAAAGTTAGAATCATCAGCTCATTAATTTAATGAAGTTGCCCCATGGCACTTAAAGATCATTTATGCTATTAGGAATGTTTATATTGTTTAATGTGTAATTAACTCTATACTTAACACTTGTTCTTTTTAAAGTTTCTCCTTCATAATAAGTCTAATTTTTAACAGTGGAGCCTTTTTATATACATAGTGTATGCCTGCCTGAGCAGTTCCACACTAATGGGCTTATTCAGAAAGCATTGCATAGGGTAATGTCCAAAGTGCAGTAACCTAAATAACTAATTTCAACCTGTTATTTAACCACTTCAGCCCCGGAAGGATTTACCCCCTTCCTGACCAGAGCGTTTTTTGCGATTCGGCACTGTGTCTCTTTAATTGACAATTGCGCGTGGCTCCGAAACAAAATTGACGTCCTTTTTTTTCCCACAAATAGAGCTTTCTTTTGGTGGTATTTGATCCTCTCTGCGATTTTTATTTTTTGCGCCATAAACAAAATAAGAGCGTCAATTTTGAAAAAAACGCATTATTTTTTACATTTTGCTATAATAATTATCCCCAAAAAATATATAAAAAAACATTTTTTTTCATCAGTTTAGGCCAATACGTATTCTTCTACATATTTTTGGTAAAAAAAATCGCAATAAGCGTTTATTGATTTGTTTGCGCAAAAGTTAAAGCATTTACAAAATAGGGGATAGTTTTATGGCATTTTTATTAATAATTTTTTTTTTACTAGTAATGGCGGCGATCAGCGATTTTTATTGTGACTGCGACGTTATGGCGGACATGTCGGACATTTTTTACACATTTTTGGGACCATTGTCATTTATACAGCAATCAGTGCTATAAAAATGCATTGATTCCTGTATAAATGACACTGGCAGTGAAGGGGTTAACCACTAGGGGGCGGGGAGGGGTTAAGTATGTCCTAGGGGAGTGATTTCTAACTGTCAACTACTGGGCTGTTGTGTGACTTCACTGATCTCTGCTCCGATGACAGGGAGCAGAGATCGAGTGACACTTGTCACTAGGCAGAACAGGGAGATGCTGTTTACAAAGGTATCTCCCCGTTCGTCCTCTCCATGAGGCGATCGCGGGCATGTCTGCGGCGATCGAGTCCGCGGGACCCGTGACCCGACTTACGGAGATCGCGGCAGGTGCGCGTGCGCATGGTGGCAAATTAAAAGTAACGTACGGATACGTTACTTTGCGCAGCCGTGCCATTATGCCGACGTAAAAATACAGGAGCCAGTCGGGAACCGGTTAAAGTGGTTGTCAAGCCACTAACTGATCTTTATATCATCCCCTCTGTCACATAAAAAACTGTGTCCTAGTGTCTGTGCTTTATAAAAAAAAAGCTGATTTCTACCTGTTTTAAATCGGAGTTCCGCCGCAATTTTTTTTAAAAGTCAGCAGCTACAAATACTGCAGCTGCTGACTATTAAAATATGGACACTTACCTGTCCAGAGCGCCCGCGATGTCCTCACCTGAAGCCGATCTGTCCCTCGGCTCTCGGGTGGAGGCATCGCCATCTTCGGTAAGGGAATCAGGCAGTGAAGCCATGCGGCTTCACTGCCTGGTTCCCTACTGCGCATGCGCGAGTCACGCTGCATGATCTCACTGCTCCCTGCTGTCTTCTGGGACCTATATGTCTTCCAGAAGACAGCGGGGGGGGGGGGGGGTCGGACATGGCGTAGATCACTGCGGAGCCTGCGGTGATCTATGCCCGGAAGTGGGAGCATTTTTGGGTATAACTCCGCTTTAACAGTGTCTTCCAGCGATCACATGACTCCAGGTCCTCTCTTTTTTCTGGGGTTAACAAACGCTTTAACAGATTTAACTAAAGCACAGTGGAAAGTTATTTCCTGATATGTGTTTCTGTTCTTTAGATATGAACTTCACTTTTTTCTACTGCCTTACTTAAAGTGACACTAAACAATATCCTTATTTTACAAAAAATAATCCACACACATCCACTACTTATTATCCATGCAATCTATTTGTCATGAAATCGTTTCTTACTGTGTTTTTTACCTCCTTGTAATGTCCTCCATGAGTTCCCAAACAACTACTTTTCACCATCACTTCTGGTTGTTTGGAATGAGCAGTGTACATTTGTTGTGGTCATGCACACTACTCTATGCACAATGCACATCCTATAGTGCAGTGATTCTCAAACTGTGTGCCGTGTGAGATTTGCAGGTGTGCCCTGGGAGTTTTGAAAAATATTTTAAATTGCTAGCATTTTGAAACCTTGGAAATACCAAAAAATGAAATGATAAATCAATGTCGCAAAAGTTAAAAAAGTAACATATATAAAAATTCAATCTCTGTCAGTCTGTCATTCATTGGTTCCTTTCGTAATGCGAGACTTCTGCGAGATCTCGGGAGAACTCGAATGCTCTAATTATATTATAATAATAGAGACCATTTCATTCCAACTTTGATGCTTATAAATAAAGTTTGTTCATTGTTTAGCAATGGAGAAATACTCAATCATGTCTGGAACTCTGAAAGAGAAACTGTCAAATGAAAAGCAAGGAAGCAAGCGAAAGTACAAAGAAGATTACAATCTCTTCAGTCTGATTTACTTTTGAAATACATACTTCACATTAGATTTAAAATTAAATATATACAATATCTCACAAAAGTGAGTACAGTCCTCACATTTTTGTAAATATTTTATTATACCTTTTCATGTGATGACACTGAAGAAATAAAACTTTGCTACAATGTAAAGTAGTGAGTGCACGGCTTGTATAACAGTGTAAATTTGCTGTCCCCTCAAAATAACTCAACACACAGCCATTAATGTCTAAACTGCTGGCAACAAAAGTGAGTACACCCCTAAGTGAAAATGTCTAAATTGGGCCCAATTAGCCATTTTTCCTCCCCAGTGTCATGCGACTCATTAGTGTTACAATGTCTCAGGTGTGAATGGGGAGCAGGTGTGTTAAATCTGGTGTTATTGCTCTATTGTCTCTATATAAAATAATACTCATTGGTTTTCAACAAAACGTGTAAAACACACTAAAATGCACAAAAACAAGCACTTAAAAAATGCAAGAAAAAATGCATGGCAGCAGAATTAGAGGGATGTGAATAACGCCTAAAACTCTAAACTAAAAAATTGTGTTCTAATTGAACTTGGCCCTACGGTGCCTGGAAAAAGTATTTATACCCTTTGAAATTTTGCACATTATGTCATGTTATAACCAACAACGTGAATGTATTTTATTAAGATTTTATGTGATAGATCAACACAAAGTGGCACATAATTGTGAAGTGGAAGGAAAATGATAAATGGTTTTCCATTTTTTTTTTACAAATAAATATCTGAAAAGTGTGGCGTGCATTTGTATTCAGCCCCCCTGAGTCAATACTTTGTAGAATCACAATTCACTGCAATTACAGCTGCAAGTCTTTTTGGGTATGTCTCTACCAGCTTTGCACATATAAAGAGGGACATTTTTGCCCATTCTTCTTTGCAAAATAGCTCAAAATAGCTCAAGCTCTGTTAGATTGGATGAAGAGCTTCTGTGAACAGCAAATCTCAAGTCTTTCCACAGATTCTCAATTGGATTTAGGTCTGAACTTTGACTGGGCCATTCTTATGCCAGGTACACACGATCAGACATTCCGACAACAAAATCCATGGATTTTTTCTGACGGATGTTGGCTCAAACTTGTCTTGCATACACACGGTCACAAAAATCTTGTTGGAAATTCCAAATGTCAAGAATGCGGTGACATACAAGACGTACGACGAGCCGAGAAAAATGAAGTTCAATAGCCAGTGCGGCTCTTCTGCTTGATTCCGAGCATGCGTGTAACTTTGTGCATCGGAATTGTGTACACATGATCTGAATTTACGACAAAGGATTTTGTTGTCGGAAAATTTGACATCCAGATCTCAAATTTTGTGTGACGGAAATTCCAATGGAAAATATCCGATAGAGCCTATACAGGGTCGGAATTTCTGACAACAAGCTCCCATCGAACATTTTCAGTCGTGTACAGGGCATAACAATGAATATGCTTTGATCGAAACCATTCCATTATAGCTCTGGTTGTATGTTTATGGTTGTTGTCCTGCTGGAAGGTGAACCTATGCCCCAGTCTCAAGTCTTTTGCAGACTCTAACAGGTTTTCTTCCAAGATTGCCTTGTATTTGGCTCCACCCATCTTCCCATCAACTCTGCCCGTCTTCCCTGCCCCTGCTGAAGAAAAACATCCCCACAACATGATGCTGCCACCATCATATTTCACGGTGGGAATGGGTTCAGGGTGATATGCAGTGTTATGCCCCGTACACACGGTCGGACATTGATCGGACATTCCGACAACAAAATCCTAGGATTTTTTCCGACGGATGTTGGCTCAAACTTGTCTTGCAGACACACGGTCACACAAAGTTGTTGGAAAATCCGATCATTCTGAACGCGGTGACATAAAACACGTACGTCGGGACTATAAATGGGGCAGTAGCCAATAGCTTTCATCTCTTTATTTATTCTGAGCATCATGACACTTAGTGCATCGGATTTGTGTACACACGATCGGAAATTCCGACAACGGATTTTGTTGTCAGAAAATTTTATAGCCTGCTCTCAAACTTTGTGTGTCGGAAAATCTGATGGAAAATGTGTGATGGAGCCTACACACAGTCGGAATTTCTAACAACAAGTTCCTATCACACATTTTACGTTGGAAAATCCGACCGTGTGTATGGGGCATTAGTGTTCCGCCACACATAGCATTTTGCTTTTAGGCCAAAAAGTTCCATTCTGGTCTCATCTGGACGGGGCACCTTCTTCCACATGTTTGCTGTGTCTCCCAGATGGCCTCTCGCAAACTGCAAATGGGATGTCATATGGCTTTCTTTCAACAATGGTTTTCTTCTTGCCATTCTTTCATAAAGGCCAGATTTGTGGAGTGCACGACTAATAGTGGTCTTGTGGACAGATTCTCCCACCTGAGCTGTGGTTCTCTGCAGTTCCTCCAGAGTTACCATGGGCCTCTTGGCTGCTTCTCTGATTACCGCTCTCCTTGCCCAGCCTGTCAGTTTAGGTAGACAGCCATGTCTTGGTAAGTTTGCAGTTGTGCCATACCCTTTCCATTTTCGGATTATGGATTGAACAGTGCTCCGTAAGATGTTCAAAGCTTGGGATTTTTTTTATAACCTAACCCTGCGTTGAACTTCTCCACAACTTTATTACTGACCTGTCTGGCCTTTCTTGGCCTTTATGATGTTGTTTGTTCACTAAGGTTCTCTAAAAAACCTGTCAGCTGTACTGAGATTAAATTACACACAGGTGGACTCTATATACTAATTAGTTGACTTCTGAAGGTAATTGGTTCCACTAGATTTTAGTTAGGGGTATCAGAGTATTTTATGTGCCACTTTGTGTTGGTCTATCACAAAAAATCCCAATAATATACATTTAGGTTTTTGGTTGTAACATGACAAAATGTGGAACATTTCAAGGGGTATGGATACTTTTTCAAGGCACTGTATGTAACTATGCATATACCATTCTTGGCAAATGCCCCTGGAAATCATTGTGATAGCTAATTACTCTATACTCTAGTAATTTCCACTTGCTTCTAGGTCCTGTGCTGAGCGGTTGCACTGATGCATTGTAAACACAGGAGACTGGCCACTCGGTATGAGCAGAGGTGCCGACTTATTCGGTGCTTGAGATTTTTATCCAAGCATTGTTGCATTGCACTAATCCACCCCAATGCCTTTAGCCAGTAAACTGGTGATCTGAGACCCTCTACTTCTGATATAGAAAAGAACACAAACAGTGGCAGTTAGCTGATTTATTAAAATATGTCACATTTAAAAAGGCATACATTTAACCACTTGCCGACCGCCTCACGCCTATATACGTGAGCAGAATGGCACGGGCAGGAAAAATCACGTACCTGATACGTGATGCCTTCCCGCGGGCGGGGGGTCCAATCGGACCCCCCCCCGGTGCCAGCGGCGGTCGGCTTTGGTCTGGCAGCGATCAAAGATGAGGGGGAGGCCATCCGATCGTGCCCCCCCCTCGCGATCGCTCCCAGCCAATGAGAAACATCCCCTGCCTCTGTATAGTACACAGAGGCAGAGGATGTGATGTCATCTCTCCTCGGCTCGGGAGTTTCCGTTCCGGGCCGAGGAGAGAAGACATGTGAGTGACTGCACCAACACTACACAACACAGTAGAACATGCCAGGCACACTAAACACTCCGATCCCCCCCCCCCCGATCGCCCCCCGATCCCCCCCCAATCACCCCCCCCTGTCACAAACTGACACCAAGCAGGTTTTTTTTTTTTTTTCCTGATTACTGCATAGTGTCAGTTTGTGACAGTTAGAAGTGTTAGGACAGTGAGTATTACCCCCCTGTAGGTCTAGGGTACCCCCCTAACCCCCCCTAATAAAGTTTTAACCCCTTGATCACCCCCCGTCACCAGTGTCACTAAGCGATCATTTTTCTGATCGCTGTATTAGTGTCGCTGGTGACGCTAGTTAGGGACGTAAATATATAGGTTCACCGTCAGAGTTTTATAGCGACAGGGACCCCCATATACTACCTAATAAATGTTTTAACCCCTTGATTGCCCCCTAGTTAACCCTTTCACCACTGATCACCGTATAAGTGTTACGGGTGACGCTGGTTAGTTCGTTTATTTTTTATAGTGTCAGGGCACCCGCCGTTTATTACCGAATAAAGGTTTAGCCCCCTGATCGCCCGGCGGTGATATGCGTCGCCCCAGGCAGCGTCAGATTAGCGCCAGTACCGCTAACACCCACGCACGCAGCATACGCCTCCCTTAGTGGTATAGTATCTGAACGGATCAATATCTGATCCGATCAGATCTATACTAGCGTCCCCAGCAGTTTAGGGTTCCCAAAAATGCGGTGTTAGCGGGATCAGCCCAGATACCTGCTAGCACCTGCGTTTTGCCCCTCCGCCCGGCCCAGCCCAGCCCACCCAAGTGCAGTATCGATCGATCACTGACACTTACAAAACACTAAACGCATAACTGCAGCGTTCGCAGAGTCAGGCCTGATCCCTGCGATCGCTAACAGTTTTTTTGGTAGCGTTTTGGTGAACTGGCAAGCACCAGCCCCAGGCAGCGTCAGGTTAGCGCCAGTACCGCTAACACCCACGCACGCACCGTACACCTCCCTTAGTGGTATAGTATCTGAACGGATCAATATCTGATCCGATCAGATCTATACTGGCGTCCCCAGCAGTTTAGGGTTCTCAAAAACGCAGTGTTAGCGGGATCAGCCCAGATACCTGCTAGCACCTGCGTTTTGCCCCTCCGCCCGGCCCAGCCCAGCCCACCCAAGTGCAGTATCGATCGATCACTGACACTTACAAAACACTAAACGCATAACTGCAGCGTTCGCAGAGTCAGGCCTGATCCCTGCGATCGCTAACAGTTTTTTTGGTAGCGTTTTGGTGAACTGGCAAGCACCAGCCCCAGGCAGCGTCAGGTTAGCGCCAGTACCGCTAACACCCACGCACGCACCGTACACCTCCCTTAGTGGTATAGTATCTGAACGGATCAATATCTGATCCGATCAGATCTATACTGGCGTCCCCAGCAGTTTAGGGTTCTCAAAAACGCAGTGTTAGCGGGATCAGCCCAGATACCTGCTAGCACCTGCGTTTTGCCCCTCCGCCCGGCCCAGCCCAGCCCACCCAAGTGCAGTATCGATCGATCACTGTCACTTACAAAAGACTAAACGCATAACTGCAGCGTTCGCAAAGTCAGGCCTGATCCCTGCGATCGCTAACAGTTTTTTTGGTAGCGTTTTGGTGAACTGGCAAGCACCAGCGGCCTAGTACACTACGGTCGTAGTCAAACCAGCACTGCAGTAACACTTGGTGACGTGGCGAGTCCCATAAGTGCAGTTTAAGCTGGTGAGGTGGCAAGCACAAGTAGTGTCCCGCTGCCACCAAAAAGACAAACACAGGCCCATCGTGCCCATAATGCCCTTCCTGCTGCATTCGCCAATCCTAATTGGGAACCCACCGCTTCTGCAGCGCCCGTACTTCCCCCATTCACATCCCCAACCAAATGCAGTCGGCTGCATGAGAGGCATTTTTATGTCCTCCCGAGTACCCCTACCCAACTAACCCCCCCAAAAAAGATGTTGTGTCTGCAGCAAGCGCGGATATAGGCGTGACACCCGCTATTATTGTCCCTCCTGTCCTGACAATCCTGGTCTTTGCATTGGTGAATGTTTTGAACGCTACCATTCACTAGTTGAGTATTAGCGTAGGGTACAGCATTGCACAGACTAGGACACACTTTCACAGGGTCTCCCAAGATGCCATCGCATTTTGAGAGACCCGAACCTGGAACCGGTTACCGTTATAAAAGTTACAAGTTTGCAAAAAAACCACAAAAAAAAAATAGTTGTCGTTTTATTGTTCTCTCTCTCTCTATTCTCTCTATTGTTCTGCTCTTTTTTACTGTGTTCTATGTTTTATTGTTGTTATGTTTTATCATGTTTGCTTTTCAGGTATGCAATTTTTTATACTTTACTGTTTACTGTGCTTTATTGTTAACCATTTTTTGTCTTCAGGTACGCCATTCACGACTTTGAGTGGTTATACCAGAATGATGCCTGCAGGTTTAGGTATCATCTTGGTATCATTCTTTTCAGCCAGCGGTCGGCTTTCATGTAAAAGCAATCCTAGCGGCTAATTAGCCTCTAGACTGCTTTTACAAGCAGTGGGAGGGAATGCCCCCCCCCACCGCCTTCCGTGTTTTTCTCTGGCTCTCCTGTCTCAACAGGGAACCTTAGAAAGCAGCCTGTGATTCAGCCAGCTGACCATAGAGCTGATCAGAGACCAGAGTGGCTCCAAACATCTCTATGGCCTAAGAAACCGGAAGCTACGAGCATTTTATGACTTAGATTTCGCCGGATGTAAACAGCGCCATTGGGAAATTGGGGAAGCATTTTATCACACCGATCTTGGTGTGGTCAGATGCTTTGAGGGCAGAGGAGAGATCTAGGGTCTAATAGACCCCAATTTTTTCAAAAAAGAGTACCTGTCACTACCTATTGCTATCATAGGGGATATTTACATTCCCTGAGATAACAATAAAAATGATTTAAAAAAAAAATGAAAGGAACAGTTTAAAAATAAGATAAAAAAGCAAAAAAATAATAAAGAAAAAAAAAAAAAAAAAAAAAAGCACCCCTGTCCCCCCTGCTCTCGCGCTAAGTCGAACGCAAGCGTCGGTCTGGCGTCAAATGTAAACAGCAATTGCACCATGCATGTGAGGTATCACCGCCAAGGTCAGATCGAGGGCAGTATTTTTAGCAGTAGACCTCCTCTGTAAATCTAAAGTGGTAACCTGTAAAGGCTTTTAAAGGCTTTTAAAAATGTATTAATTTTGTTGCCACTGCACGTTTGTGCGCAATTTTAAAGCATGTCATGTTTGGTATCCATGTACTCGGCTTAAGATCATCTTTTTTATTCCATCAAACATTTGGGAAATATAGTGTGTTTTAGTGCATTAAAATTTAAAAAAGTGTGTTTTTTCCACAAAAAATGCGTTTGAAAAATCGCTGCGCAAATACCGTGTGAAAAAAAAAAATGAAACACCCACCATTTTAATCTGTAGGGCATTTGCTTTAAAAAAATATATAATGTTTGATGGTTCAAAGTAATTTTCTTGCAAAAAAAAATAACTTTTTCATGTAAACAATAAGTGTCAGAAAGGGCTTTGTCTTCAAGTGGTTAGAAGAGTGGGTGATGTGTGACATAAGCTTCTAAATGTTGTGCATAAAATGCCAGGATAGTTCAAAACCCCCCCAAATGACCCCATTTTGGAAAGTAGACACCCCAAGCTATTTGCTGAGAGGCATGTCCAGTCCATGGAATATTTTATATTGTGACACAAGTTGCGGGAAAGAGACAATTTTTTTTTTTTGCACAAAGTTGTCACTAAATGATATATTGCTCAAACATGCCATGGGGATATGTGAAATTACACCCCAAAATACATTCTGCTGCTTCTCCTGAGTACGGGGATACCACATGTGTGAGACTTTTTGAGAGCCTAGCCGCGCACGGGACCCCGAAAACCAAGCACCGCCTTCAGGCTTTCTAAGGGCGTAAATTTTTAATTTCACTCTTTACTGCCTATCACAGTTTCGGAGGCCATGGAATGCCCAGGTGGCACAAACCCCCCCCCCAAATGACCCCATTTTAGAAAGTAGACACCCCAAGCTATTTTCTGAGAGGTATAGTGAATATTTTGCAGACCTCACTTTTTGTCACAAAGTTTTGAAAATTGAAAAAAGAAAAAAAAAAAAAATTCTGGTCTTTCTTCATTTTCAAAAACAAATGAGAGCTGCAAAATACTCACCATGCCTCTCAGCAAATAGCTTGGGGTGTCTACTTTCCAAAATTGGGTCATTTGGGGGGGTTTTGTGCCATCTTGGCATTTTATGGCCTTCAAAACTGTGATAGGTAGTGAGGAGTGAAATCAAAAATTTATGCCCTTAGAAATCCTGAAGGCGGTGCTTGGTTTTCGGGGCCCCATGCGCGACTAGGGTCCCAAAAAGTCCCACACATGTGGTATCCCCGTACTCAGGAGAAGCAGCTGAATGTATTTTGGGGTGCAATTCCACATATGCCCATGGCCTGTGTGAGCAATATATCATTTAGTGACAACTTTTTGTAAAAATTTTTTTTTTTTTTTTTGTCATTATTCAATCACTTGGGACAAAAAAAATAAATATTCAATGGGTTCAACATGCCTCTCAGCAATTTCCTTGGGGTGTCTACTTTCCAAAATGGGGTCATTTGGGGGGGTTTTGTACTGCCCTGCCATTTTAGCACCTCAAGAAATGACATAGGCAGTCATAAATTAAAAGCTGTGTAAATTCCAGAAAATGTACCCTAGTTTGTAGACGCTATAACTTTTGCGCAAACCAATAAATATACGCTTATTGACATTTTTTTTACCAAAGACATGTGGCCGAATACATTTTGGCCTAAATGTATGACTAAAATTTTGTTTATTGGATTTTTTTATAACAAAAAGTAGAAAATATCATTTTTTTTCAAAATTTTCGGTCTTTTTCCGTTTATAGCGCAAAAAATAAAAACGGCAGAGGTGACCAAATACCATCAAAAGAAAGCTCTATTTGTGGGAAGAAAAGGACGCAAATTTCGTTTGGGTACAGCATTGCATGACTGCGCAATTAGCAGTTAAAGCGACGCAGTGCCGAATTGTAAAAGTGCTCTGGTCAGGAAGGGGGTAAAATCCTCCGGGGCTGAAGTGGTTAAGAACAAAAAGATTGTATGCCTAACATAGAACAGGGTTTCCTGTTCCAAATTTGACAAGTTTGCGCCAGTTCAGCAAGTGTGTACACCTTTTCATAAATTGCATTTTTTTCATAAAAATATGGCACTTTTCTCAAAAAGTTTAAAGGCCAATTCATCATTCTTGAGTAAGCCAGTTAGCTGTTCAAACCAGAGCCGTCTGTAATGTTCCATAGAATTTCATGCATCTGGCCAAAAAGAGTCACCAGTCTTCATACATGGGCCTAAAAGGACAGATTATTCCATAAGCCAGACCGAGGGGGGGGGGCTGCCCAGGGACCTGGTGTCATGTGAGGTGAGGGGCGCCAGAAGGAGAGTACAAACAAACAGGAATAGTGACAGTGAAATCAGTACACCTGTTAGCTTAGTGCTGGACGATACAGCCAAATCTGGAGAGGGTGGGAGGCAGATAGGAGGTGTGGGCTATGCTCTCTCTCCCTTCCTTTCTCCTGCAATTGCAGTTCTCCTCAGTCAGAATTGTCAGATTGGGACTGTGCAGGGTTTGCTTACCCACCCCTTTCTTATCCCAACACAGAATGAGGGTAGAGGTGGGTAAGCAAATCCTATAAAGTCTAGATATAAAAGTTAGTGGTGTCCCCAAGCTGTAATCCCATAGCCCTGTGGTAGTGGCATCTCTCCCTGCCAGCTGCTTGTCAAAAGTGTTAGAAATCAGCTTCCCCTATGCTCCTCCCCAACTCTGACGTGTCAAGATGAGGAGGATCCCGAGAGAAAGGACATCCACAGCCTTCTGCCACACACTGCATCTGAGGTCTCTGTGTTGAAGGGAGTGCAGAACTGCACTGGGGACACAATGGTGGGGGGAGATAGAGTAGCAAACATTTGTCAATTACGTTTTTTGTGCTAGGAGGGGGAGAGAGAAGATGATTGTTTCTCTTGGTGAATTTGGTAATTTGTGCTGGAAGAGGAAAAAGAATATTTGTGCTGGGAGGGGGAATTTGGGGGATAATGGGGTAAATTTGTTCTACAAGTGGAAATTTGGGGGATGTGCTAGGAGGGGTGATTTGGGGGGATTTGCTGGGCTTGGAGGGGAGTTGGGGAAAGGATTTGTGCTAGGAGGGGGGATTGGAAGGATTTGTACTAGGGTGGATTGGAGGAAGGGAATTTGCACTGGGAGGGGGAATCTGGGGGGTAACAATGGTAGGATTTGTTCTATAAAAGGATATTTGGGGGGGGATTGCTAGAAGAGGTGATTTGGAGGGGATTTATGCTGGGAATGGGGAAAAGGATTTTTGCTATGATAGGGAAATAGGGGGATTTGTGCTGGAAGAAGGGAAGGGGGATTTGTGCTGGGGGATTTGGGGGTGGAGACTTATGCTAGGAAAGGAAATTTGGGAGGTGGGGGTGTGATTTGCTAGGAGGGATGATTTGGGGGTGATGGAAAGAAAATGATCTGTTCTAGGAGTGGGAATTTGAGGGGGATGTGCTAGAAGGGGTGATTTAGGTAAGTGTTAGGAGGGTAAACATTTTTGGGGGGGTTGTCATAGGAAAGGGGATTTGGGGCAATAATTTGTGATAGTAGTGGAATTTGGAGGGGGGAGAATTTGTGCTAGGAGGGGGATTAGGGGAGAGAGAGAATTTGAGCTGGGAGGGGCGGTAAATTACTGGAAATTGTACTGGCAATAGGGAAAATCTTTGGTTGGGTAGAATTTTTGCTTGCAAAATGAATTTATGCCTAGGGGGTAAAAGGTAACAAGTAATTATGCGCTGCCAAAAAAGAGGAATAAGCAGCTAACACAACCAATAGAATATGGGCATATAACAGTAAAACAAAAATGTATGTGTAGCGCTAAAAGTTCAACATGAAAACAATGTCCAACCAATGATGAAAGGTATCAAGGAAAAACCTGGAAGGAAGTCCTCCATGCATATAAGACTCATAAAATGGTCGATGTAATTTCAGTGACTTCGTGTGAGGAACATATCAAATATGTGACATCTGGAGTGAACACAGAAGAAACACACCACCACCAACAATAGGGAGGCTTACCAGATCACGTTGACCCAAGAGGGCATACGCCCAACTGGGTCAAATCAGGCTTGGGTGGTGGGTGATGGTAGATGTTCCAGAGGAGTGATGAAGATGAAAGTCCAAGAGCAGACCGGATGCTAGTGGGTCCCTCAAGATGACGTTGGGAAGCGAATGGCAGTATAGTATAACAGGAAGGAAAAAGGCCACATAGTGTGATTCCGTAAAACAAGTACCAAATTTATTAAAAAAGAGATGCACTCACATGAAATTCTTAAAATCAGCGCTGTAAAAGTAAGGCGGCAGTGGGGTCCTAACTGACGCGTTTTGTCCTCTTAGACATCGTCTGGGGGGTCCCCCCACTGCAGCCAGCAGGATATACAGTGGCTTGCGAAAGTATTCGGCCCCCTTGAACTTTTCAACCTTTTGCCACATTTCAGGCTTCAAACATAAAGATATAACATTTTTATTTTTTGTGAAGAATCACCAACAAGTGGGACACAATTGTGAAGTGGAACGAAATCTTTTGGATTTTTGAAACTTTTTTAACTAATAAAAAAATGAATAATTTTGCACGTGGGGCGTGCAAAATTATTCGGCCCCCTTGCGTTAATACTTTGTAGAGCCACCTTTTGCTGCGATTACAGCTGCAAGTCGCCTGGGGTATGTCTCTATCAGTTTTGCACATCGAGAGACTGAAATTCTTGCCCATTCTTCCTTGCAAAACAGCTCGAGCTCAGTGAGGTTGGATGGAGATCGTTTGTGAACAGCAGTTTTCAGCTCTTTCCACAGATTCTCGATTGGATTCAGGTCTGGACTTTGACTTGGCCATTCTAACACCTGGATACGTTTATTTGTGAACCATTCCTTTGTAGATTTTGCTGTATGTTTGGGATCATTGTCTTGTTGGAAGATAAATCTCCGTCCCAGTTTCAGGTCTTTTGCAGACTTCAACAGGTTTTCATCCAGAATGGTCCTGTATTTGGCTGCATCCATCTTCCCCTCAATTTTAACCATCTTCCCTGTCCCTGCTGAAGAAAAGCAGGCCCAAACCATGATGCTGCCACCACCATGTTTGACAGTGGGGATGGTGTGTTGAGTGTGATGAGCTGTGTTGCTTTTACACCAAACATATCGTTTTGCAATGTGGCCAAAAAGTTCGATTTTGGTTTCATCGGACCAGAGCACCTTCTTCCACATGTTTGGTGTGTCTCCCAGGTGGCTTGTGGCAAACTTTAGACGAGACTTTTTATGGATATCTTTGAGAGATGGCTTTCTTCTTGCCACTCTTCCATAAAGGCCAGATTTGTGCAGTGTACGACTGATTGTTGTCCTATGGACAGACTCTCCCACCTCAGCTGTAGTTCTCTGCAGTTCATCCAGAGTGATCATGGGCCTCTTGGCTGTATCTCTGATCAGTCTTCTCCTTGTCTGAGCTGAAAGTTTAGAGGGACAGCCAGGTCTTGGTAGATTTGCAGTGGTCTGATACTCCTTCCATTTCAAAATGATCGCTTGCACAGTGCTCCTTGGGATGTTTAAAGCTTGGGAAATCTTTTTGTATCCAAATCCGGCTTTAAACTTCTCCACAACAGCATTACGGACCTGCCTGGTGTGTTCCTTGGTCTTCATGATGCTCTCTGCGCTTTCAACAGAACCCTGAGACTATCACAGAGCAGGTGCATTTATACAGAGACTTGATTACACACAGGTGGATTCTATTTATCACTAGGGATGAGCCGAACACCCCCCGGTTCGGTTCGCACCAGAACCCGCGAACGGACCGAAAGTTCGCACGAACGTTAGAACCCCATTGACGTCTATGGGACTCGAACGTTCGAAATCAAAAGTGCTCATTTTAAAGGCTAATTTGCATGGTATTGTCCTAAAAAGGGTTTGGGGACCCGGGTCCTACCCCAGGGGACATGTATCAATGCAAAAAAAACTTTTAAAAACGGCCGTTTTTTCGGGAGCAGTGATTTTAATGATGCTTAAAGTAAAAAAAAAAAAGTGAAATATTCCTTTAAATATCGTACCTGGGGGGTGTCTATAGTATGCCTGTAAAGTGACGCGTGTTTCCCATGTTTAGAACAGTCCCTGCACCAAATGTCATTTTTAAAGGAAAAAATCTCATTTAAAACTGCTTGCGGGTTTAATGTCATGTCGGGTCATGGCAATATGGATGAAAATCAGTGAGACAAACGGCATGGGTACCCCCCAGTCCATTACCAGGCCCTTTGGGTCTTGTATGGATATTAAGGGGAACCCCACACCCAAATTAAAATAAGGAAAGGTGTGGGGCCACCAGGCCCTATATACTCTGAACAGCAGTATACAGGCGGTGCAAACAAGACAGGGACTGTAGGTTTGTTGTTAAGTAGAATCTGTTTGTAATTTTGAACATTTTTAATGTGTTTAGCTCCAGCCAAAAAATCTTTTCTAAGCTTTTTGGAAAACATAGGGAAGGGTTATCACCCCTGTGACATTTGTTTTGCGTCTTTCCTCCTCTTCAGAAGATTTCACCTCACTTTTTTGTCCCAATGAAAAATGTTTTTTGAAAATTTGGGTTTTTTTGTGGAACAAGGATTGGAAAGCATCAGTGGAAAGGAGAAATTGTTTTCCCATATTAACTCTTACAGGAGAGAATTTCCCTTCCTTAGGGGTAGATTTCATCTCACTTCCTGTTGTCTCCTACCGTTTGCAAGTAGGAGTCGTTTGTAAGTTAGATGTTTGAAGGTAGGGTCCTGCCCTATATACTCAGCAGAAATTTGGGCCTTAGGTGTTGCTGTGGCCAAAACACTGTAAGCCCTCACAGGGCCCTGCTGTGAAATATTAGATCAAGAATTGTAATTACATGCCCCTGTTGAACAGGAGCTGAAAAATTAGGCCTTAGGCACTGGTGCTGGTGCCACAACACTGCAACCCCTCACAGACACTCTAGTTGGAACGCAGGAACGAGCCCTGCTGCAAAGTATTGCATCAAAAATTGTAATTACACGCCCCTGTTAGACAGGGGCAGAAAAATTGGGTCTTAGGCACTGGTGCTGGTGCCACAACACTGCAACCCCTCACAGACACTCTAGTTGAAACGCAGGAACAAGCCCTGCTGCAAAGTATTGCATCAAAAATTGTAATTACACGCCCCTGTTAAACAGGGGCTGAAAAATTGTGCCTTAGGCACTGGTGGTGGCGCCCAGAACCAAAAATGTTCTTACAAGCTATCAGCGTGATGATTGAGGAGGAAGAGGATAATTACTCAGGGATAGTCACTCAGCATCAGCATAGGCAGTCTTTGAAGGGATCTGAGATTTCAAAAAAAATTATTCGGTTACATCTGCATCAGGTGCTTGGTAGCTGGTGGTGATCCAAGACTGATTCATTTTTATGAAGGTCAGCCGATCGACCGAGTCGGTGGACAGACGCACCCTGTGATCGGTTACCACGCCTCCAGCAGCACTGAATGTGCGTTCCGAAAGAACGCTGGATGCAGGACAGGCCAGTAGCTCAATTGCATACTGTGCAAGCTCTGGCCAGTGATCCATCCTCAAGACCCAGTAACCCAGAGGATTTTCGGTGGGAAAGGTGTCCAAGTCTGATCTTGCCCCTAGGTATTCCTGCACCATGTAAAACAGACGCTGGCGATGGTTGCTGGAACCGATCATACCTTGGGGCTGCGGACCAAAAAATTGTCTGAACGCATCGGTCAGACGGCCACCTTCTCCACCGCTCCTTCTTTGACTGACCGAAGCCTCAGCAACACGTTGTCCAGAAACAGGAGTTTGTAACCTCCCAGTCTCTGGGAACGCGTTGCACAGACCTTTCTGCAAGGCCTCCCGAAGATGTTTCATCCTCTGCTCCCTCTGCGATGGCAAGATAAGGTCCGCAACCTTACCCTTGTAACGTGGATCAAGGAGGGTTGCCAGCCAGTATTGGTCCTTCTCCTTGATACCACGAATACGAGGATCCTTACGCAGGCTTTGCAGGATCAGGGAGGCCATGCAGCGTAGGTTTGCTGAGGCATTCGGTCCGGAGTCCTCTGGGTCACTAAGGACAACAACGTCCGCAGCCACCTCCTCCCAGCCACGTACAAGTCCATGTGTTCCTTGGGACTGATCCCTTAAAGACTGCTGATGCTGAGTGCCAGGCTCCACCTCCATACTGACACAATCTTCCTCCTCCTCCTCCTCCTCCTCCTCGTCCTCTTCCTGTGTGATCGGCGGGCACGCAGGAACACTGTCTGGATAAAGGGGGCCTTGAGAGCTAAGGAAGTCCTCCTCTTCCTGCCTCTGTTCTGCCTCAAGTGCCCTGTCCATTATTCCACGCAGCGTGTGCTCCAACAGGTGGACAAGGGGGACAGTGTCACTGATGCATGCACTGTCAGTGCTCACCATCCTCGTGGCCTCCTCGAATGGTGACAGGACAGTGCATGCATCCCTGATCATGGCCCACTGGCGTGGGGAAAAAAAACCAAGGTCCCCTGACCCTGTCCTGGTGCCATAGTCGCACAGGTACTCATTGATGGCCCTCTGCTGCATGTGCAGCCGCTGCAGCATGGCCAACGTCGAGTTCCACCTGGTGGGCATGTCACAGATTAGGCGGTTCTTGGGCAGGTTAAACTCCTTTTGGAGGTCCGTCAGCCGAGCACTGGCATTATATGACCGGCGGAAATGCACAGAGACTTTCCTGGCCTGCCTCAGGACATCCTGTAAGCCCGGGTACCTGCCCAAGAACCGCTGCACCACCAAGTTAAGGACGTGAGCCAAACAGGGCACATGGGTCAGTTGTCCCTGTCGGAGGGCAGAGAGGAGGTTGGTGCCATTGTCGCAAACCACCATTCCTGCCTTAAGTTGGCGTGGCGTCAACCACCTCTGAACCTGCCCCTGCAGAGCTGACAGAACCTCTGCCCCAGTGTGGCTCCTGTCCCCCAAGCACACCAGCTCAAGCACCGCATGGCATCTTTTGGCCTGCGTACTTGCGTAGCCCCTTGAACGCCTACGGAGCACCGCTGGTTCCGAGGAAGAGGCCATGGAGGAAGAAGAAGAGGAGGGGGTGGAGGAGAGAGGTGTGTCACAATCAGCATTTTGGAGGCGTGGTGGCGGAACAACCTCCAACACTACTGCACCTTGTCCTGCATCCTTCCCAGCTGCCAGCAGAGTCACCCAATGCGCCGTGAAACTTAAGTAACGTCCCTGTCCATGCCTGCTGGACCATGAGTCAGCGGTAATATGCACCTTACCGCTGACCGCCCTGTCCAGCGAGGCATGGACATTGCCTTCCACATGCCGGTAGAGAGCCGGAATCGCCTTCCGTGAGAAAAAGTGGCGTTTGGGTACCTGCCACTGAGGAACCGCACATTCCACAAACTCACGGAAGGGGGCAGAGTCTACCAACTGAAAAGGCAGCAGTTGAAGTGCTAGCAATTTTGCCAAGCTAGCATTCAACCGCTGGGCATGTGGATGGCTGGGAGCAAACTTCTTTCGGCGGTGCAGCAGCTGGGGCAGGGAAATTTGCCTGGTACAATCTGACGTCGGTGTACCAAAAGCAGATTGCCCACAAGTACTTGGCTGTGACACACCTAATTCTACACCTTCATTCCTCTCACTGCAGGTCTCAGAGAGGACTGAAGGTCTAGTGGGGTTGGAAATCTCAGCTGATGAGGAGCAAGGAGAGATCGTCTTTGTTCTTTGGTGTGGGTCTTTCAGATACGCTTGCCAACGAACTGCATGGCAGGTCAACATATGTCTGGTCAAGCATGTGGTACCCAAGCGGGAGATGTTTTGGCCACGCGAGATACGCTTGAGACATATGTTGCAAATAGCAGCGGTGCGATCTGATGCACTCGTCTCAAAAAAGGCCCACACCAAAGAACTTTTTGAATAACGCGCAGAGACTGCAGCGCCCTGCACATGTGGAGCTTTGGGGTGTGATGCAGTCAATGTGCTGCCCTTAGGCTGGCCCCTGGAGGGCATCCTGCCTAGTTGGTGATGTGCCACCTCCTCCTCCTCCTCCTCCTCCTCCTCTCTCCTATCAGGCACCCACGTTGAGTCAGTGACCTCATCATCCCCTCCCTCCTCATCACTGGAGCAAACCTGGCAGTATGCTGCAGCAGGGGGAGCATGACTGCCAGATTGCTGTCCTTCTTGGGCACCCCCTCTGTCCGTGCTCATGTTACTGCCTTCATTGAGCTCAGTATCATCATCAGAGCCTTCCAAACGCTGGGCATCCTCCTGGAGCATGTACCCAACACTGTGGTCAAACAGTTCGAGGGAATCCTCATGAGGACATGGTGGAGCTAGGGAAGGAGTCACTGATGACATTGAGCTGAGGGAAGAGGCCGCTGCTTTGCCAGACAAAGCACCCTGGGCATGGGTGAGAGAGGATGAGGAGGATGAGGACGGCTTGGTCATCCACTCGACCAAGTCTTCCGCATGTTGCGGCTCAACACGGCCAGCTGCCGAAAAAAAGGCCAAGCGTGTCCCATGGCCACGTGCTGATGAGGATGCACCGTCTCCACGACCAGCACTAGACACAGAGCCTGCTTGCCCTCTCTTATTGGCTTGTGACTGTCTGCCTCTCCTTCTTGGCCTTCCAGACATACTAATGGCCTGTAGCTGCACTAAGCTGGGATAGAACACCTGTAATTTTCTTCAGGTAGCTTTATATACTGTAACCAGACAAGCCTGCCTGTCAGTAGGAAGATAACAGGAACGGATCTAGCTGAACACTGTGAGCAGGACGCACTGTACTAAATGTAAATAGTCTAGCTGCCTGACCGTGGTACTAATAGGATCAAAAAGAACACCTGTAATTTTCTTAAGGTAGCTTTATATACTGTAACCAGACAAGCCTGCCTGTCAGTAGGAAGATAACAGGAACGGATCTAGCTGAACACTGTGAGCAGGACACACTGTACTAAATGTAAATAGTCTAGCTGCCTGACCGTGGTACTAATAGGATCAAAAAGAACACCTGTAATTTTCTTAAGGTAGCTTTATATACTGTAACCAGACAAGCCTGCCTGTCAGTAGGAAGATAACAGGAACGGATCTAGCTGAACACTGTGAGCAGGACACACTGTACTAAATGTAAATAGTCTAGCTGCCTGACCGTGGTACTAATAGGATCAAAAAGAACACCTGTAATTTTCTTCAGGTAGCTTTATATACTGTAACCAGACAAGCCTGCCTGTCAGTAGGAAGATAACAGGAACGGATCTAGCTGAACACTGTGAGCAGGACGTACTGCACTAAATGTATATAGCAGGAACGGATCTAGCTGAACACTGTGAGCAGGACGCACTGCACTGAATGTAAATAGCAGGAACGGATCTAGCTGAACACTGTGAGCAGGACGCACTGCACTAAATGTAAATACCAGGAACGGATCTAGCTGAACACTGTGAGCAGGACGCACTGCACTGAATGTAAATAGCAGGAACGGATCTAGCTGAACACTGTGAGCAGGACGCACTGCACTGAATGTAAATAGCAGGAACGGATCTAGCTGAACACTGTGAGCAGGACGCACTGCACTGAATGTAAATAGCAGGAACGGATGTAGCTGAACACTGTGAGCAGGACGCACTGCACTAAATGTAAATACCAGGAACGGATCTAGCTGAACACTGTGAGCAGGACGCACTGCACTGAATGTAAATAGCAGGAACGGATCTAGCTGAACACTGTGAGCAGGACGCACTGCACTGAATGTAAATAGCAGGAACGGATCTAGCTGAACACTGTGAGCAGGACGCACTGCACTGAATGTAAATAGCAGGAACGGATCTAGCTGAACACTGTGAGCAGGACGTACTGCACTAAATGTATATAGCAGGAACGGATCTAGCTGAACACTGTGAGCAGGACGCACTGCACTGAATGTAAATAGCAGGAACGGATCTAGCTGAACACTGTGAGCAGGACGCACTGCACTAAATGTAAATACCAGGAACGGATCTAGCTGAACACTGTGAGCAGGACGCACTGCACTGAATGTAAATAGCAGGAACGGATCTAGCTGAACACTGTGAGCAGGACGCACTGCACTGAATGTAAATAGCAGGAACGGATCTAGCTGAACACTGTGAGCAGGACGCACTGCACTGAATGTAAATAGTCTAGATAGAAGATAACAGGAACGGATCTAGCTAAACTGAATACAGTGTATATATATATATGCAACACCTGGGATGCATATATATACACAATACACTGTAAGTGCAGCTAACTGACTGACTGTTCTGCCTAATCTATCTAACTCAAATCAAATGACACTGTCTCTCTCTCTCTCTATCTCTCAGCACACCGGAACACACACTACACAGGGCCGCCGTGCAGGCGGCCTTATATAGTGTGGGGTGTGTACTAAATCCCCTGAGCCATAATTGGCCAAAGCCACCCTGGCTTTGGCCAATTACAGCTCTCTCTACTGACGGCGCTGTGATTGGCCAAGCATGCGGGTCATAGTGCATGCTTGGCCAATCATCAGCCAGCAATGCACTGCGATGCCGCAGTGAATTATGGGCCGTGACGCGCCACACGAATTTGGCGCGAACGGCCCATATCGTTCGCAATTCGGCGAACGACCGAACAGCCGATGTTCGAGTCGAACATGGGTTCGACTCGAACACGAAGCTCATCCCTATTTATCACCATCAGTCATTTAGGACATCATTGGATCATTCAGAGATCCTCGCTGAACTTCTGGAGTGAGTTTTCTGCACTGAAAGTAAAGGGGCCGAATAATTTTGCACGCACCACTTTTCAGTTTTTTAATTGCTAAAAAAGTTTAAAATATCCAATAGATTTCGTTCCACTTCACAATTGTGCCCAACTTGTTGCTGATTCTTCACAAAAAAGAAAAATTTTATATCTTTATGTTTGAAGCCTGAAATGTGGCAAAAGGTTGAAAAGTTCAAGGGGGCCGAATACTTTCGCAAGCCACTGTATATAGGTAGTGTGATTCAAATGATGGGAGACCACTCCACATTGTGTATAATTGCCACTTCCGGTTTTCGGGCAAGATGGCCGCTCAGCGTGCGTTCCACGCCTCTCTGTGGGGCCAGGTGCCGGAACCGGAAGTGAAACCAATGGGGTTAATGAAATGCCAAGTGAAACTAGATAAAACAACCCGAAAAATGTCCCATTATAATCTATAACCGATTCCTGTTGTGTATGAGGACAAGGTGTGTATGTGGCTATGAAGATATAACAGCCGTAGAAAGAAGTGTGCTCCGAATAGACCGTCAGTGGTGCGCACTCTTGCGTGTGTCTTATATGCATGGAGGACTTCCTTCCAGGTTTTTCCTTGATACCTTTTATCATTGGTTGGACATTGTTTTCATGTTGAACTTTTAGCGCTACACATACATTTTCGTTTTACTGTTATATGTCCATATTCTATTGGTCGTGTTAGCTGCTTATTCCTCTTTTTTGGCCGCACAGAAATACTTGTTACCTTTTTCTTCTGTGATTTTTTGTGATTTTATTTTGCTGCAGCCTATTTTGGTCCATAGCAATATGGACGTCTTTGACTACAGAGCCTCCCGTACCGTTAACACGGAGGGAGTATTTGTGGTCACAGGAAATGACACCGAATTAGGAGGCTTGTTTATGAGGTTGAAGAACATCATGTCCTCTGAACTCCACCTATTATGGGACGTGGCGTTCCTTGAACAATGTATTTCGGATCGTATCGTCCCCAGAAGTTTGAGGTGGGATGTACATCCCCCACAGGGAGAACCAGAGATTGATTCTTGGTTCAGATATTTTAATGAGGCGGGGATCAGCCTTCTCGGTGTTCTCATATCAAAGAAGAGAAATAAACTTTCCTCATTGGATAAGGAGATTAAAGAAATTAAGGACAAACTTGTATCCCATAAAAATTCTCCTGAGTACAATGCTCTTTCTTCCAATATCTAGAATTATCTGGAAAAGGAAGACAAAGACCAGAAAAATAAAAAACAAAAAAAGTAGTCTAGGGATATGGGGGATTATAAAAATGGTACAGTGTTTGGCTGGCAAAAACTATACGCCTCCAATCCAACCACCACTTCACCTTCTGGAGTAGGTCCCCCCAATACCCCTGTACCTGGAACAATAGGTACTGAGACCCAACCTAGAGGCACTCCAGTGGGTGAGAGAAGGAGAGACGTTTTAAGACATGTATCTCCACCACGCACTGGAACGCGTCATCATAGCCCATATACCCCTCATGGTAATCAGAGGGGTAGAGGCTACAATAGAGGTAAACGTGGTGGGAGGGGCCAACATAGTCGCGGTATGCGTCATTCTGAATCACATTCAGGACGGATGGATGCCTCTTCATCCCGACATAGAGATTATGTTGACACATATCATTCTGACCCCCACTATTACCATCAACCTCCCCTTGCCACATATAATAGGTTCTCTCCTCTTAGAGGGATGCGGGATGATGAATACAGAGAGGACTATAGACATAACACTGGATCTTGGCATGAACGGTCATATTATCACCAACCCAATGCTAACCAATATAGTGGCCAGGTTTTTCATGAGGACCAAAAACCACGAAAAAGGGGCCCAGATCTAAGAGAGGCACAAGGGGAGGGAGGAGAACACAATGGAGGAAAAAGAAGGAGAACTTGAGAGGCCAAGGAGTTTTTAATTTAAGTGCCAAGTCTTTGACCAAAGAGGAACTTTCTGTCCTTGACAAGGGCCTTAGGTTTGCTCCTCCAAAAAAATTGGATAGATTTGTCACTTTTATCGATATTCACAAGTACATACGGAAAATAAACGTTCAGCGCTACCTTATTTCTAACCCCTACAGAGGGGGGGGGGCGCTGCTTCATCAGGCACTGTTCATTCAGGTCTAAGAAATCCTTCATTATTTAACCCTCCTGGTCCGGTAGCACCCGCTATAAGTATTTTTAAGGACCTTGTCCTCAAGGACCTAGCAGAACTTCTAGATAAACATATACGCCACCACCCTTTGTCCAACATAGGCCTCAAGTCCCTATGTTCCCAAAAAGATCTGGTCATTCGCCAGGCTGACAAGGGTGGTGGGATTGTTATTCTGGATAAGAAGGATTACGAACTAGAGATGCATAGAATCCTTAATGAACCTGACACTTATAAAATCATACCCAATAATTCCACTTCTGTTTATAAGAGAGAGCTGTCCAATATTGTGGAAAGACGTTGTGACCAGGGCATTTTGAATAGAAAGGAGAGAGATCTTTTGGTCCCTTCGGCACCCAGGGTTCCAACTATCTATTATTTGCCCAAGGTCCATAAGAATCCAGTACAACCTCCTGGTCGGCCTATCGTGAGCGGGATAGACTCTGTCACCTCACGTATAGGCCGTTATATTGACTTTTACCCCCAACCTCTAGTAAGACGGATGCCATCTTATTTAAAGGACACAGGTGCCACCATCCGTCTATTGGAGAGTTTGGAGCTTCATGAGGATCATATTATTGCGACAGCAGACGTCGCATCTCTTTACACGGGCATCCCCAAAGACAAAGGTCTAGATGCAGTTCAGTATTTTTTGGAAAAAGAGCCAAGCATTGCTTCCTTCCAACGCTCCTTTATCATGGAGTTATTGGAATTTGCCACCAAGCGAAGCTATTTTTGGTTCAACCAGCAATACTATTTACAGCCCCTAGCCTCGCCAATTTATTTATGGCCAAGTGGGAGGAGGATGTCGTTTATACCAATAGGGATTCTTCCCTGACTATGTGGGCACGTTATATAGACGACATCCTCCTCCTATGGAGTGGTAGTGCCGAATCCCTCGATTCATTTTTTAAACATTTGAATGATAATGACCGAGGCATTTCTCTATCCTATACAGCCAGTAGAGACAAGATCAATTTCCTGGATCTAGAAATAGGAATACGTAATGGTCAATTCCAATTTCAGATGCATTTCAAAGCCACAGATTGTAACAGCTTTATACCACCAGACAGCTGTCACCATCGATCCTGGCTTGATTCTGTGCCACGCAGCCAATTCCTTAGGCTACGTAGAAATTGTTCGGACATTGACACCTTCAAAGTACAATCTGAACTTCTTAGAACCAAGTTTTTAGATAAGGACTATGACCCTGATCTTGTTGAACGTGAGTTCCAGCACGTCCTTGCGATCGATAGAGAGTCATTATTAAAGGAAAGACCTAAGAAAGAACAAGATGACAGCTTTAAATGGTCCATGCTCACCTCTTTTTCTGTTCAACACAAACAGATCAGAGCCATCCTCTCCAAACATTGGGGTATCCTGAAAAATGATCGAGTTTTAAATTCAGTCTTGCCAGATCGAGCTAAAGTCATCTTTAGAGGTGCCCCCACTCTACAGAGCAAAATTGCCCCAAACGTTATTAATCCTCCTATCCGCCAGCCTTTCTTTCACAAGATGGAAGGTTTCTACTCGTGCAGAAAGTGCGTAGTGTGTCAGCACAATTCTGGGATAGGATGGAAAACTGTGTCTTTCACATCTTCGGTCACCCATAAACGGTACCCCATCAAGCAGTTCTGCACCTGCACCACTAGTTATATTGTATACTTGATCACATGCCATTGTGGTAAGCAGTATGTGGGTCGCACCATTCGCTCTTTTGCAGTTAGAGTAGCAGAGCACATTGCCCTCATCAAGAATGGTGATACCAAACATACCGTTTCTAGACACTATAAGCTTAATCACAACCGGGTAATAGAGGGAACGCAATTTGTGGTAATCGACAAATACGTTCCCCCCTGGAGGGGTGGCGCTAGGACCAGAGGGGTGTCACGCTTGGAGACCTTCTGGATCCATGAGCTTCGTATGCACTTCCCCCTGGGTATCAACGTTGAGCTGGACGTCAATGCCTTTATCAACACGGCTTGATGCCCAGCTCCACCATCATTTTTATTTCTAGTATATTACCTTTTTTATTTACATGCTCTCTCTTATTTTTCATTTAACAGTTTTCAATAAGTATTTATATGGGAATTTAATAATAATTTCCTATTTCATATATTCACTATTTCCACTATTTTGGCACAACTCACTTGCATGTTTAACTTGCTTTTCTACTTTATTTTTGTGTTTGCATATATGAAATGTATCTGTACATTGTGAGGGGAGCCCACATTTACTATTTATATTACTTCATTATATTGTTTTCCCCTTACTGGCATTTGTTTTGCACAGTCATTAGATACCTATATATAGTGACACATATTATCATTACATTTATACACATCCATTGTTTATATTCATGTTGTCCCCCTACTGGTAGAGACAACATTAACAATCTCTCACACATCATATATGCATTTCTTAATGTAGGCATACACACAAAAAAACTTTTTTTCCTTTTTTGTTTCTTTTTGCGTATATCACATTATGTCCACGCTGACTCTACAATTTTTGTTTGTTTGGGGCCACTGCACAAACACATGTGACCATGTCTTGTAAGGCGAAAGGTCACTCTCCATTCATGGAGTGCGCACTCCAAGGCGGAGTCGTTCCAGAATAGAGGGCGGACCGCTGTCTGAATGATATGACATTCTAGTCATGTTTATTCAACTGGTGCGCATGCGCATGGTGCGCGCGCACATCGCCGCTTGTTCTATGTCCCATACAAGCCAGTATGTATCATGGTGCGCGTGCGCACCACTGACGGTCTATTCGGAGCACACTTCTTTCTACGGCTGTTATATCTTCATAGCCACATACACACCTTGTCCTCATACACAACAGGAATCGGTTATAGATTCTAATGGGACATTTTTCGGGTTGTTTTATCTAGTTTCACTTGGCATTTTAATAACCCCATTGGTTTCACTTCCGGTTCCGGCACCTGGCCCCACAGAGAGGCGTGGAACGCACGCCGAGCGGCCATCTTGCCCGAAAACCAGAAGTGGCAGTTATTCACAATGTGGAGTGGTCTCCCATCATTTGAATCATACTACCTATATATATCCTGCTGGCTGCAGTGGGGGGACCCCCCAGACGATGTCTAAGAGGACGAAATGCATCGGGTAGGACCCCACTGCCGCCTTACTTTTACAGCGCTGATTTTAAGAATTTCATGTGAGTGCATCTCTTTTTTAATAAATTTGGTACTTGTTTTACGGAATCACACTATGTGGCCTTTTTCCTTCCTGTTATACTATACTGCCATTCGCTTCCCAACGTCATCTTGAGGGACCCACTAGCATCCGGTCTGCTCTTGGACTTTCATCTTCATCACTCCTCTGGAACATCTACCATCACCCACCACCCAAGCCTGATTTGACCCAGTTGGGCGTATGCCCTCTTGGGTCTACGTGATCTGGTAAGGCTCCCTATTGTTGGTGGTGGTGTGTTTCTTCTGTGTTCACTCCAAATGTCACATATTTGATATGTTCCTCACACAAAGTCACTGAAATTACATGCCTAGGGGGTAAGCATGCAGGTGAGTGCTTGATTTTTTTTGGGGGGTGGATTTTGCCGACATATAATGCCTATACACCTTGGGGGGGTGACATCATTTGGCATCTTCACCCTGAGAGCTAGATGACCTTGTCATGGCACTGCCAGCATCACCTCCCTAGGCCATGGCCCAAAATAAGAGAGGCCTGACCCAAATATTTATGCCCCCCCTGCATGCACCAATGGTAAACCACTAAATTCAGGCTGGGCTGCCTACGACCTAGGACATCTAAATGTAGATAGTAATCCCTGTTTAAGACAGGATTCTACATCAAATCAATGATAAAACAATTTGTTTTTCACATAATTGGTTATTGAGGTGAATCTTCACTCACTGACAGAAGTTCATCGACAGAAGATTCTCAACTCCTTTAATAAATCAACATCAATATCTCAGACATAGTGAGACTGATTTACATAGTGAGGATTATTAATGTGAAAAGAAAATTGCTGTTCACTTTAAATACCCAATCATGTGCAGATGAAATAAATGAACAGGAATTTGCTTTTCATGATTTAATACATGAAGCAAATATGTACTCAATTTATTGAGTGATGATTTTAATGCCGCGTACACACGAGCGGACTTTACGGCGGACTTTGCCCGGCGGACTGGATTTCGTCGGACAATTCGATGTGTGTGGGCTCCAGCGGACTTTGTTTTCTCAAAAGTTGGACGGAATTAGATTTGAAACTTGTTTAAAATTTATCCGTTGAAATCGAGTCCGGTCGAAAAGTCCGCCGTCTGTATGCTAGTTCGACGGACAAAAAGCCACGCTAGGGCAGCTATTGGCTACTGGCTATGAACTTCCTTGTTTTAGTCCGGTCGTACGTCATCATGTACGAATTCGACGGACTTTGGTGGATTGTGTGTAGGCAAGTCCGTTCATTCAGAAAGTCCGTCGGAAAGTACGTCGAAAAATCCGCCGGGTAAAGTCCGCCGTAAAGTCCGCTCGTGTGTACGCGGCATTACTCTTTTTGTAAATTGGATCTTTTTTGGTTTCTATAATTGCACAATAGTGATTAACACATTATTTTATCTTTGAATGTATATGCACTAAGTTATCACTGATATAACACTGGTATTAACACTTTTTTTCACAGCATTTTTGTCAATTTTTTTGTGCGATTTTTTTTTGTGTGTGCAATTTCTTTTGGTGCATTTTGTTGTGCATTTTTTGTTTTGGGTAGAGAAAGGGATAAGATGGCGCAAGTATCCACAAAGCAAAGTCACTTATAAAATGATGAAAGGAAGGGATTAGAAATGTTCAATGTTATATACAGGGTGGCGGGAGATGATAATAGTCAATATTGGTATAATAATAGTCAATATAGGTATGTAATGTCGGCAGCAACCATGAGAGGAGAAGCACCACTCTGAAAAACACAATAGGAAAAAAGCAGGGTGCGCCAGACTCGTACACACTGTGGTGACATTGCCTGATTTATATAATTATATGTGCTTTCATCTCCCCTGGCCAATACAGCATACCGTTTTGTCTATAAATATCTGACTTCCTGGTTAGACTGATAGAACTGAAGAAACAGAGGATGCTGTGAAACGCATCTTCTGATTAGTCGCTACATCACTTCCGGTTCACGGAGCTTGCGTTCCATGCTGAGGCACACTTCCGGTTCCGGCTCTCGGCTTTCCGGATGCCGTTTGAACTACATGATGCTGGAATTATATGGCTTACAGTGCTACCAGCCCGAGGACCACGTTCAGAGGCTCCATTGCTGCAGCATTCCTCAGTGGCCTGTCATCTCCCTTGGGACAAAGCTCATCCTGCTACGGACCGTCTAGTGACCCTGGACCCTATTACACTTACATGCCTGATTACTGGCACACCTTGCTTTTTTCCTATTGTATTTTTTGTTTTTGGCATTGCACAATAGTGATTATTACAGTGGGTGTAATTTTTATTATCTAGTACATGTTAATTTTAGGATGTATGAAGTTTAATTAGCGCCTACTTTACATTTTTTGTGTGATTTATTAGTGTGATTCATACTTAAAGGGGCAGCTGCTAGACGTATTTACACAGGGTTGGCGCCTTATTATATTTTGAAATAATGTTTTGCGTTTGGCTTGCTGAATCAGTAAATCAGGTATAAGGGCTGCCTATATAATATAGAATATATAAATCATCTCTATTCAAGTTATTATAGGAACTCACAGCTTCACTATGAATATTTTTAATTTGAGGAATAGACAAATTAATGCAGAGGACATATTTCAACAAAAAGGGGAACATCATATGGATATTGAACAATTATTTACCCAATTAAAATATAGCAATGAGAAGCAGATTAGTGCATGATGGGATACTACCACTTTGGAAATGTATATCAAGGAAAATATAACACCCAGGCGCCTTAGATGGGATATTAGCCCTAATGATGGTATGGAGGATCCACAATTAATGAATGAGTGGTTTAGTTTTTTCCACCAAAGTGAGAAAAAAGTGATGGAAGTCATCATTAGTAGGAGAAAAATCAAATTGAACTTAATAGATACTAAGATTAAAACCTTGAGGGAAAAAAATGACACCATTCATTGAAACACAGGAATATAATGATAGAATTAAAACCATGGAAACCCATATAGCCAAATATGATAATTATATTAAAAGAAAGAAAATTAGAAAGAAGGGATGAGCTTGATGTTCGAGTCGAAAGTAAGAACGACTCGAGCATCGGGTGTTCACCCAACAGCAAATATTATGGGGCGTTTGCGGGAAATTTGAGTGCGGCAGAATGCCCCATAATGCACTGCAAGATCGCAGTGCATTGATGTCTGATGATTGGCCAAAGCATACACCTGACCTGCATGATTTGGCCAATCACAGCGCATTCTGCTGCGAGAGCCATAATTGGCCAAAGGCAGGATGCCTTTGGCCAATCATGGCCCAGGGGGACTAAGTCCACCACCCACACTATATAAGGCTGCTTACATAGCGGCCGTGTATAGTGTGAGACTGTCGACGGAGTTGGTTTGAGCTAGATTAGTCAGGCAGGTTAGTTAGTTAGTTAGTTAGTTAGTTAGTTAGTTAGTGGCAGTGTATTTAATATATATATACTCTGCATTTATTGTAGACTAAATGTTCAGTGTAGACTCTATATTCAGTCAGTGCAGCCAGTGTAATATTTACAACACAGATTATTGAAGTGGTTAGGGGAACCTTATGCCAAAATGTAAAAAAAAATGGTGTGGGGGTCCCCCCCAAAATCCATACCAGGTCCTTAAGGTCTGGTACGGATTTTAAGGGGAGCCCCGCTCCAAAATTTTAAAAAAGGGCATGGGGTCCTCCCCAAAATCCATACCAGACCCTTATCCGTGCAAGAAGCCATGGCAGGCTAGGAAAGGGGGGGTGAGCAAGTGCCCCCCCTCCTGAACCATACCAGGCCGCTTGCCCTCAACATGAGGAGGGTGCTTTGGGGTTCCCCCAAAGCACCTTGTCCCCATGTTAATAGGAACAAGGGCCTCATCCCCACAACCCTTGTTCGGTGGTTGTGTGGATCTGCGTGTGGGGGCTTATCGGGATCTGGAAGCCCCCTTTGACAAGGGGGCCCCATATCCCGGCCCCGCATATGTGAATGGGTAGGGGTACACTGTACCCCTACCCTTTCACCAAAAAAAGTGTCAAGAAAGTAAAAAAGATGGGAGTTCCCCTTAATATCCATACCAGGCCTGAAGGGCCTGGTATGGACTGGGGGGGCCCACTGCATTTTTTTTCATTGATTTTTTCATCTATATTGTCATTAGCCGACAGTACATTACAGCTCCGAGCAATTTTAAATGACATTTTTTTCCTTTAGAAATGTCATTATGATGTGACACAGTAAAACACATGAGAAAGATGCGCCACTTTACAGGCAGACTAAGGGGACCCCCCAGGCACAATATTTAAAGGAATATTTCATTTTTATTGGTTCACTTTAAGCATTAATAAAATCACTGCTCCCGAAAAAACGGACGTTTTTTAAAAAAATTTTTTGGCATTGATACATGTCCCCTCGGGCAGTACCCGGGTCCCCAAACACTTTGTAGGGCAATAACTTGCATATAAGCCTTTAAAATGAAAACTTTTGATTTCTCACGTTTGTGTCCCATAGACTTTAACGGTGTTAGCATGTTCGCACAAATTTTTTGTCTGTTCGCATGTTCTGGTGCGAACCAAACTGGGGGGGGGGGGGGTGGTTCGGCTTATCCCTATTAGAAAGTATCAAAGGGATTTAGAGGACTGTAAGGAAGGGAGAATGTATAAATGGCAAGACAACCAAGAAGCGTTTGTCTCTGCGGAGTCATCTGTAGAAAGGGATATAGTCCCACAAGAAATTAGAGAGAATATAGAAAGCAGTTTCAATATTCAAAATCATGTCAATAAAAATGACAGTAGCTCTAGAAACCCACCGCGAGGTAGGGAAGGGAATGGTAATTCACAGGAATTCAGGTATTCAAATACAGGATCTTATCCCAGAAGGGGGATTTTTGATAATTGAGTGAACCCCAATTCACCCTACAATGTTGCAACAAGGAACAGATATTCTCCTTTGAGAGAAACATCCCCTAGGAGGAATGGGAATAATCCACCAAGGAGAAACCCTTCACCTCATAGGGATGCCTATGAATCCCAAACACCTCACAATTATTCATATCCACCACCCCCATTTAGAAACCAAAGAGGGCATTTTAGAGGGAACAATTTGGGTAGAAATATGAGAAGATTCTATCCACAGCAAGGAGACTGGAGGCTCCCTCATCTGGAAGAATGGAGAGACTCACATCAGTATTACCCACAGCAACAGGGGGAAGGAAGGGGATAGAAAGACACATATTGGGCACCCTAGGAAATGGAAAGGAAGTACACCAGAGAAGAAAGAGAGGCTGTAGAGGAGGCAGGAAGAAAAAGGAAAAGAGAAGGTTAGATCTAGGGTTGTTTAATTTGGCTGGAGGTCCTGCAGGAAGGTTTAAAGTTTGCGCAGGCCAAATTCCTAAATAAAGTGTGGATATAGAGAAATTTGCAAGAAAATTGAATATTAAAAAATTATTTTTAGAGAATAAAGCTAAAGACATGCATGAGTTATCCTGAAGTTTTAAACATAGTGGACTTAAAAATAAATCGATCTTTAACCCAAAATCTAGTACATATCAATATATTGATGTATTTAAGAATATTGTTCAACAAGAGGTAAATAAAATACATGTAAAGAAAAATAGATCTACTAAAAAAATCTGGGAAGGCATAAAGAAACTGTAAAGTAAACAGGATATTGTCATAAGACCCACGGGGGGGTGGAGGGTGGGGGGGGGGGGGTTGTTAGCTTTTACCAAGAATGATCATGAGGCAGAATTTAATAAACTGATTGGGGATCATAAAACTTATAAAAAAAAACTTACAGGAAACCCTGCGGCAAAATTAAAAATAAAAGTAGATGAATGGGTTAAAAAGGTTTGAATAAAGGAATTTTAGATAAAAAAAGTGCTAGCTATCTTAATGGTAAAGCTCCATGTATACCAGTAATATCCCCAAAGTTCACAAGAATAGGGAAAAACCACCAGGTCGCCCAATCATCAGTGGCATTAATTCATTACATGCAAGAGTTGGGGAATACCTAGATGTATTTCTCCAGCCACTGGCAGCCAATGGAAGAGCATTCCTGAAGGACAGTAAGGGTACTTTAGTATCACTGCAGGATGCTGAAGTAGGGGGATCCACTATATTGGCTACAGTGGACATTGTCCTTGTACACAAATATTAAGCAGGGTGATGCAATTGAAGCAGTGAAATGGGCCCTTGAAGGACAAATGGACCTAACGAAATCACAGAGAGAGTTCTTCTTGCAAGGTCTGCATATGGTCATGTGCAATAACTATTTCTGGCACAAAGATGAGTTTTTCAACCAAGTGAGGGACATAGCCATGGGGGCAAAGTATGCCCCCAGTGTTGCGAATATATTTCTCAGTAAATGGGAGGAGGAGCATATTTTTTCACAAAACAGGCCCCAGATCAAATACTATCGGAGATTTATAGACAATATTTTGATTGTTTGGGATGACAGGAAAGACGATTTGGTAGAATTTTTTGGATATCTAAATAATAATCCTTATGGGATCAAACTTTCAGGCAAATGGAGTCACAAAGTGATCTGTTTTCTGGATTTAAACATTATAAAGATAATAATAAACTCAAAACAAAAACATATTTTAAAACCGTTGATAAAAATGGCTACATATCCACTAAAAGTGGTCACCATCCCAGGTGGGTGAACACCATACCCAAGGGACAGTTTGTACCAATTAAGAGAAATTGTGATGATGTGAATGACTATAGAGCCCAAACAGACACGTTGATAGAAAGATTTAAGGGCAAGTGACATATAGAAAGGGAACTAATGAAGGTCAAAGATGAAGTGAACATGATAAAAAGAGGGGAGCTTTTGGAATCCAGAAGAAAAAACAATGATATTCAGGATATTGCACTTATTATTGGCTTTAATTTGCAGTATAAAAGTATAAAAAAAAGTTTTAAGAAATATTGGCCCATCCTCCTAAGGGATAATTCCTTGAATAAAATACTTCCAAAAATATTTATATATAAAAAAGCACTGGGTTTGAGGAATTGAATCTCCATTCTCCAAGAACGTTTTGGATCCTCCAAAAAGGGCCAAGATGTTTCTGGAGAGGAATGGGTTCTTTAGGGGTGGAAGATGTAAGGCTTGAAGATCTAACAAAGATAAAAGAAGAAAAATTGAAACTTTTACATCCTCGGATGAGAAGGAGTATAAAGAAAACCAGATGATTACCTGGGCTAAGATATATAGGGAGAACAACAAGATGCCTGTTCACATTTATAAGAGAACATGTTAACAATATACATAAGGGATTTAAACATCATAGTGTTTCCTATCATTATAGAATTAAGCATAATAGGGATCCCACCTCATTGAATTTTTGGGATTGATAGATTGTACCAACACTGGAGGGGTAGTGACATGCGAAAACAAATCTCACAGAATGAGACCCAATGGATACATCGCCTTAATACTTTGGCACCTTAACCTTCCTGGCGGTATGATTATGTCTGATTTTTGATGCTGAAAGCGGTACATTGTTTTGCATGGAAATTTGGCGTTTTATATTGTAAGGCCTTTCATTTTTAGGAATAACTCACTTAAATCTGTCCAAACAAGAGTCTACTAGACATCCTGGGTATGATAAGGTTTGAAACACAAAATTATAAATTATAATATAATAAATAACTATAAATAATAACAAATAATAATATAATAATAATAATACATTTTATTCAATAAAAATGTAGTCAAAAATATAATCAAATAGGGCCTGGTATAGAATATGGGAGGACCCCCCACGCAATTTTTCTTTTTTTAAATTTTGGTTCGGGGTTCCCCTTAATATTCATACCAGACCCAAAGGGCCTGGTAATGGACTGGGGGGATCCTATGCCATTTTTTTCAATGACTTTTATCTGTATTGCAGAGACCCGACAATTCATTATAGCCGCTAGTAGTTTTAAACAACTTTTTTCCTTTAGACATGTCATTTTGTGCAGGGACTGTTCTAAACACAGGAAAAATGCACCACTTTACAGGCATACTATAGACACCCTCCAGGTATGAAATTTAAAGGAATATTTCACTTGTATTGTTTCACTTTAAGCATTATTAAAATCACTGCTCCCGAAAAAACAGCCGTTTTTAAAACTTTTTTTTTTTCATTGATACATGTCCCCTGGGGCAGGACCCCGGTCCTCAAACACTTTTTAATGAAAATAACTTTTATGAAAATAACTTGCATTTTAACCCTTAAAATTAGCACTTTTGATTTTTCACGTTCATGTCCCACAGACTTTAACGGTGTTCATGTGTTCGAACAAATTTTTTGCCTGTTCTGCTGTGAACCAAACTGAGCCTGTTCGGCTCATCCCTAAAATCAAATCAAAAACACTGACATTTGTCCAAACAAGGGTGCGATATTACTAGTCATATTGGTCATATTGGTTCAATAAACATCCAGGTATGAAAAATGTTGAAACATGGGACTGCACAAAGTCCGACGTCACAATCAGGACAATGGAACCTGGTTTCCTTTCGGATTTTCTTTTCACTGTCATCTCGCTTTGAGCAACAAACCATGCACATCCTTGTAGGTGCTGACTTTTTCTCAGTTGGTGGGATGTAGTCCATGAAGTGATGACCAGTCATGCCTTCCGGTTTTACAACGCCAGCAGCACAATGTCCAGCTCTATTCACAGCCATTGGTGTTTGGTGGTTCACAAAGATCAGTTCGGCAACTTTCCAAATAAAGTCAGAATGGATCGTAGGCTTGTCACTCTTTTTTTTTTATAGAATATAGGCATTCCACAAGCATTGCTCAAGAAGATGCCTGAAGATCTTCTTGTAATACTTTTTTTGCTGTTTCCGCATTGCTGGATAGAATCTCATTGCTTGGTCGGCTCTATCAACACCTCCCATGGAGTTATTGTAGTCTATCACTACTTGTGGCTTCAGGATTTCTTTCTCACCTTTTGTGCGTACCATAACAGTGGAGGTATTATGGACTGTACTCAATAGGCACACCTTTTTTGTCACACCTTTGCAGTGCCATCATTTGGCCTTTCTGCCATACAAACATTTCTCCAGTCTTGAGCTTCTTATTGCCAAACATTGGCGGCATGTCACAATGGTTAGCCCCTAACGGTTCCGCAGGCATCCGTTTTGTTCTGCAGAAGAAACTCAAAAAGATCAGGAGATGTGTAAAAGTTGTCAGTAGTTACACAATAGCCCTGATTTAACAATGGCTCAATCAGTGAAAGAACGGAAGATGTTGCCATTCCATAGTTGCTGTATTTTGGGTTGAATTTTGTTCCTTTCCCAGTATATATAGGACAGAATTCCAAATGTAACCAGTTGATGATTCGCATAGCATAAGGGATTTTACGCCAAATTGTGCTCTCTTTGACGCCATGTATTAGATCCAGCCGAGCCTTCCCTTATAGGCCATTAGACATTCATCTATGCTAATATCTCTATCTGGCACATACAGTCAGGTCCATAAATATTGGGTCATCGACACAATTCTAATCTTTTTGGCTCTATACACCACCACAATGGATTTGAAATGAAACGAACAAAATGTGCTTTAACTGCAGACTTTCAGCTTTAATTTGATGGTATTTACATCCAAATCAGGGGAACGGTGTAGGAATTACAACAGTTTGTATATGTGCCTCCCACTTTTTAAGGGACCAAAAGTAATGGGACAGATTCACAATCATCCATCAAACTTTCATTTTTTAATACTTGGTTGCAAATCCTTTGCAATCAATTACAGCCTGAAGTCTGGAACGCACAGACATCACCAGACGCTGGGTTTCATCCCCGGTGATGCTCCACAAGGCCTTTACTGCAACTGTCTTCAGTTCCTGCTTGTTCTTGGGGCATTTTCCTTTCAGTTTTGTCTTCAGCAAGTGAAATGCATGCTCAATCGGATTCAGGTCAGGTAATTGACTTGGCCATTGCATAACATTCCACTTCTTTCCCTTAAAAAAAATCTTTGGTTGCTTTCGCAGTATGCTTCGAGTCATTGTCCATCTGCACTGTGAAGCGCTGTCCAATGAGTTCTGAAGCATTTTGCTAAATATGAGCAGATAATATTGCCCAAAACACTTCAGAATTCATCCTGCTTCTGTTGTCAGCAGTCACATTATCAATAAATACAAGAGAACCAGTTCCATTGGCAGCCATACATGCCCACGCCATGACACTACCACCACCATGCTTCACTGATGAGGTGGTATGCTTTGGATTATGAGCAGTTCCTTTCCTTCTCCATACTCGTCTCTTCCAATCACTCTGGTACAAGTTGATTTTGGTCTCATCTGTCCATGGGATGTTGTTTCAGAACTGTGAAGGCTTTTTTAGATGTTGTTTGGCAAACTCTGATCTGGCCTTCCTGTTTTTGAGGCTCACCAATGGTTTACATCTTGTGGTGAACCCTCTGTATTCACTCTGGTGAAGTCTTCTCTTGATTGTTGACTTTGACACACATACACCTACCTCCTAGAGAGTGTTCTTGATCTGGCCAACTATTGTGAAGGGTGTTTTCTTCACCAGGGAAAGAACGATTTGGTCATCCACCACAGTTGTTTTCTGTGGTCTTCCGGGTCTTTTGGTGTTGCTGAGCTCACCGGTGCATTCTTTCTTTTTAAGGATGTTCCAAACAGTTGATTTGGCCACACCTAATGTTTCTGCTATCTCTCTGATGGGTTTGTTTTGTTTTTTCAGCCTAATTATGGCTTGCTTCACTGATAGTGTCAGCTCTTTGGATCTCATATTGAGAGTTGACAGCAACAGATTTCAAATGCAAATAGCACACTTGAAATGAACTCTGGACCTTTTATCTGCTCCTTGTAAATGAAGGAATAACACACACCTGGCCATGGAACAGCTGAGCAGCCAATTGTCCCATTACTTTTAGTCCCTTAAAAAGTGGGAGGCACATATACAAACTTGTAATTCCTACACCGTTCACCTGATTTGGATGTAAATATCCTCAAATTTAAGCTGAAAGTCTGCAGTTAAAGCATATATTGTTTGTTTCATTTCAAATCCATTGTGGTGGTGTATAGAGCCAAAAAGATTAGAATTGTGACAATGTCCAAATATTTATGGACCTGACTGTAGCTCTGTTGGAAATTCTCCAGAATCTTTTTATATACTTCCCAAATTTTCTTGAGTTTTGGTGCTGGATGAGTAGTTTCATCATTTTCTTCGTTGTTTTCTAAGTGCAAATATTTTATTATGAGGGAAAATTTGTACTCTGACATGACTGTGTCAAAGAATGGAGTGGCAAGTAATTTATTCGTTGTCCAATACCACTTCTGCAGGGGTTTCCCCACCACTCCCTGAAGTATTATTAGGCCAGGAAATTTCCAAATGTCATCTTTGGTCACTGGTTCCCACTTCCCTAGCTTGTTGCTCTTGGTACCAGTTTGTCTCTTTAACAATTTTTTCAATAACACCATTGGTCAGAAATAGTTTTAGGTATGCCAAGGGGTTGTCATCTTCAACGTCCACTTTCATACCAGGTTCTCAAGTAAATGGGAATCTTGGGGGGCGCTGAGTGATCCGTACCGCAGTCAATAGAGCACCAAGTCTGTACATCACTGAGCTCGCAGGATCGTCGCTGAAATCACTTTCTGTGTCTGATGACAAATTTCCCCACAAATCGCTATCACTCAATTCTGCAAGTGATTCTGTATCGTTATCGCTGTTTTCAAGCAGGTCATAAACCGCTTTTGATGTAGAGGCACGCTTTTTGGATGCCATCAATGTTCTCCAGTTTCCAGGCAGAAAGAATGTCAAAAAGAACAGTAAAACTGCAAACAGTGCACTGTACAAAGCACTGGGGACAAACTGAGGTAAAATGATTTAATACAGTAATGTAATCCAACAAGCTTACAATGTATTGTATGTGTTGTGTTTTTTACATTTTGAAATTGCTGCAGGGTCCACCACCCTGCGTCAAGATGCTCGCAGGGAATGGAAGCCAGGACACACAAAGCATCGGGCGGAAGATCCAGCCGCTGGACACAGCGGGAGTACATCGCGGGATCATGGGGACAAGGTAAGTAACCTCTTCCAGGATTCAGCGATGTAATCCCGAGTGTGGCTCGGGGTACCACTAATTGTACTGAAATTTCACCCCGAGCCACACTTCGGAATACCGCCAAGGAGGTTAAACAAGGATATAGTTCTAAATTGTTTCATCAGAAATGCTTAAATACAATTATGTTAATTTTCCTTTTCCATACCAGAGATATGGGTTTTGGACAATTAAATGAATTAAGTAATATACTATTTGACCAATAGATGGACACATAGCAGAAAAGTTTTTTAGGATGAAACAGTGGGGTGTGGATTTTTTTAGTCTAAACACGCTTTTAGGATCCTGTAAATTTTACATTATTTTTTTTTTATATTTTTAATTTATTTCCCTGAATATTACATGTATGGTATGAATAAAAATTTGGTTATATGGATGTATATGTAAGAGGTATTTGTAAAGAGCAAGACCAGCTCAATCAGGTTTGACCAAAGTTTAAAGGGAAGGATTTCCCAGGGGAATCTTATGATCATTAGTCCTTTGTATTCATCCAGCAAGTTTTACCACTTGCACATAAGTTTTGGTTGAGTGGAATTGTTTCCATGCACCAATGATATCGCAGCAGCGGGTATAAGGTCTTTGGGAATAGGGTGGTCATCAACTTCTCAATGAAGCTATACAGTGAAATGCATAGCGATCGGATTGCCCTCGCTATTCCCGTGGACCAATTGTGACGTCATGTCCACTTGAGCAGTAAGCCGGAATCTGTACCATTTCAACGTCAATGTGTTGGATATTATTATTTAAATTAAAAAGTTTATGCTGGTTGAGCTGGTGCTGGTCTGGGCACCCTGATGTGTAAGTGCATATATTTGGGGATTGGTTTTAAAGGGGGACCTTTTTTAATAAAACTGTGTTGCACGATCACCGTGTTTATCTTCTTTCTGGGTGATTGGTGTATATCCTGCTGAGGAGAAGGAGCATCTGTGAGCTGGAAAAGGAGAATTTTTGATGGTGCAATTTTTATTTTTTTTGTGAGATTTCTATTGGTGCGTTTTGTTGTGCATTTTTTGTTTCTGGCAGTGCACAATAGTGATTGTTGCAGTGGGTGTCTTTTTATTATCTAGCACAGTGGTCATCAACCCTGTCCTCAGGGCTCACTAACAGGCCAGGTTTGTAAGATAACTGAAATACATCACAGGTGATATAATTTGCTGCTCAGTGATTGCAGTATTCTAGTCTGCATCTCCCCAAGGTAATACTTAAAACCTGGCCTGTTAGTGGGCCCTGAGGACAGGGTTGATGACCACTGATCTAGCACATGTTATTTTTAAGATGTATATAGTTTAATTAGCGCCTACTTTACGTTTTGTGTTTAAAAGAAAATTGCTGTTCACTTTAAGTATCCAATCATGTGCAGATAAAATACATGAACGGGAATAAGCTTTTCATGATTTAATACATGAAGCAAATATGTACTCAATTTATCGAGTGATGATTTTAACTCTTTTAGTAAATTGGATTGAGCATCTAGGAATTGTCAGTTTTTTTCCCCATTTTTCATGGCCCGTAGTATAGAATAGTATAAAACAGTATAGACTATTTTACAAATATTGCACTAGCCCAGAAAAATATATTTTTGCATTCTATTGCTTCCTCAAGTAATCAAAAATGCAAAGTATAATTACAATTAGTAACATGATGGGGGAATTCAAACATGTTTACAAACCATTTTATTTTATTTGCTTAAAATAAACAATGTTTACACATTTAAATATTGGGTACTAATGATGTCTCTGGTGCATAAAATCCAACTAATAAAACAATTTGGTCTGTTAAGCACACAAAAATATATTCACTAATTCTATGTGGTTAGCATTTTAACGTACACAAAAAAATCAAACCATTAATCACCTTGTTTTTAGAATTTAGCACAATGTGAAACATTTCTGCATTAAAAGAAGCATCATTTTTTACAGTAGGTAAAGGGAAACTCTGGGCAATCAAAATACAAAATAATATATTAATTAAAGCCCAACCCTGGGCAACTAAAAAATGATCCCTTGCAGTGGGTCTGTGCTTGCACTACAAGGTTTAATAGCTATTTTTTTCTGGGGGACAGGAGAAAAATTATACCTACCTGATCCTCTGTTCCGCTAGCAGATGGAGCTCCCCTGCTCCAGCGTTGGACTGTTCCTTGGCATCATCTTGTCCAATGCAGACTCTGCTTTGGTCTTGATGATATCGGGACCCAGGACCACTGGAGCATGGGGAAGAGAGGCTGCAGGGGTCTAGCTATGGGGCGGAGCAGAGAACATTGTAAATATTTTTTTTTTTTTTTGCCCTCAGACCAAAACAAGCATTTAACCCTTTCAGTGCAGGCATAGCCCCATTTCAAAGGTTAATATTTTTAGTTGCCCAGAGTTGGCCTTTAAGATCACACAAAACTGTTCCCCATGCTATTGAAAAAAAGGGGAACGTTGGAGCGGAATTTATAGGTACCAGAAAAGGAATACAAAATACTATGAGAAAAACAATTAATTTATTAAACATAGATATGGAATATTGACAATATAACATTAAAAACAGATAGTGCTGGCTTGCAATAGAATAAGCCACACATAGTATGTGTATTGCTCCCTGTTTCTGCTTGAATATGGCAGGTCGACATTTCGCTTTTGCTTCCTCACGACCTATATGCCTGACACCAAGCAGTGTCTGCATAAGAAAGGGGAAATAATCATATTTCAAATATGAACAATGGGTACAGATATACATATCAAAAGGTGAGATGTCCCACAAAGACATATACGTGATGCATAGAGGAAACCACTCACTTAGACCAGCCTAACTCTCAAACGCATGACATGCCCCACGCCATCCCAGGGTGCCTAGATGGTACCAAGAATCACAAGGATACCCAGAGGGATCAATCAAAAATCTACATAATATAAAAATATGCATACTATAAATAATCCAAAAACCTTGGGATGGAATTAGAAAAAATAAAAAATAATAATAATAAGTAGCCCTAAATTCAGCAAATACTCACTTGGCTATGAAGATGTAAAAGTTTCAATATCAAGCCTAGCGGGTGTAAGTGTACCAGACTGGACTCTAGATGAAAGGACAGTGGCTGTGGGCTAAAATGAAAAAAAGGCTGTCAGAAGTATAGACAGCTAAATAATCCCAGTAAGGTCTATCATTAAATAATGAACAGAGGTTACCTCAAAAGAGAATGATGAGGCCTCAGAACATATGCAGGAAAAATATCTCCATAGGACACAGTGGGGTTTATTTATGAAAGGCAAATACACTTTGCACTGCAGGTGCACTTGAAAGTGCACTTGGAAGTGCAGTCGCTCTAAATCTAAGGGGTAGATCTGAAATGAGTGGAAGCTCTGCTGATTTTATCACCCAATCACGTGGAAGCTAAAATGCTGTTTTTTATTTTCCTTGCATGTCCCCCTCGGATCTACAGCGACTTTACTTCCAAGTGCACTTTCAGTGCACTTTCAAGTGCACTTGCAGTGCAAAGTGGATTTTCCTTTAGTAAATAACCCCCAGTATGTGACCATCTATAGAGAAATATGACACAATTTAACCACTTGACGACCGCCTCACGCCGATGTACATCGGCAAAGCGGCACGGACAGGCAAAATCACGTACATGGTACGTGATTTGCCTTCCGCGGGTGGGGGGTCCGATCGGACCCCCCCCGCCGCCCGAGGCGGTCCCGTTTTGTCCCCCGGCGATCGGAGATGAGGGGGAGGCCATCCGTTCGTGGCCCCCCCCTCGCGATCGCCGCCGGCCAATGGGAACACTCCTTTGCTGCTGTATGCTAAACAGCAGCAAAGGAAATGATGTCATCTCCCCTCGGGTCGGTAGTTTCCGTTCCGGCCCGAGGAGAGACGACATGTGAGTGAGTGCACCAACACACACACACACAGTAGAACATGCCAGGCACACATTACACCCCGATCCCCCCCCCCGATTGCCCCCCGATCCCCCCCCGATCACCCCCCCCCCCTGTCACAAACTGACACCAGCAGTTTTTTTTTTTTTTTTCTGATTACTGCATAGTGTCAGTTTGTGACAGTTACTGTGTTAGCACAGTTAGTGTTACCCCCCTGTAGGTCTAGGGTACCCCCCTAACCCCCCCTAATAAAGTTTTAACCCCTTGATCACCCCCTGTCACCAGTGTCACTAAGCGATCATTTTTCTGATCGCTGTATTAGTGTCGCTGGTTCCGCTAGTTAGTGAGGTAAATATATAGGTTCGCCGTCAGCGTTTTATAGCGTCAGGGACCACCATATACTACCTAATAAATGTTTGAACCCCTTGATTGCCCCCTAGTTAACCCTTTCACCACTGATCACCGTATAAGTGTTACGGGTGACGCTGGTTAGTTCGTTTATTTTTTATAGTGTCAGGGCACCCGCCGTTTATTACCGAATAAAGGTTTAGCCCCCTAATCGCCAGGCGGTGATATGCGTCGCCCCAGGCAGCGTCAGATTAGCGCCAGTACCGCTAACACCCATGCACGCAGCATACGCCTCCCTTAGTGGTATAGTTTCTGAACGGATCAATATCTGATCCGATCAGATCTATACTAGCGTCCCCAGCAGTTTAGGGTTCCCAAAAACGCAGTGTTAGCGGGATCAGCCCAGATACCTGCTAGCACCTGCGTTTTGCACCTCCGCCCAGCCCACCCAAGTGCAGTATCGATCGATCACTGTCACTTACAAAACACTAAACGCATAACTGCAGCGTTCGCAGAGTCAGGCCTGATCCCTGCGATCGCTAACAGTTTTTTTGGTAGCGTTTTGGTGAACTGGCAAGCACCAGCCCCAGGCAGCGTCAGGTTAGCGCCAGTACCGCTAACACCCACGCACGCACCTTACACCTCCCTTAGTGGTATAGTATCTGAACGGATCAATATCTGATCCGATCAGATCTATACTAGCGTCCCCAGCAGTTTAGGGTTCCCAAAAACGCAGTGTTAGCGGGATCAGCCCAGATACCTGCTAGCACCTGCGTTTTGCCCCTCCGCCCAGCCCAGCCCAGCCCACCCAAGTGCAGTATCGATCGATCACTGACACTTACAGAACACTAAACACATAACTGCAGCGTTCGCAGAGTCAGGCCTGATCCCTGCGATCGCTAACAGTTTTTTTGGTAGCGTTTTGGTGAACTGGCAAGCACCAGCCCCAGGCAGCGTCAGGTTAGCGCCAGTACCGCTAACACCCACGCACGCACCGTACACCTCCCTTAGTGGTATAGTATCTGATCGGATCAATATCTGATCCGATCAGATCTATACTAGCGTCACCAGCAGTTTAGGGTTCCCAAAAATGCAGTGTTAGCGGGATCAGCCCAGATACCTGCTAGCACCTGCGTTTTGCCCCTCCGCCCGGCCCAGCCCACCCAAGTGCAGTATCGATCGATCACTGTCACTTACAAAACTCTAAACGCATAACTGCAGCGTTCGCAGAGTCAGGCCTGATCCCTGCGATCGCTAACAGTTTTTTTGGTAGCGTTTTGGGGAACTAGCAAGCGCCAGCGGCGTAGTACACCCCGGTCGTAGCCAAACCAGCACTGCAGTAACACTTGGTGACGTGGCGAGTCCCATAAGTGCAGTTCAAGCTGGTGAGGTGGCAAGCACAAGTAGTGTCCCACTGCCACCAAGAAGACAAACACAGGCCCGTGGTGCCCATAGTGCCCTTCCTGCTGCATTCGCCAATCCTAATTGGGAACCCACCGCTTCTGCAGCACCCGCACTTCCCCCATTCACATCCCCAGCCAAATGCAGTCGGCTGCATGAGAGGCATTTTTATGTCCTCCCGAGTACCCCTACCCAGCGAACCCCCCCAAAAAAGATGTTGTGTCTGCAGCAAGCGTGGATATAGGTGTGACACCCGCTATTATTGTCCCTCCTGTCCTGACAATCGTGGTCTTTGCATTGGTGAATGTTTTGAACGCTACCATGCACTAGTTGAGTATTAGCGTAGGGTACAGCATTGCACAGACTAGGACACACTTTCACAGGGTCTCCCAAGATGCCATCGCATTTTGAGAGACCCGAACCTGGAACCGGTTACAGTTATAAAAGTTAGTTACAAAAAAAGTGTAAAAAAAATAAAATATATAAAATTAAAAAAAATAGTTGTCGTTTTATTGTTCTCTCTCTCTCTATTCTCTCTCTCTATTGTTCTGCTCTTTTTTTACTGTATTCTATTCTGCAATGTTTTATTGTTATTGTTATTGTTATTATGTTTTATCATGTTTGTTTTTCAGGTATGTAATTATTTATACTTTACTGTTTACTGTGCTTTATTGTTAACCATTGTTAACCATTTTTTTGTCTTCAGGTACGCCATTCACGACTTTGAGTGGTTATACCAGAATGATGCCTGCAGGTTTAGGTATCATCTTGGTATCATTCTTTTCAGCCAGCGGTCGGCTTTCATGTAAAAGCAATCCTAGCGGCTAATTAGCCTCTAGACTGCTTTTACAAGCCGTGGGAGGGAATGCCCCCCCCCCCACCGTCTTTCGTGTTTTTCTCTGGCTCTCCTGTCTCAACAGGGAACCTGAGAATGCAGCCGGTGATTCAGCCAGCTGACCATAGAGCTGATCAGAGACCAGAGTGGCTCCAAACATCTCTATGGCCTAAGAAACCGGAAGCTACGAGCATTTCATGACTTAGATTTCGCCGGATGTAAATAGTGCCATTGGGAAATTGGGGAAGCATTTTATCACACCGATCTTGGTGTGGTCAGATGCTTTGAGGGCAGAGGAGAGATCTAGGGTCTAATAGACCCCAATTTTTTCAAAAAAGAGTACCTGTCACTACCTATTGCTATCATAGGGGATATTTACATTCCCCGAGATAACAATAAAAATGATAAAAAAAAAATATGAAAGGAACAGTTTAAAAGTAAGATTAAAAAAGCAAAAAAATAATAAAGAAAAAAAAAAAAGAAAAAAAAGCACCCCTGTCGCCCCCTGCTCTCGCGCTAAGGCGAACGCAAGCGGCGGTCTGTCGTCAAACGTAAACAGCAATTGCACCATGCATGTGAGGTATCACCGCGAAGGCCAGATCGAGTGCAGTAATTTTTCCAGTAGACCTCCTCTGTAAATCTAAAGTGGTAACCTGTAAAGGCTTTTAAAGGCTTTTAAACATGTATTTATTTTGTTGCCACTGCACGTTTGTGCGCAATTTTAAAGCATGTCATGTTTGGTATCCATGTACTCCGCCTAAGATCATCTTTATTATTTCATCAAACATTTGGGCAATATAGTGTGTTTTAGTGCATTAAAATTTAAAAAAGTGTGTTTTTTCCCCAAAAAATGCGTTTGAAAAATCGCTGCGCAATTACTGTGTGAAAAAAAAAAATGAAACACCCACCATTTTAATCTGTAGGGCATTTGCTTTAAAAAAATATATAATGTTTGGGGGTTCAAAGTAATTTTTTTGCAAAAAAAAATAACTTTTTCATGTAAACAATAAGTGTCAGAAAGGGCTTTGTCTTCAAGTGGTTAGAAGAGTGGGTGATGTGTGACATAAGCTTCTAAATGTTGTGCATAAAATGCCAGGACAGTTCAAAACCCCCCCAAATGACCCCATTTTGGAAAGTAGACACCCCAAGCTATTTGCTGAGAGTCATGTCGAGTCCATGGAATATTTTATATTGCGACACAAGTTGCGGGAACGAGACAATTTTTTTTTTTTTTTTTGCACAAAGTTGTCACTAAATGATATATTGCTCAAACATGCCATGGAAATATGTGAAATTACACCCCAAAATACATTCTGCTGCTTCTCCTGAGTACGGGGATACCACATGTGTGAGACTTTTTGGGAGCCTAGCCGCGTACGGGACCCCGAAAACCAAGCACCGCCTTCAGGCTTTCTAAGGGCGTGAATTTTTGATTTCACTCTTCACTGCCTATCACAGTTTCGGAGGCCATGGAATGCCCAGGTGGCACAAAACCCCCCCAAATGACCCCATTTTGGAAAGTAGACACCCCAAGCTATTTGCTGAGAGGTATAGTGAGTATTTTGCAGACCTCACTTTTTGTCACAAAGTTTTGAAAATTGAAAAAAGAAAAAAAAAAATGTTTTTTCTTGTCTTTCTTCATTTTCAAAAACAAATGAGAGCTGCAAAATACTCACCATGCCTCTCAGCAAATAGCTTGGGGTGTCTACTTTCCAAAATGGGGTCATTTGGGGGGGGGTTTGTGCCACCTGGGCATTCCATGGCCTCCGAACCTGTGATAGGCAGTAAAGAGTGAAATCAAAAATTTTCACCCTTAGAAATCCTGAAGGCGGTGATTGGTTTTCGGGGTCCCGTGCACGGCTAGGCTCCCAAAAAGTCCCACACATGTGGTATCCCCATACTCAGGAGAAGCAGCTAAATGTATTTTGGGGTGCAATTCCACATATGCCCATGGCCTGTGTGAGCAATATATCATTTAGTGACAACTTTATGAAAAAAAAAAAAAAAAAGTGTCACTTTCCCGCAACTTGTGTCAAAATATAAAATATTCCATGGACTCAATATGCCTCTCAGCAAATAGCTTGGGGTGTCTACTTTCCAAAATGGGGTCATTTTGGGGGGTTTTGTGCCACCTGGGCATTCCATGGCCTCCGAAACTGTGATAGGCAGTGAAGAGTGAAATCAAAAATTTACACTCTTAGAAATCCTGAAGGCGGTGATTGGTTTTCGGGGCCCCGTACGCGGCTAGGCTCCCAAAAAGTCCCACACATGTGGTATCCCCATACTCAGGAGAAGCAGCTGAATGTATTTTGGGGTGCAATTCCACATAGGCCCATGGCCTGTGTGAGCAATATATCATTTAGTGACAACTTTTTGTAAATATTTTTTTTTTTTTTTTGTCATTTTTCAATCACTTGGGACAAAAAAAATAAATATTCAATGGTTCAACATGCCTCTCAGCAATTTCCTTGGGGTGTCTACTTTCCAAAATGGGGTCATTTGGGGGGGTTTTGTACTGCCCTGCCATTTTAGCACCTCAAGAAATGACATAGGCAGTCATAAACTAAAAGCTGTGTAAATTACAGAAAATGTACCCTAGTTTGTAGACGCTATAACTTTTGCGCAAACCAATAAATATACGCTTATTGACATTTTTTTTACCAAAGACATGTGGCCGAATACATTTTGGCCTAAATGTATGACTAAAATTTAGTTTATTGGATTTTTTTTATAACAAAAAGTAGAAAATATCATTTTTTTTCAAAATTTTCGGTCTTTTTCCGTTTATAGCGCAAAAAATAAAAACTGCAGAGGTGATCAAATACCATCAAAAGAAAGCTCTATTTGTGGGAAGAAAAGGACGCAAATTTCGTTTGGGTACAGCATTGCATGACCGCGCAATTAGCAGTTAAAGCGACGCAGTGCCAAATTGGAAAAAGACCTCTGGTCCTTAGGCAGCATAATGGTCCGGGGCTCAAGTGGTTAAGATCTCCAAAAGGACAAAAGTGTAATATATTAGTAGGAATATGCCTAAATACAGACTCACCAAAGGTCTCCTGGTTAGTATATTCCAGGGCCCTGTGCTGATAAGGCACAAACACTCATTAAGAAAATAGCCTGTAGCTCCAGATAGAGAATCTAAAAAGACCAGATATCTAGTGTCAGTTCCATAATGACAGCCTATTACTGAAACATAACTGATGAACAGAAGAGGATCTTAAGCAACAATGCAAGATTAATTTCACAAACCTGTCACAAGGAGTCCAGCAGAAATACACCGCTATAGTAGGAAACAGTAGCAATGAGCTTTATATAGTACCTTAAAAGCAGGCCCAACAGCTCTCCAGCAATTATTGCTGACTAGGGATGAGCCGAACACCCCCCGGTTCAGTTTGCATCCAGAACATGAGAACGGACCAAAAGTTTGGCGAACATTCGAACATCATTAAAGTCTATGGGACTGGGGGGGCGTGGCCTGGACGGCAATGGGATAGGACGTGTGTAACCAGCGCTCCGTCCGTGGTAGATCCTGCAACCAACATCCTGAGACCCCAAACAGTACTTTGTGCCCCACATCTGTGCCAGAAGGACCCGCTGCACCCTTCGAGCCATGTCTCCTCCGAAACGGAGCACTGTAGCCTCATCATCCCTAGACAGATACCGGAGGATGGAGCGGGACGGCGAGGGGCAAGATGGCGCCTCCTCTACAGCACACTCTGCTCCCCACACGGAACATGAGGGAGCTGATACAGCGCGCGTCCTAGAGGCGATCTCCCTATGCCAATCCACCCTCACTACCAAGCTGGAGGAGGTAAAGGTGGACATATCCCTGATAAGACAGGACATGACTAAACTCAGGGAAAGGGTTACTGAAACGGAGGCCAGAATTAGCCGGGCTGAGGACACTTTATACCCCCTACAGCATTCCCAGGATGATCTGAAGCGACAAGTTCAGATGTTGGCGCAGAAACATGACGACCTGGAGAACCGCGCTCGCAGATCCAACCTGCGCTTTATTGGCCTGCCTGAAGGTTCAGAAGGTACTGACCCAGCTACCTTCCTTGAAAAACTCCTCATCTCCACCTATGGCAGAGAGGCCTTCTCCACCACGTTTGTGGTGGAACGCGCACACCGCATGCCTGCCCGTCGACCACCTGAAGGAGCTCCTCCACGCACTTTTATCGCGAAGATGTTGAACTTCAGAGACCGCGATGCAGTTCTCCGCATGGCTAGAATCAAGGGCAACATTCCGTTCCAGTCAGGATTTGTCTCGGCATTCCCCGACTTTTCTGCGGAGGTGCAGAAACAACGCTCCAGATTCACAGAGGTCAAGCGACGCCTCCGAGCGCAACACATCAAGTATGCCATGCTGTTTCCTGCTCGCCTGCGTGTGGTGGGGGAAGATCGAGCATACTTCTTTGATGATCCAACACTAGCCTCGGAGTGGATTGATCGACGGGATGCAGAGAGAAACAGACCTGCCTAAAGATGATGCCTCCGTATACAGTGGACTAGGTGAGACCTCAGACCCCCATGCAATATATAAACATTTCCTACACATACTGAACCCTGATCGGAGACACTGGCTCTATTGGGAGCTGCAAAACACTATCTGACAAACACACTGCAGTGACAGAACCCATGTAGGGTTCACTTCGGAGCAGAACACATAATATGCCCAGTACCTATATGGCTGCAGTGAATTGCCTATGTAGTCTCTGACCGGGGCACATCCCCTGAGCTTCAGTGCAAGATTTTGATCCACCCCGATCTGGGGTACACACACCCCTGTATCTCTCACAATGACTTTACCTCATCGAAAGAAGAGACTGTTCTCTCCCTATGGACCTTTTCTGCCTGGTTCCTTAGACTCCTAAAGATAGTCACAGTCATGTTTGTAAAAAGAGGGATGAGGGAGGAGGGCACGGGGTCACCAGATCAGCATTAATAGTTATGGTTTACAATACATTTTTTATGAAAAATCTGTTACTTACTACTACAGACCACTGTTGGGCGTAAGAATGGAACATATTATACTACCAAGTGTTCCACAGACGCATTGTCTAAAATCTCGTTGCTGGACTACCAACCAGCGAATTATTCGCCCCTACCACTAGTGTGCCATATTGTCACCGGCACAGTTAAATAAGCTTTAGCCAGTGTCAATATAGGTAGTGTATACTACCAAGTGCCATGGTACCTACTAGTGGTAGCACAGGTTACGGGTTTGATGCTCCAGCCAAGTTTGGGCGGCTGAGAGCAGGGAGGGGGGTATGGGAATTGTTTCACTTAAGTTTCAAGAGCATGTGTTCTGATATGATGGAATATACCTGTAATGAATATGTATGGTATTACTTGACACTAAGATGGATCACTGTATGGGAAATTGTGCGTGTTGGGGCTGGGCCTGCCCTGGGAAGTCCTATCCAGCCGCACCCCTACACACACCCATATGACACATATGATTAACGTAAAATTCCTAACATGGAACGTCCGGGGAATCCGAGATAAAATTAAGCGAACGGCAATCTTTGGCTGCCTTAAGTCCTATCGTGCGGATATAATTGTATTAGTCGAAACGCACATAACAGGCCAGCTACAGGTTGCACTGAAACGCCCATGGATAGGGTGGGCGTACCACGCCACACACTCTTCCTACTCCCGAGGGGTTTCTATACTCATTGCTAAAACTACCCCATTTGGCATAATTTCAGTGCGGACGGATCCTCAGGGCAGGTTCATCTTTCTGCACTGTACTATTAGTGGCTCACAATATCTGATCCTTGCCTTTTACATACCCCCACCTTACAACTCTGCTATAGTCACAGAAGGGTTACTATATATGTCCCAACACCCTGCCATCCTGGCTATTTGGCTAGGGGATTTTAACACAGTCCTAAACCCTACTAGAGATAGGCTACAGTCCCCTCAGTGCGCCCAAACCCCTGACAGTACCAGATTTGGGCGATTGATGTCCGAATTCTCCTTAGCAGACACATGGAGATCTAAATACCCAAACACCCAGACCTTCTCTTGCTTTTCGACAACACATTCCACCATGTCCCGTATAGATTTCATTCTAATCTCAGAAATACTCCTCCCACTGCTAGCAGACGCAGGGTATCACACCAGATCCCTCTCAGATCACGCTCCCTGTTGGGCAACCCTACATCTAACCTCACACACGGGATCCCATACATGGCGCCTTCATCCCTTCTGGCTGTCTGCCTTAAAAGACCAGGAGGATATCCAAGAGGAATGGCAATATTTTTTCAACCGTAACAGGGACACCGCTTCGGTAAATATGGTGTGGGAGACATTTAAAATACATGTCCGTACAATCCTTTCTTCACGGATAAATAGATTAAAGGCCTCTTCTAAAGCTGCACTACACCTTGCCTCTGAAAAGGTAGAACTAGCAACTAAAGAATTTAACCTAGACCCCAATCCAGCCACAGTATCAGTACTCAAACTGCAAACCCGTACACTAAACCAATTACACTTTGAGAAAGCTAAACAAAAACTTTTCTTTTCAAAACAACGGATATTCGAGATGGGTGAACGAGCGGGTAAATTACTGGCGTATTTAGCCCACCAAGACACTAACCCACCGGTTGTGGTATCCTTGACAGACCCACATAATGCACCCTTAACAGACCCTATATCGGTAGCAACAGCATTCCGTACATATTATGCCGAACTTTACTCCTCTAAAGTAAATGTCACTGCTCAAGAGACACAGACATTTCTCCTCAATATACCATTTCCCCAAATCTCAGAATCTCAGATGGCAGACATGGAGGCCCCTCTTACTGCAGACGAGATCACAGCTGCGATTTCATCCCTAGCCCCAGCGAAAGCCCCAGGCCAGGATGGCATACCCCTAGACTTTTATGCAGAATATTCCGAGGTATTAGTCCCTGAACTACTTACATTATACAATTATATCTTCAAATCTGGCTCCCTACCTGAATCCCTCCGACGGGCAGTAATCATAGTGATCCCAAAACCAGGAAAAAATCCCCATTATCCGGAATCATATCGCCCAATATCACTGCTACAAGAAGATATCAAAATTCTAGCAAAAGTTTTGGCCATTCGACTCAATCAAATTATTCTCTCCATTATCCACCCTGACCAAACGGGATTCATGCCTGGAAAGAACACAGCCATGAATCTACGACGTCTTTATATGAATATCCAAGCGACCCATGAGAACATAGGCGACCAAGCAGTAGTGGCGCTGGACGCCGCCAAGGCATTTGACTCCGTGGAGTGGGAGTATCTGTGGGAGTGCCTTAGGGGGTTCGGATTCGGGCCCAGATTTATAAAGTGGGTACAACTATTATATTTCTCGCCAGAAGCTAGTGTTCTTGTGAACGGAACCCTATCAGATTCTTTCCCGCTGGAACGGGGTACCCGTCAGGGCTGCCCACTTTCCCCACTCTTGTATGCCCTGGCAGTCGAGCCCCTGGCCATTTCCCTCAGGATGCACCCGGGCATTAAAGGTCTCAGGGTTGGCAACCTGGTAGAGACGGTGAGCCTATACGCTGACGATATGCTTTTATATTTGGAGGATACTGGCCCGTCTCTCCAGGCGGCCCTAACGACCATAGAGGAATTTGGGAAACATTCCGGACTAAGTATAAACTGGTCTAAGTCGCAAATTATGCCCCTAGACCTAACACCACCCACGCGCCAATCAGCCTCCCTTCCATTGCTAAGAGTTGCATCTTTCAAATATTTAGGCGTATTAATTACTAGAGATCCCAAGGATTTTATCGTCAACAATATAGAGCCCTTATTTACATACTTGAAATCCCGTACACAAACCTGGACTAGACTCCCACTGGGAGTGATGGGGAGAATCAACCTTTTTAAAATGATTCTGCTCCCCAAATTTCTCTATATACTGTGGAACTCCCCAGTACTTATCCCCCTAAAAATTTTCAAAGCCCTAGACCAGATAGTTAACTCCTTCATATGGGGATCCAACAGACACAAGCTAGCTTGGAATACCCTAAAAAACCCCACCACCGCCGGAGGAGCTGCTCTCCCGGACTTACATACATACTATATAGCTGCACAGATTTCACACCTTTTTCATCTACATAAATCTGATAAAGATAGATACCAAGCTTTAATATGTAGAGAACTAAATAAGGATATACATTCTCCTCTGCAAGTAATATTTAGAGGCAAGGAAGGCAAGGGTAGAGGAATGACTCAGAACCACATGCTACATCAACATAAAAGAATTTGGGAGATTGCGCTTAATTTAACTGGAGCTGATTTCTACCACTCGCACACACCCTTATGGCACAACCGTCAACTACAAGAACTATTGCACATACCAGCTGCTACACTGTGGGCCACTAAGGGAATCACATACCTATTTCAGGTACTTACGCCTCTAGGGGTGAGACATTTCCAAGCACTTAGAGAGGAATTTGATTTACCCGCACATATGCTGTTTAACTATATGCAACTAAGACATGCTCTACGGGCCCAATTCACAGATGGATTCCCCAACACACAAACGTTACCAATGGTTGAAGTGATCACAGGCGAAGAGCCAGCTAAACTGATATCCAACCTCTATAACATCATAAGGGCGCGATCAGTAGCCAGAATTATAGATAGAGCTAAAAATAGGTGGGAAGAGGACATAGGCCCAATAGAAGACTCAGATTGGGAGGAGGCATTGGAGAATGTTAAGAAATCATCCCCAACACTTTCAGACCGTTTGACTCAATTATATATTATCCACAAAGCCTACCTTACCCCCACACGGCTGATCAAATTCTCACGTGACCAGGATCCAAACTGCCCAGGGTGCTTAGCTAACCCATGTTCATTTGCTCATCTAATATGGGAATGTCCAAACATTCAGCACTACTGGACACAGGTTATTAAATTTTTACACGACCACATGGGCTCACCCCTACAACTTGATCCCAAAACATGCCTACTAGGTATATTGCCAGACGCTGACACTGAAAAGTATTTGGCAACTTTCCTATACGAAACCTTGTTCTGTGCCAGGAAAGTAATTGCCAGATACTGGATGAGGGTAAATCCCCCCACAGTTCGAGCCTGGATTGCTGAAGTAAACAAAACACTGCCGTATAAGCAAGTATTATATAGCCATAGAGGGTGCCCGGTCAAGTATAACAGAATCTGGGATAGGTGGCTCAACTCCAGTGAAACCTGTATTGAATAACTACATAAATGAGAGATTACCTGATGTAAGCAATACTTATAATGCGTTGTTTACTCCTTAATGTTAATTGAAATACCACTAAGACACTTAGATATGGTTGGGGAAATAAGGGGAGACTTTAATGATACTCAGCGCAATGTACCCAAGGACATTAACACAAGTATGACCCTCTGATGTAATGAAAACCATACCTAACAAACTCTTTTTTCTTCTTCCTCTGCGTGTACAAGTGTACCTTGATTATTCGTATCCTTGGAACAAATGTATTCCGTATATGTACTGTTGTTATTTTCTTTCTCTGACAATCAATAAACATGCTCTTGTTTAAAAAAAAAAAAAAAAAAGTCTATGGGACTGGAACGTAAGAAATCAAAAGTGCAAATTTTAAAGGCTAATATGCAAGTTATTGTCCTAAAAAGGGTTTCGGGACCTGGGTCCTGCCCCAGGGGACATGTATCAATGCAAAAAAAAGTTTTAAAAATGGCCGTTTTTTCAGGAGCAGTGATTTTAATGCTGCTTAAAGTGAAAAAATAAAAGTGAAATATTCCTTTAAATATCGTACCTGGGGGGTGTCTATAGTATGCCTGTAAAGTGGCTCGTCTTTCCCATGTTTAGAACAGTCCCTGCACAAAATGACATTTCTAAAGGAATAAAAGTCATTAAAAACTGCTTGCGACTGTAATGTAATGTCGGCCCTTTGTTTGGTCTTGTATGGATATTAAGGGGAACCCCGCACCCAAATTCAAAAGAAGAAAAGGCGTGGGGCCCCAGGCCCAATATACACTGAACAGCAGTATACAGGCAGTCCCCGGGTTACAAACAAGATAGGGACTGTAGGTTTGTTCTTAAGTTGAATCTGTTTGTAATTTGGAACAGGTACATTTTTTTAAGTGTAGCTCTTGCCAAAAAAAATCTATTTTTAAGCTTTTTGGATAATATAGGGAAGGGTTATCATCACCCCTGCAAGATTTGTTTTGCTGTCTGTGCCCCTGTTCAGAAGATTTCACCTCACTTTCTGTCCCAATGACAATTGGATTTTGAAAAGTTAGGGTTTTTAGGGAAACAAGAATTGGTGATAAAGCATCAGTGGAGATACCTTTTCCCCATATTAACTCTTACAGGAGAGAATTTCCCTTCCTAGGGGTAGATTTCCTCTCACTTCCTGTTGTCTCCCTCCGTTTGTAAGTAGGAGTTGTATGTAAGTCAGATGTTTGAAAGTAGGGAACCGCCTGTATTTACTATATGGCCTGCCCTATATATACTCTGCAGAAATTTGGGCCTTAGGTGATGGTGGTGCCAGAACACTGTAAGCCCACACAGTTACTCTTGGTGGGCACTGGAACGGGCCCTGCTGTGAAATATTATATCAAGAATTGTAATTACATGACCCTGTTAAACAGGGCCAGACAAATTGGGCCTTTGGTGGTGGTGTGGTGGTGTTGCCACAACATTGTTAGCCCTCACAGTTACTCTTGGTGGGCGCAGGAATGGGCCCTGCTGTGAAATATTAGATCAAAAATTGTAATTACACGCCCCTGTTGAACGGGGGCAGAAAAATTGGGTCTTAGGCAGTGGTGGTGGTGCCACAACACTGTAACCCCTCACAGATTCTATTGTTGAGCGCAGGAACGAGCCCTGCTGCAAAATATTAGATCAAAAATTGTAATTACGCGCCCCTGTTAAAAAGGGGCAGAAAAATTGGGCTTTAGGCACTGGTGCCCAGAACCAAAAATGTTCTTAGAAGCTATCAACATAACATTGAAGAGGAATAGGATAGTCACTCAGCATAACAGGATAGTCACTCAGCATCAGCATAGGCAGTCTTCAAGGGATCTCACATTCATAAAAAAATTAATCGGTTACATCAGCATCAGGTGCTTGTTAGCTGGTGATCCAAGACTGATTCATTTTTATGAAGGCGAGCCGATCAACCGTGTCTGTGGACAGGTGCACTCTGTGATCGGTTACAAAGCCTCTAGCAGCACTAAATGTGCGTTCAGATAGAACGCTGGATGCAGGACAGGCCAGTAGCTCAATTGCATACTGTGCAAGCTCTGGCCAGTGATCCATCCTCAAGACCCAGTAACCCAGAGGATTTTCGGCTGGAAAGGTCTCCAAGTCTGATCTTGCCCCAAGGTATTCCTGCACCATGTAAATCAGACGCTGGCAATGGTTGCTGGAACTGATCAGACCTTGGGGCTCCAGACTAAAAAACTGTCTGAACGCATCGGTCAGACGGCCACCTTCTCTACCGCTCCTTCTGTGACTGACCGAAGCCTCAGCAACACGTTGTCCAGGAGGACCAGGAAATTGCAACCTCCCAGGCTCTGCATTGCACAAACCTTTCTGGAAGGGTTGCCAGTAAGTACTGATCCCTCTCCTTGATACCACGAATCCGAGGGTCCTTTCGCAGGCTTTGCAGAATCAGTGTCAGAAAGCATGAACCAGACCAAGACACAAGTACAGTAAAATTACACTTGTTTATTAATAGAAATAAAAAGGTAAATAGAGTAAGCATAGTCAAAGCATAGCCAGAGTACAGTAAGCGGATCGGGTAGTCAGCCAAACCAGAGTTCAGTAAGCTGATCTGGTAATCAGCCAATCCAGAGTTCAGTAACCAGATCAGGTAATCAGCCAGGCCAGAAGTCAGGGATCCAAGTAGAGGAACAGCAAGCAGGATAAGGAGCCAGAAGGGATGTCGGCAAAGCCAGTCTTTAAACAGGAACGCAAGAGATGGTTTCTTGTAATGTGACCAAGGCGAAGGCAGGAATGAAGTGAGCTGGAGATCTTTAAGTAGGCGGGACTGACAAGCAGATCTACAACAGCTGGTTAAATGTGGAGATGAGAGCTGGCAATTAGCCGACAGCTGAGCGGCCAGCTCAGAGAAGGAAGGGCTGAGCCAGCCCTGACAATCAGGGAGGCCATGCAGCGTAGGTTTGCTGAGGCATTTGGTCCGGAGTCCTCTGGGTCACTAAGGACAACATAATCCGCAGTCACCTCCTCCCAACCACGTACAAGTCCATGGGTTTCTGAGGACTGAAAAAGATCCCTTGAAGACTGTTGCTGATGCTGAGTGCCAGGCTCCACCTCCATGCTGACACAATCCTCCTCCTCCCCCTTCTCTTCCTGTGTGATAGGCGGGCCTGCAAAAATACTGTCTGGATAAAGGGGGCCTTGGGAGGTAAGGAAGTCCTCCCCTTCCTCCCTCTGTTCTGCCTCAAGTACCCTGTCTATTATTCCACACAGCATGTGCTCCAACAGGAAGACAAGAGGGACAGTATCACTGATGCATGCACTGTCACTGCTCACCATCCTCATGGCCTCCTCAAATGGTGACAGGACAGTGCATGCATCCATGATCATTAGCCACTGGCATGGCAAAAAAAAGCCAAGCTCCCTGACGCTGTCCTGGTGCCATACTCGCACAGGTACTCATTGATGGCCCTCTACTGCATGTGCAGTCACTGCAGCATTGCCAATGTTGAGTTTCACCTGGTGGGCATGTCACAGATGAGGCGGTTCTTGGGCAGGTTGCATTCCTTTTGAAGGTCAGCCAGCCGAGCACTGGCATTATATGACCGGCGGAAATGCCCACAGACTTTCCTGGCCTGACTCAGGAGATCCTGTAAGCCCAGGTACCTGCACAAGAACCACTGCACCCCCAAGTTAAGGATGTGAGCCAAACAGAGAACATGGGTCAAGTGTCCCTGTTGGAGGGTGGAGAGGAGGTTGGTGCCATTGTTGCAAACAGCCATTCCTGCCTGAAGCTGGTGTGGCGTCAACCACCTCTGAACCTGCCCCTGCTGAGCTGCCAGAACCTCTGCCCCAGTGTGGCTCCTGTCCCTTGAGCAGACCAACTCAAGCACCACATGGCATCTTTTTGCCTTAGTGCTTGCGTAGCCCCTAGAATACCTACGGAACACCACTGGTTCCTAGGACAAATCTGCACAGGAAGAAGCCATAGAGGAAGAAGAAGAGAAGGGGGTGGAGGAGAGAGGTGTGGCAGAATCACCACTACCAGCATTTTGGAGGCGTGGTGGCGAAACAAGCTCCCACATTACTGCACCCTGTCCTGCATCCTTCCCAGCTGCCAGCAGGGTTACCCAGTGCGCCGTGAAAGAAAGGTAATGTCCCTGTCCATGCCTGCTGGACCATGAGTCAGTGGTAATATGCACCTTATCGCTGACCGCCTTGTCCAATGAGGCCAAGACATTGCCTTCCACATGTCAGTAGAGAGCCGGAATGGCCTTCCGAGAAAAAAAAAGGCGTTTAGGAACCTGCCACTGAGGTACCGCACATTGTCAGAGAAGCAATAAGAGAAGAGCCTGCCAACATTGGAAGGTTCCTGTGCGTTTGCGCGGCGGAGCCGCGCTACGGCGCATGCGCGTTAGCAAAGTAGCGGCACACACGGGGTCACTACACGGCGTAACGGCGTAATGGCGTACGAACGTTCGTTCGTCAGCGTTACGCCCCCTTCCTGGCCTATATAAGGACTGACTCATTCTCTGTTTAATTGCTGGTTTGTCTTTCAGCTTCCAGTGTTCCGTTCCTGATTCCTGCTCCTTGTGTTTACCTGTTTGACCCGGATTTGCCTGACCTACCTTGTTTCTCTCCAGTGTTTGACCTCGGCTTGTTAAAAGGACTTCTCTACCATCTGCTTCCAGTGTTTGACCCTCTGCCTGTCTCCGGATTCTCCTGCCTTCTCGTGTATGACCCCGGCTTGTTTAACGGACTCCTCTACTGACATCTCCAGTACTATACCTCTGGCTTGCCTTCAGGACTTCTCTGCTTACAGTCTGCTGTGTTTGACCCTCGGCCTGCTTAAAGGACTTTCTCTGCTACCAGCCTCCAGTATATGTTCTCGGCCTGCACCGCAGACTCCTCATTACTGGGTTCTCTGTGCCTGATCTCCTGCTCCCGTTGTGTTTACGGGTTAGAACCCCAGCCGGGTCTTCTCCAGTTCCAGGGGCAGAGCCACCATTGCTCTCTACGTTACAGAAGTCCTCCTCTCAAGAGCTACCTGCCTGCTGGCGACCCGTGCCTCTCTGGGCCCTATACCCTCTGTACCATCACCAGGGGTATAGTGCGCTTAGTTGCAAGGGAAGCCACTCCCAGCATCTCGGCCTCGGTCAGTACCCGTGATAGTACAAACCAGCCAGATGTCTGAGGCCGACAGAGTGGGATCCCCTCTCGAGGCTCTATGCCAGCAGGTCACGACCCTTATGCAAGCAGTCCAGAGGCTACAAGATGGCTATTTCCAACTAGAAGGTCGTCTCCAGCACCTAATCTTATCTCCCGGGGATGCAACCTCCACATCCCCCAGTGGGGCCAGCTCTTCGCAAGATCCCTCCAGCTCGGCTCCTGCGGTTGTGATGCCTCACCCAGAACCTAGGGTGCCTACACCCGAATGATTTTCCGGGAATCGGAAAAGGTTTAGAGCATTTAAGAATGCCTGCTTGTTATACCTGGCTCTCCAACCTAAGACTTTCAGTTCTGAGACAGTAAAAGTAGGGTTCATTATTTCCTTGTTGTCCGAAGAACCCCAAGCCTGGGCTCACAACCTCCTGGAGCAGAAGAGCCCTTTACTCAACTCTGTGGAAACCTTCTTTGAATCCATGGGAAGATTATATGATGATCCCCAACGCACGGCCACGGCCGAGTCCATCTTACATACCTTAGTCCAGGGAAAGAGACCGGTGGAGGACTATACGGTCGAATTTCGAAAATGGTCTGGGGACACTGGATGGAACGAGGCGGCTCTCAAATACCAGTACCGCCAGGGACTCTCAGAGACTCTCAAAGACGAATTAGCACGTGTTGATTCTCCTTCCACCCTGGAGGAGTTGATCCAGCTAGCCATAAAACTAGATAGATGTCTACGGGAACGACGTTCTGAACGTTTTCAACCTCCCCGGCCTACATGGATGCTACCCAGGGTCCCCACAGGCCATCCTCTTCCTACAGTCCCTTCTTCCTCTACCTCGGAGAGTGAGCCAATGCAACTGGGCCTGATCCGGGCTCCACTTACACCTGATGAGAAACAACGCCGGCGGGAAGCCAATCTCTGCCTGTACTGTGGAGGGTCAGGCCACTTTTTGCGCAACTGTCCTATAAGACCCAGTAAGTCCCAGCTACCAACAGCTATGAACTTTCAAGTCAATGGTTCAAGTTCAACTCACCTTGTCCTTCCTGTCTCCCTACAGGTGGCAGGCGAGGAGATCCGGCTACCAGCCATTATTGATTCTGGCGCCTGCAGCTGCTTCCTGGATACATCTCTAGCCCGAAGCTTACACATTCCTCTGCAAAATAAAAGACAAAGTCTCCAAATCCACTTGGCCGATGGATCATCCCCCTGTTCCGGGCCTGTTACCCAAGAAACTAAACCCACTCTCACCATCACAGATTCAGGACATCAAGAATTTCTTTGTTTTGACATCATTTGCTCCCCCATGTTCCCTATCATCCTGGGACTTCCATGGTTGCAAGCTCACGACCCCCATATTAATTGGAGTGAGAAGAAGATCTCCTTCTCTTCGGCCTACTGCTCCCAGCACTGCTTCACCTCTGGTTCTGTCTGCACAGCTCCCTGTCTGACCATCCAGCCTGTCCCTGATCATCTTCAGCACGTCCCTGCAGCCTACCGTGAATTCATGGACATTTTTGACAAAAAGAAGGCCGACAGTTTGCCTCCTCACCGACCATACGACTGTCCCATTGATCTCTTACCTGGCTCCGAGATCCCTTTTGGTCGTATATTTCCTCTATCAGAAAAAGAGTTGGAGGCTCTTCGGCCCTACATCAACGAAAACCTTGAAAAGGGATTCATTCATCCTTCCTCCTCTCCGGCCGGAGCAGGGATCTTCTTCGTTGAAAAAAAAGATGGTACTTTAAGGCCTTGTGTGGATTACAGGGAGATCAACAAGATCACCATCAAGAACCGTTATCCGCTTCCCCTCATCCCAGAACTGTTCCAACGGTTTCGAACCGCACGAGTTTTCTCTAAACTTGACCTAAGGGGCGCCTACAACTTGGTTCGGATACGCCCAGGGGATGAGTGGAAAACGGCTTTTAGGTCTAGATTCGGGCATTTTGAATATCTAGTGATGCCATTCGGCCTATGCAATGCCCCAGCTACATTCCAACACCTAGTGAATGACATTTTTCGTGAGTACTTAGATGACTTTGTGATCGTTTACCTTGACGATATTCTGATTTTCTCTACAACCATTGAGCTGCATCAAGTCCATGTGAAAAAGGTACTCACGATCCTCAAGAAGCACGGACTTTACCTAAAGGGAGAGAAATGTGAATTCGAAAGAACGGTAGTCCAATTCCTAGGGTTCATCATCTCCACTGAAGGGGTCTCAATGGATCCTCAGAAAGTGAAGTCTATCCAGGAATGGCCAGCCCCTACCGATAAAAAGGGGGTCCAACGATTTGTGGGCTTTGCCAACTTTTATCGCAGGTTTATAAAAGGATTCTCATCGATCATTTCTCCCATAACCCAATTGACTCGCCAGCAAAGTCGATTCCAGAGGTCTCCAGAAACTCAGGAAGCATTTGACAGACTGAAGGATCTATTTACTTCTGCCCCGATACTACTGCACCCAGATCCCGCTTTCCCTTATGTGTTGGAAGTAGACGCCTCAGAGTCAGCTTTAGGAGCAATTCTATCCCAAAGATGAGGCCAGAAGGCCCTTCTTCACCCTGTGGCATTTGCCTCCCGGAAACTGTCCCCGCCAGAAAGGAACTATGACGTGGGGGAGCGTGAACTACTGGCCATCAAATTTGCTCTTGAGGAGTGGAGATATCTTTTGGAAGGTGCTTCTCACCCCATTATGATCTTCACAGATCACAAGAACCTGGAGTACCTTAGAACAGCAAAACGCCTCAGACCTCGGCAAGCCCGCTGGGCTTTGTTCTTCTCCAGGTTCAACTTCCACATTTCCTATCGGCCTGGTTCCAAGAATGGGAAAGCACACGCCCTATCTCGGATGTTCCCAGAGACCTCTCAAACAGCAGAACCTGGTACTATTCTGTCCTCACAGAATTTTCTTTGTTCAATCCAGCCAGATTTAAGAACTGCCATTGAACAGGCCTCCAGCCAATGCTTAAACCCTGAAGTACCCACACTGAGGAAACAGGATGGTTTACTATGGGCCCAAAACAAAATATTCGTTCCAGCACAAGTAAGACCCTTGGTACTAAGAACATTTCATGATAACAAGTTTGCAGGACATTTCGGGGTACAAAAGACCACGGAACTAATACATCGTTCCTTTTGGTGGCCAGGGTGGAGTCAGGACTGTAAGAACTATGTAAACTCCTGTATTATTTGCCAACGCAGCAAGGGATCCAATGCGAAAGCCTGGGGTCTGTTAAGACCATTACCCATTCCAGAGCAACCCTGGAAGGAAGTGGCTATGGACTTCATCGTCGACCTACCACCTGCTGAGGGGTTCTCCACCATCCTGGTAGTGGTCGACCGCCTTTCAAAAATGGCCCACTTCTTACCCATGAAGGGCACACCCTCTGCTTCAGATACCGTGGATATATTTATTAAGGAAGTGGTTAGGCTACATGGAGTGCCCGTTAGCATTGTGTCTGACAGAGGAGTCCAGTTCACCTCAAAATTTTGGAGAGACCTTTGCAAATCCCTGGAAATCAAGGTATGCCTGTCCTCAGCATATCATCCCCAAAGTAATGGCCAGACAGAGAGGACGAACCAAACGCTGGAACAATATCTGCGGTGTTTTTGCTCATGCTCTCAAGACAACTGGGTTTCGCTCCTCCCCTGTGCAGAATTTGCCTACAATAATTCCATACACACAGCAACCAACCAAACTCCTTTCTGGGCTAATTATGGATTTCACCCCTCTTTTCTGCCTAACTCTTTTTCAGAAGTATCAGTTCCTGCGGTGCAAGACCGATTAAATTCCATTCAAGCCAATTTTCAAATAATTCAGGAAGCTATGAAGAAGGCACAGGACAGCTACAAGAAATACTATGACAAGGGGAGGAGGAGCAACCCAATCTTTAAAATTGGGGATGAAGTCTGGCTATCTGCAACAAACCTTAAACTTTCCTGTCCCTCACGCAAGTTAGGTCCAAAGTTTATTGGTCCTTTCAAGATAAAGAGAGTAGTGAACCCCGTGGCCTTTGAACTGTCTTTACCCAGCTCTTACAGAATCCATCCTGTCTTTCATACTTCTCTGTTAAAACCAGTAACTCCCAGTTCTTTCCCAGGAAGGGAGGAGTTGCCACCTCCTCCAATTAATATTGAAGGCGAAGATGAATTTGAGGTGGAGGCTATAATGGACTGTAGGAGGAGGGGGGGTCATATCCAGTATTTGGTCAAGTGGAAAGGGTACCCCCCAGAAGATAATTCTTGGGAACCCTCCTCCAATATACACGCCCCACGGTTAATACAAACATTCCACAAGAAATACCCGGGAGTACTGGCCAGATTGGGCATCCGGAGGTTGCCCTTTGGGGGGGGGGCACTGTCAGAGAAGCAATAAGAGAAGAGCCTGCCAACATCGGAAGGTTCCTGTGCGTTTGCGCGGCGGAGCCGCGCTACGGCGCATGCGCGTTAGCAAAGTAGCGGCACACACGGGGTCACTACACAGCTTAGCGGCGTAATGGCGTACGAACGTTCGTTCGTCAGCGTTACGCCCCCTTCCTGGCCTATATAAGGACTGACTCATTCTCTGTTTAATTGCTGGTTTGTCTTTCAGCTTCCAGTGTTCCGTTCCTGATTCCTGCTCCTTGTGTTTACCTGTTTGACCCGGATTTGCCTGACCTACCTTGTTTCTCTCCAGTGTTTGACCTCGGCTTGTTAAAAGGACTTCTCTACCATCTGCTTCCAGTGTTTGACCCTCTGCCTGTCTCCGGATTCTCCTGCCTTCTCGTGTATGACCCCGGTTTGTTTAACGGACTCCTCTACTAACATCTCCAGTACTATACCTCTGGCTTGCCTTCAGGACTTCTCTGCTTACAGTCTGCTGTGTTTGACCCTCGGCCTGCTTAAAGGACTTTCTCTGCTACCAGCCTCCAGTATATGTTCTCGGCCTGCACCGCAGACTCCTCATTACTGGGTTCTCCGTGCCTGATCTCCTGCTCCCGTTGTGTTTACGGGTTAGAACCCCAGCCGGGTCTTCTTCTCCAGTTCCAGGGGCAGAGCCACCATTGCTCTCTACGTTACAGAAGTCCTCCTCTCAAGAGCTACCTGCCTGCTGGCGACCCGTGCCTCTCTGGGCCCTATACCCTCTGTACCATCACCAGGGGTATAGTGCGCTTAGTTGCAAGGGAAGCCACTCCCAGCATCTCGGCCTCGGTGAGTACCCGTGATACACATTACAAAAATTCTCTAAAGGGGGCAGAGTCAACCAGCTGAAAAGGCAGCAGTTGGAGTGCCAGCAATTTAGCCAAACTAGCATTTAGGCGCTGAGCACGTGGATGACTGGGACCAAATTTCTTTTGATGGTTTAGCAACTGGGGTAGGGAAATTTGCCTGTTACAAACGGATTTAAGTGCACCGCTAGCAGATTGCCCACAAGTGCTTGTGATACCTAATTCTACACCTTCATTCCTCTCAGTGCAGGTCTCTGAGAGGACTGAAGGTATAGTGGGGTTGGAGATCCCAGCTGATACGGACAAGGAGAGGTCCGCCTTGTTCTTTGGAGTGGGTCTTTTAAGTACTGTTGCCAACGGACTGCATGGGAGCTCAACATCAAGCATGCGGTGCCCAAGCGGCTGCTGTTCTGTCTATGCTTGATACGCTTCAGACATATGTTGCAAACAGCAATGGTGCAATCTGCTACACATGTCTCAAAAAAGCCCACACCAAAGAACTTTTGAAAAAATGCACGGAGTCAGCAGCGCCCTGCACATGCAGAGCTCTGCGGTGTGATGCAGTCGGTTGGCTGCCCTTAAGCTGGCCCCTGGAGGGCATCCTGCCTCATTGGAAATGTGCCGCCTCCTCCTCCTCCTCCTCCCCTCTTTTATCAGGCACCCATGTAGAGTCAGTGACCTCATCATCCCCTCCCTCCTTGCCACTGGAGCAAACCTGGCAGTATGCTGCAGCGGGGGGGAACATGACTGCCAGTTTCTTGTCCTTCTTGGGCACCCCCTCTCTCTGGGCTCACGTCACTGCCTTTATCCTCAACCTGGGTACCTTCATCAGAGCCTTCAAAACACTGCACATTCTCCTGCAGCATGTACCCGACACTGTGGTCAAACAGTTCAGGAGACTCCTGAGGACATGATGGTGGGGCTAGGGAAGGAGTGACTGATGCCACTGAGCCGATGTAATAGGTTGCTTTGGCAGCTGCATTGGCAGCCAAACTTTTCTTAGACTGGGTAACAGAGGATGAGGAGGATGAGGACGGCTTTGTGATCTACTCTACCTAGTCTTCTGCATGTTGTGGCTTAACACGGCCAGCTGTTGAAAAAATGGACAAGCATGCCCCATGGCCATGTGCTGAGGATGCACCGTGTCCACGACTAGCACTGTAGGCTGCAGACACAGAGTCTGCGTGCCCTCTTTTAGTGGCCTGTGAGCATCTGCCTTTCCTTGGTGGAGACTGTATACATATCTTTATGCACTGCAGATCACTGAATCATGCCTGCCTGAAAGTGTCATTGAAAACGTACACCAGGAATGGCCTGTAGTCAGGTATAGGCTTGGCTAGACTAGAATGCAGTGGATATATATGTAGGAGACTGTATATATATCTTTATGCACTGCAGATCACTGAATTACCTACCTGGCCTGCCTGCCTGAAATTGTCTTCGAAAACATACACCAGCAATGGCCTGCAGTCAGATATAGGCTTGGCTAGACTAGAATGCAGTGAATATATATGTAGGAGACTGTATATATATTTTATGCACTGCAGACACTGAATCTCCTGCCTGCCTGCCTGAAAGTGTATTTGAAAACGTACACCAGGAACTACCTGCAGTCAGATATAGGCTTGGCTAGACTAGAATGCAGTGGATATATATATGTTGGAGACTGTATATATATTTAATGCACTGCAGATCACTGAATCACTTGCCTGCCTGAAAGTGTATTTGAAAACGTACACCAGCAATGGCCTGCAGTCAGATATAGGCTTGGCTAGACTAGAATGCAGTGGATATATATGAGGGAGACAGTATATATATTTTATACACTGCGGATCACTGAATAACCTGCCTGCCTGAAAGTGAATTTGAATATGTACACCAGGAATGGTCTGCAGTGAGATCTAGCTAAACTGGATACAGTGTGTATGGTGTGTGTATATGTATATACAAAGCGGGGATGTGTATATATATATATACTAAATACACTGCAGCTAACTGAATCAACTGCCTGCCTGAGTATATTAGAAACAGTCACCTCAAAAGGACAATACAGAGAACAGTATCTAACGCGTTTCACATCAATGGATGCTTACTCATAGCTAAAGTATTTAAGAAGAAATGTGCATATAAATAGAAAAGTAGGCTGAACACCCATCAATAAAAACGAAACAATTAAACAACACCCTTAACACAAATTAAACCCAGAAACCCAAGGATAGGAAACACCTGTGAATTGAGGATAACCAGAAAAACATTGACATTCCAAATAACAAAATGTCAGTGGATGGCAATCAAAAATAATAGCCATAATGTTGTCTCATCACAGTGTGCATATCACAAAGGGATAATAAGTATGTAATAACAACTCAAAAAGGAATAATAATGAGATAAATAAAAATAGAATAAAAGTAAAATGAAATAAGATACAGATGGTAAAGAATAAGAATAGACAAAAATGAAGAAAAATAATAATACATACATCAATAAAACACCCGCATGAGTGAAAAAATGTGTGAATATGGTAGGCATAAAGTAGGTTGTTATGAAAAATTAACCTAGTAGCTAAATCTGACAAATCACCAAAGTATCACATAAACAAAGGAATTGAAAAAAATTCCACCAATACTGTGGTAAAAGTTCCAATGATGTATGAAAATGTATCAATTTCAGAGACTCCAATGGTATATAAAAATATATCTATTTCACAATGTTATTACATGTAACAGAAATGGGGACACTATTACCAAAAATAAATAAACTGGTAATAATAAATATATATAAACCCGAGTAGTATATTATGTTTCATCTGAATAGTCAGAATAAAAAAAAATAGTTGTTAAATTATTAAATGTTACCCAAAAATATACAATTAATAATTTAAAAAGAAGGTAAGGGTTTATGTATCTGATGTAAGAGTGAAGAAAAGAAATAAAATAGCCAGGACCCTGGCTCATTTAATATGAGAAAAGTTCTAAAGATCATCTAGGCTCAAGTGTAGGATGAGACAAAAAAGTTTCCTAGCAATAAACAAAAATGTAGCAAAAAAACCCCCAAAACAAAGTAAAATAGTTATGGCACTATGGAGCAACATACACAGAGACACACGGAGACACAGAGTCTCACTTGATCCGCTGTGCGAGGACACAGAGTCTCACTCAATCCGCTGCAACAGCAAACACAGCAGTACTAGCATAGATCTAAATGTCATAGGGATACATTGAACGGAATGAGCTGAGAAGAGTACTGAATATGACCAAAGTCTCCTCCATCTGCTGCACTAGGGGACGAAGTACCTGAAATAGGGAAATTTGACTGCTAAAATCAATTGGTGGTGCACTGCTAGCTGTTTGGCTGCAAGTACTTGGGACACCTATTGCTGTACCTTCATTCCTCTCAGTGCAGGTTTTTCAGAGAACTGGAGGTATATTAGGGTTGGAGATCCCAGATGAGGAGCAAGGAGAAGTCCGCCTTTTTCTATGATGTGCGCATCCTCCAGCAGCATATAACCAACACTGTGGTCGAATAATTCTGGGGACTCCTCCATGTATGATGGTGGGGCTACGGAAGGAGGGACTGTGGCCAAGGAGCTGGTGGAATAGGCCGCTTTGGCAGCTGCATTGGAAGGCAAACTACTCTGAGCCTGGGTGACAGAGGATGAGGAGGATGAGAGACTTACTGTATATATATATATATATATATATATATATATACAAATACACTGCCACTAACTGAATAACCTACCTGCTTAATCTAACTCAAGCTATCTCTCTGTCCACGCCAACAACACCAAACATGGCTGCTATGTAAGCATCCTTATATAGTGCGGGGCGTGGACTTAGTCCCCCTGAGCCATGATTGGCCAAAGGCACCCTGCCTTTGGCCAATTATGGCTCTCACAGCAAAGCACACTGTGATTGGCCAAAGCATGCAGTTCAGGTGCATGCTTTGGCCAATCATCATACAGCAATTCACTGTGAGCTTGCAGTGCATTATGTAGCATTCCACAGAGCTCAAATTTCCCGCGAACGCCCCATAATGTTCACTATTCAGTGAGCAGGCGAACACCCGATGTTCGAGTCGAACTTATTTTCAACCCGAACATCAAGCTCATCCCTAGTCAGGATCCATGCTCCCTCTTTCAAGAGAAATAATGTATTCTAATGCCGCGTACACACGGTCGGACTTTCTAGAAAGCTAGGTCCGACGTACTTGCCGCCAGACTTCCGGCGGACTACCGCCGGACTTTCTGAACGGCCGGACTTGCCTACACACGGCCGGACTTTCCGGAATCCGGTCTTCCCGACGGACTTCCAGAACGAACGGACTTTCCCACACACGGACAAGTCCGTTCATTTTGAACGTGACTTTGGTACGACGGGACTAGAAAAGGAATTCAATCTCGCCGCTTTTTTTGGCGAGATTGAAACCTTGCGAGCCCCGTCACAGGCCCTTAGGTCTGGTATGGATTATAAAGGGGAACCCCTACGCCGAAAAAACGGCGTGGGGTCCCCCTAAAATCCATACCAGACCCCGATCCGAGCACGCAGCCTGGCCGGTCAGGAAAGGGGGTGGGGACGAGCGAGCGCCCCCCCCTCCTGAACCGTACCAGGCCGCATGCCCTCAACATGGGGGGGTGGGTGCTTTGGGGGAGGGGGGCGCCCTGCGCCCCCCCCCCCCAAAGCACCTTGTCCCCATGTTGATGAGGACAAGGGCCTCTTCCCGACAACCCTGGCCGTTGGTTGTCGGGGTCTGCGGGCGGGGGCTTATCGGAATCTGGGAGCCCCCTTTAATAAGGGGGCCCCCAGATCCCGGCCCCCCACCCTATGTAAATGAGTATGGGGTACATGGTACCCCTACCCATTTACCTAGGTAAAAAGTGTCAGTAATAAAACACAACACAGGTTTTTAAAATAATTTATTAAACAGCTCCGGGGGGGGGGTCTTCTTCCGTCTTCGGGGGTCCCTCCGGTTCATCTTCTCCCGGCGTCCGGTTGGTTCTTCTCCGCTCTCCGGCCTCTTCTCCCGGTGTCCCAGGTCTTCGGCCGGCCCCTCCGCTTTCTTCAGGTAGCTCTATTGCCAGCGGAGGTCCGGACTTCTGGGCTTCTGGGCTTCTTGGCTTCTTGTGTTCTCTTCTCTTCTCTTCCCCCAGATGTTGACACGACGCTCTCTCCGGCTGGACTGGTCTCTGAGGGCTGCATTGTGACTTATATAGGCGGAGACCCCGCCCCCATATGATGTCACAGTCCCTGGGCATGCTGGGACTGTGACGTTTTAGGGGGCGTGGTCGACCACGCCCCCTAAAACGTCACAGTCCCAGCATGCCCAGGGACTGTGACATCATATGGGGGCGGGGTCTCCGCCTATATAAGTCACAACGCAGCCCTCAGAGACCAGTCCAGCCGGAGAGAGCGTCGTGTCAACATCTGGGGGAAGAGAAGAGAAGAGAACACAAGAAGCCAAGAAGCCCAGAAGCCCAGAAGTCCGGACCTCCGCTGGCAATAGAGCTACCTGAAGAAAGCGGAGGGGCCGGCCGAAGACCTGGGACACCGGGAGAAGAGGCCGGAGAGCGGAGAAGAACCAACCGGACGCCGGGAGAAGATGAACCGGAGGGACCCCCGAAGACGGAAGAAGACCCCCCCCCCCGGAGCTGTTTAATAAATTATTTTAATAACCTGTGTTGTGTTTTATTACTGACACTTTTTACCTAGGTAAATGGGTAGGGGTACCATGTACCCCATACTCATTTACATAGGGTGGGGGGCCGGGATCTGGGGGCCCCCTTATTAAAGGGGGCTCCCAGATTCCGATAAGCCCCCGCCCGCAGACCCCGACAACCAACGGCCAGGGTTGTCGGGAAGAGGCCCTTGTCCTCATCAACATGGGGACAAGGTGCTTTGGGGGGGGGGCGCAGGGCGCCCCCCTCCCCCAAAGCACCCACCCCCCCATGTTGAGGGCATGCGGCCTGGTACGGTTCAGGAGGGGGGGGCGCTCGCTCGTCCCCACCCCCTTTCCTGACCGGCCAGGCTGCGTGCTCGGATCGGGGTCTGGTATGGATTTTAGGGGGACCCCACGCCGTTTTTTCGGCGTAGGGGTTCCCCTTTATAATCCATACCAGACCTAAGGGCCTGGTATGCCCCGCGCTCGCCGCAATAGGAAGATTTGTTTTTCCTATTGCAGCGAGCGCGAGATGCAGTAACCTGCTCCTCCGTCATATCTGGTCCTTCGGACTAGCATACAGACGAACGGGCTTTCCGTCAGGAACTGAGTCCGGCGGAGGTACGACGTAAAGATTTGAAGCAGGCTTCAAATCGAAAGTACGTCGGATTTCCGCAAAAATCCGACCGAAACGGTCCGTCGGAAGTCCTATGGAGACCACACACGGTCGGACTTTCCGCCGGACTTTGTCCGGCGGCGTCCGTCGGACTTTTGCAGGTGAAAAGTCCGACCGTGTGTACGCGGCATAAGAAGTGGATCTGGGTTTGTTCAAACTCACACTTTTAAAATTTGATGTAAATGTAGCGCCACAAGTAATTGGGATCCCCTACCTTGCACAGCCAGGCACAACAAGTTTCCACAGGCACGACAGAGTCACATAACAGTCCGTGACTTTGTTTTTTTTGTTTTATTGAGGGTAAAAAAACTTGGATAGAGATGGGAGGTTATGGGACTTCAAAACAAACTTCAGGGGTCAACTCTTCCTATATACAGTTATATAGCTCCAAAGCACACACTTTGCTTGCAGAATCCAGCTATGTGACCCTGTAGTACTTTTGTAGCAAAGGCCCATTACAGGCAGGGATTTATAGCCCCTAAACTTGAAGAATAGATAGGGTGACACAGCTCACACTTTCCCAGCACTTCCTCTCTGTGGTCACTGCTTCCAGCCCCACCTCTTCAGGCACTGCCAATCCACATGGCTGCAGCTACCCGTTTCCCTAGCCCTCTAGGCGAACTTCTCCCCACAGTCCTCCAGACTGACACTCACCAGCCCACACGGCTGACTCTCAGGAGATCTCACTGACCTGCTGACCTGCTCCTGCTGTCCTCTCTCCTTGCTCCCATGCCTCCAGAAAATGTTTCTTTCATGTGTTGTAGGTAGAATCTTCCAGGAACCCGAGACCCAGGCCCTAGGTCACCCCCCAGATTAGGGGGCACCCTCAAGAGACACAGGGGGCAGCCTCCTCGGCACTCCATTTCCATCTTCAGCCTGACTGCGACTGCCCTTGCAGGCATGGCCCATGTCTATTTATAAGGGGGCCTGCTCCCCTCCAGCCCCTTTTTACTGGGGATTGGTCGAGGACCTCATAAATATGCATGTCAGCCCCTCCTTACTCCCACCCTCCAGCTCTGGAAGATTCTACCAACCTCCAGATCAGGGGGAAGTGTTGGAGGGAGCTGAGAGATAAGTCATTCAGCCCCTGAGTCACTAAACCCTGACCAAGGTTCACAACCCAGGCATGGCTCTCAGCCAAGCCAAATTTTCCTACACTAACAACTACTTCTAGCACACACTAGAGGGTGCTACAAAAAGTTAATTCTAGAATTGTTGTCAAGGCAGAACATTTTTTACCTTAATGTATTCTCTGTTTTAAGGTAAAAACCCTCTGTGTTCAGCTCACCCCTCTCCCCCAGGCCCCCTAAATATGTATCTGAGTCCCATCTCAATCCAGCACTGGTCCTGAGAGCAACGGCTCTCTCCCCTTTCTCTCTCCTTACTGGACATGGAGAAAGCAGTGGGAGCCATTGGCTCCTGCTGTTGTCAATCACAGCCTGTAAGGAGAGAGTCGGGGGTGGGACCAAGCCATGCTGTGTGGGGGCACTCAGAATAAGCCAGGAGCACTGGTGGGGGACCCCATAAGAGGAGGAAAGGGGCTGCTCTGAGCAAAACCATTGCACAGAGCAGGTAAGCATGACATGTTTGTTATTAAAAAAAAATACCTTTACAATCACTTCTTCTTTTGAAGACAGTGGAAACATGCTTGCAATGCTAGTTTATCAGAAAAAATAAGAATACCATCAAGAGATGCAATAACAAGCTGGCCCAATCTGCCAACTAGAACTATTTCCAAGATATATGGTATACTCCTATCTCTTGCATTTTCCATAGGCTGTACTACATCAGAGACTGGGAGAGAGAATTGGGTCATATGATTACTGGAGAAGAATTGAAGAAAGGTTTCTTGTTAACTTTTAAATCTAGCTCTTCAACCTATATGCAAGAAAATAATTTTAAAATATTAACTAGATGGTATAGATGCCTGGCAAAGCTACATAGAATATCTCTGATTTATCCTGAGGAGTGTTGGTGCTGCGCAAGAGATGTAGGCACAATGCTCCACATATGGTGGACCTGCCCTCAGATCAAAGCATTCTGGGAGTCTGTGTTACAAATTTGCTCTTCTGTCATTGGCATGCCTTATAAGAAGTCTCCAGAAATAGCTTTACTTTGTATATACCCAGGCCCCATGTGAGAGGTTAAAAATGGACTACTCCCCTCCCTTATTTCCGCAGCATTAACACTTATACACAGACACTGGAGTACACAAGATGCTCCCACTATTAGAGAGTCTGTATCTTAATTGAACCAATTAAAGAATGGGGGAAATAACAGCGAGTATACAGGGATGCTACCATAAGTACATGGATTTGTGGACACCCTGGAATGATTTCTTGAGCTCTGACATGCTGAGACCCTATCTGTGAAAAATCACTATTTACACGTGTGGTGGGGACCTAGGTTTGTGGCTTTGTGGCCGTAAAGGCGGTTTCCCAGATATCTGTGCTATCTGTATGTGTATGTTTGCCTTGTTTTTTTTTTTTTTTTTTTTCCCCTCCTTCCCCTTTTTGTTTTCTCTTTTCTGCTTTCTTTCATTCCTTTACTTTCCTGGGGTAGTTCTTAATCCAAGGGGAACACTCGATAGCACAGTATAGAGGCTATGGAAGAACAGTTAGAAATACATAACCTATACTTACTTTATTTCGAGCTTGTACAAATTGATTTAGAGGTTTGATTTAATCACTGTTCTTTTAACATAGGTATAAATGGGGAATATGTTGTTCCTGGCTATGTGCTCTGTGTGTAATCATTGCAAAATATCTAATAACATCTTATATACAAGATCAAGCTGGACCAACATCTCGCAGGACATCATTAATTAAATGTTTAAAAGTTGTGGGAGCATTCCAAAGGCCAAAAGGCATGACCAAGGACTCAAAACGTCCATATCTAGTTCTAAAATGAATGCAGATGAGGTTTTATGCCCCCTGTATAGAGGCATAACTAGAATCTTCAAGAAACCTTGAAGTGACTCGCTGACCCCCTGGGTTCCCTCTGAAACAGAAAATGTAGACATTAAAAAAATTAATCAGTTAAGTGCTAATGCCATCCAACCAGTGGTAAAATCAGAAAAGCAACTTAAAGTGGATGTAAACCCCAATTTTTTTTTTAATTAAGACTCATATCTGTTACAGCAGAGGATGTCATTTCATCTGTGCCCAGTCTTTCCACAAAGAGTTAATCCAGCTCTGAGCAATCCCCTTATCTTTCTACAGTAAGATAAAAACAGACACTGAGAAATAGGTGTCTGTTTCTTCCTCCTTGCTGTGAGTGACAGGTGATTTCCTTATCTCATGCACAAGTATGAGAAAGGCATTCTGTGTACTTCACATTCCTCCTCCTTTCTTCTCCAGCTCTCCCAGAATTGGCTGCTCCATACCTCAGCATGATTGGGCACGCTGAAGTCAAGTCACTTTCCTGGGTTTTGACTGGATGTTAGTGATCATGAGGCATAATCCACAAGACCAGCAGAAGTTCAGTTAAGAAATATCGATGCCTGGCCAAGGGGAGTGTAGAGGTGGACGGGGAGTCTACTCACGACTCCGCCCACCAAGCCCTGGACAACAGACCTGACCACAGAATCCGGAGTATTGCAGGCCTCCAAAAAGCTAAAGGGGAGATATTTGACAGGTAAGGATACATGCGAGAGGCATGTATATCCTTATAGATCAGAACTATGGAAGTAATTTAGAAATGATGAGAGTGGGTTTACATCCACTTTACAGTGAATTGTGGCCAGGCCAATGGCATTCCAGGGGGACGCCTGGGGGGAAAGTACCAGTCTGGAGCACCAGATAGACCAGCAACTTTAAATTCATGCAGGCATCACCCAAGTACCATTTTTTAGAGCCAACGTTTGGCTTTTTAGTGATAACAACCAATGCGGCTAAAAGACGCTCGGCTGTTATCCTAAAGGAGCGAGTGGGGACGTCCCCCCCTCCTGCCGCCTTCTGCTGCTCTTCCCGGGCCTCCCATCCCACCGGGAGACCCGAACCACCAGCCAGCACATCCGCCGGCTAGGCCGGATTCGGCTTTGATCGGGTCTCCGATGTAAAATCCAATGGGGCTGATTTAAAAGAAAATTACAGTATTCAGAATCGCCAATTTTAGCGATCTGAATACTTTTAAGTGCAAAGGAGAGATTTTGGGTCCTTTAGACCCACGATCCCTTCATAAAGAGTACATGTCACCACTTAGTACTGTCACAAGGGATGTTTACATTTCTTGTGACAGCAATAAACGTGATCAGATTTTTTTTGTAAGGGACAATGTAAAAAAATTAAAATAAGAAAAAATAAATAAAAAATTTAAAGCGCCAACATCCCCGCGTACTCGCGCAGCAAAGAAACGCATACGTAAGTCGCACCCGCAAATGTAAACAGTGTTCAAATCACACATGTGAGGTATTGCCATGATCGTCAGAGTGAGAGCAATAATTCTAGCAAAAGACTTCCTCTGTAATTCTAATCTGGTAATGTTACATTTTTTAAAACTTAGCCTATGGTAATTTTTAGGTACCATAGTTTGTTGCCATTCCACGAGTGCTTGCAATTCCAAAGCATGACATGTTGGGTATCTATTTACTTGGCTTAACATCATCTTTCACATTATATAAAAAAATAAGGCTAACTTTACTGTTTTGTTTTTCTTTCAATTCATGAAAGTGTCTTTTTTCCCATAAAATTGCGTTTGAAAGACCGCTGCGCAAATACCATGTGTCATAAAATAATTTTGAATGCTATAAAAAGCTATATGTTAATCAGTTCATGACTCTATTCATGTAGTGTGGAATAAAATGTAACTTATCCTACCTAACTGCCCTATTTTGTATCGGTTGAGAGATAATGGACATACAGATAATTGGTTAAACCTGTATTCTTGGTGACACATCACTTCTGTTCGAATTAAACATGATAAAACAGAGATTCTCATTATTGTTTCCAATGGAGGGCTTTAGTTCAACTACTCATTGCAATTAACACGTATGCAACCTACACTCTGCACAAGTGAATTATCTAAGGGTCATTGTGAAATCACCTTTTTTTTTCTAATCTATTTTTAACTCTTTGTCCCTCAAAGGCACATTGATGTGACTGGGTTAACAGATAGCAGTTGTTCAAATCAAACTTTTTATTGAAAGAAAAAACATTATTTCAGTTACGGTATACTAAGGTGTAAGGTTCACATTCTTTGATTGTAACTAGGACAACATACAGTACCTTGCATACCAGTTATGGTTGTCTATATAAAAAAGCCCCAATAGACTTTAAAAATAGAGTGAAGTAATTAACAGATTTATTGTAATGTAAAAGCTGAATTCATGTCAGTACGGAAAATAAATCAATTAATTCCTGCTATATGTCCTCAAGCATTTCAAAAAAGAAAATATATTACCGCATAGACTTACATGCAGGAATGTGATCATTTGGAAACAAATCAGCCCTTTACACAATTCCTTGTTCAGCAGATATGCTGCTTGCATTTAGAATTGTCACCTGTTATCACCTGTATAACACCTGTAAACATGAAAAAAAAAAAAAACAGGAAATCAGGTACAATTGACACTGCAATAAAACAGTCATATACATAAATTAAATTACTGACATACAACTTAGCCAAAATGTGTTTGTACTGTAGGTGTGTAGGCAGAGACGGCTGTTTAATTAGGCAAATTAGGCAGTTGCCTAAGGCCTCGCGTGCACAGGGGCCTCGCAGCTGCCCAATGGGGGTCTAGGTATTGTTTTTAAAACAATAGTTTTTTCAGGAGCAGTGATTTTAAATGCTTAAAATGCAACAATAAAAATGAAAAATTCCTTGAAATATATTGCCTAGGGGTCCCCTTAGTCTGCCTGTAAAGTGGTGCATCTGTAGCATGCATAGTACATACTGCAGCAAAAATGACATTTCTAAAGAAAAGAACAAGTTAAATAGCATTTAAATTGACTCGTGGTTGCCATTGCCACCACCCGGCTGTTGAAAAAATAAAGAAAAAAAATGGCGTGGGGTCCCCCCCAAAATCCTCACCTGAGCCTCATCTGGGCATGCAGCCTGGCAGGTCAGGAAAGGGGGGGCGAGCTCTGCTGTTTGACATTTCTTATATAGGTGAGGGGCGGGGCCACTTGAGTACATCACCTGGTGGCACCACTTCCTTCTGACATCACGGACCGGTACATGCTGGGTCGGCAACGTCACAAGGGGCAGTGCAACCAAGTGATGTAAACAGGTGACCCCTCCCCTTTCCTATATAAGAACTGTCAAATGGCAGAGCTTGCAGTAGGGAGCCAGCCTTTATATCTGCTGGAGCATTTTGTTTATTTAATTGTTTTTCAGGTGTGGCATTCGGTGTGCGAACACCGAACAATATATGGTGTTCAGAGCAAATTTTCATATTAAAGGCTTATATGCAAGTTATTGTCATAAAAAGTGTTTGGGGACCCGGGTCCTGCCCCAGGGGACATGTATCAATGAAAATATTTTTTTTTTAAACGGCCGTTTTTTCGGGAGCATTGATTTTTTTAATGCTTAAAGTGAAACAATAAAAATGAAATATTCCATTACCAGGCACTTTGGGTCTGGTTTGAATAATAAGGGGAACCCCAAACCAAAATTAAAAAAAAGATTGCGTGGGGGTCTCCCTATAATCCATACCAGGCCCTTTGGGTCTGGTATGGAAATTAAGGGGAACCCTGCGCCAAATAAAAAAAATGGCATGGGGTCCCCCTCAAGATCCATACCAGACCCTTATCTGAGCATGAAAATTGGCCTCAGGAAAAGAGGGGGTGAGAGAGCGCCCCCGCTCCTGAACCGTACCAGGCCACATGCCCTCAACATGGGGAGGGTGCTTTGGGGTAGCTCCCCAAAGCACCTTGTCCCCATGTTGATGGGGACAAGGCCCTCATCCCCACAACCCTTGTTTGGTGGTTGTGGGGTATGCGGGTGGGGGGGCTTGTCGGAATCTGGAAGCCCCCTTTAACAAGGGGACCCCCAGATCCTGGTCTCCCCCCGTGTGAATTGGTAATGGGGTACGATGAACCCCTACCATTTCACAGAAAAAAGTGTCAAAATGGTAAAAAATACAATAGCCGGTTTTTGACAATTCCTTTATTAATAATGTCTTCTTCTTTCCCCCGCTTCCTCCTCCATCTTCTTCTGGTCTTCCTTCGGTTTTTTCCTTCCTCCACCTTTTTCTTCCCTCGCTTCTTCCTCCATCTTCCTCTGCTTCTTCCTCTGGTCTTCTCCATCTTCCTCCGATGCCTTCTTCCCAGCTTCATCCTCCGAATGATCCGCCTCAATGGGAGGCTCCCGCTGTGTAACGCTTCTGTGCTTGTAATAGTTCTTATATAACTGAGGGCGGGGTCACTCGGTGACCCCGTCCCCTCTGACGCCACGGGGACTTCCCTGTGGCTTTCCCGTGGTGTAAAATTTTGGTTCGGGGTTCCCTTTAATATTCAAACCAGACCCAAAGGGCCTGGTAATGGACTGGGGGATCCCATGCTATTTTTTTAATGATTTTTATCTATATTGCCGAGACCCGACAATTCAATACAACCGCGATCAGTTTTAAATGACAATTTTTCCTTAAGAACTGTCATTTTGCTGTGGTACTGTTCTAAACACGGGAAAAATGCGCCACTTTACAGGCATACTATAGACACCCCACAGGCACAATATTTAAAGGAATATTTCATTTTTATTGTTTCACTTTAAGCATTAAAAAAATCACTGCTCCCGAAAAAAACGGACGTTTTTTAAATTTTTCTTTGCATTGATACATGTCCCCTGGGGCAGGACCTGGGTCCCCAAACACTTTTTATGACAATACCTGTAACTTCCATATAAGCCTTTAAAATAAGCACTTTAGATTATTCATGTTCGTGTCCCATAGACTTTAACGTGTTAAAGTGATAAGTTAAGTGTTTGTGTGTTCTGCCAAATTTTTTGCCGGGTCGGTATGTTCTGGTGCGAACTGGGGGGTGTTTGGCCCATCCCTAATGCCAGTAGCCACCACTTCTCAAAATTAGCATCTGAACTGAATGTGGAATATGCAGCTGAACCGCTGAACAGCTGCTTTGGAAACTCTGAGTGAAAATTGACAGGGAATATGCAGCAGACATGTGTGAACCTAGCCTAATACTGCGTACACATGATCAGATTTTCCGACAACAAATGTTGGATGTGAGCTTGTTGGCGGAAAGTCCGACCGTGCGTATGTTCCATCGAACATTTGTTGTCAGATTTTCCGCCAACAAATGTTGGCTAGCAGGTTCTCAAATTTTCCTCCAACAAATTTTTGTTGTCGGACTTTCCAATCGTGTGTTCTTCTCACAAAAGTCCACGCGTGCTCGGAATCAAGTATGAGCCGGAAGCGCTCGGTCTCGTAAAATTAGCGTTCGTAATGGAGATATCACATGACTATAGAACTTCCATTTTATCATCTCGCCATACATCTTGCATGTCACTACATTCGTAATTGTTGGCCAACATTTGTGTGATCGTGTGTATGCAAGACAAGTTGAAGCCAACAACCTTCAAACAAAATTCCATGGTTTTGTTGTCAGAAAGTCCGATTGTGTGTACAGGGCATAAGACTTCTCAAGTTTTGCCCACCAGCCAATGAGAAGTGACGTTGTGTCCGCACACATCACCCCTACCATCCACCGTACGTGGATTCTTAAACTGGGAAGGCCTACCAAAGACCAATCTGGAAAGGTTGTTAAGGTGCAGCAAACCGCATAAAAATCCTGCTTACCAGACAGCAGGCTCTATAATGGCAGATTGATTTATTCACAGAACTGGCTTCCTGGCATAGGGCTGCGGGGATCAATTAGGCCATCCATAACTCAGGCTCCGCAGTGCACATATATGAAAAATGATGGCAATAGTGTAATACGTAAAAACTATTTATTTAATATAAAGAAATACCACTTATAGGGCGTACACACGGTCGGACTTTGTTCCGACAACAAAATCCTAGGATTTTTTCCGACGGATGTTGGCTCAAACTTGTTTTGTCTACACACGGTCGCACAAAGTTGTCGGAAAATCCGATCGTTCTGTGAATAAATCAATCTGCCATTATAGAGCCTGCTGTCTGGTAAGCAGGATTTTTATGCGGTTTGCTGCACCTTGGTATTCCTTTCATCTTTTCTGCTGACTAGTTATATGCTCCAATTTATATTAAATCTGGTAAGCGGCCTCAGATCTGCACCTTGGTATTCCTTTCATCTTTTCTGCTGACTAGTTATTTGCTCCAATTTATATTGAATCCGGTAAGCGGACTCAGATCCCTTGCTTTTTTTCCATCTGTCACCTGGTGGTCAATCACATGCCTCTTTGGTTTCATCTCTGGTAAGCGGCTTTTTTGGATGGATTTTTGCACTAGTTCTTCATACATGAGATTTTTCACTGCTTTGCATGGTTGATGTCACTCACTTCATTATTCCTTTTGTGCCTATGGCACTGGATATTATATGAATTATATGATTTATCACTGGTGGAGTGTCACATTTATATTACGCTATGTTATCTAAAAATTTTTTTTGGGTACAACCTTCGTGGATCCGATCTGTGAGTGAATTTTGTCCAGGACGTATCCGGAAAGGTTCCCCAAAGGCCCAGGCTGGGTTTATAGCCACCTGTCTTATTTGGCTTGCTATCTGGTAAGCATTTCATCTAACAGCAAGTGTGATACCTGAACTTTTACCATCAGCTATTGATCATTGAAAACAACATTTTCAGAGATTTTTTAACCATTCAATTTGTGTTCTCCTTATTTTGGTGTCGGACATTTAATCACAAGGACTTTTTCACAATATATTTGATTGATTATTTTTTATGCGCGGCTTTTTATATATTTGCTTTATTTGTGTAGTTCACTTATAGCTGCAGCTTCACGTTTAGGCTTCTAGCGCAGTTTTCTTCTTTTATCAATCTGGAAAGGCCTGCTGTGTAGCCGATGGGCGGACGGACACACAGATGGTAGGTATAGTTCATAGAATTTAAGGATCTTAATATATGCAAATTATACAATTAATTTTTATCGTTTGAATTACTTTTCCCATTATGGGCGTGAGTGGGGCCTCATGTCTAAATTTTGCCTAAGGTCTCACAAAGCCTAGAGCCACTTCAGTGTGTAGGTGATTTACTAAAGAAATAGAACATGCTCACTTTGCTAGCAAATTTACACTTAGCTTAGTGAAAGTAGTGAAAATGAATTTTGCAAAAGAATACCCAACCATGTGCAAGGAAAACTTAAAAAACTGGATTTTTGATACTTCACCTCATTCAATAACAAAAAAATTCCATTTGCAAGGAGAAAATGTAAAAATTAATTTAGTGAATGAGGTGATGTTCTGTTGATTTTAATCATCCAATCATGTGTATGCAAAGTCCTGTTTTTTTTTTCTTCAAATTTTTGTTTCATCTCATTAACTAAGATTAATGAGATTCACTGTGAAAGTTCACTCTGAAAATTAGCATGATCTTTCCTTTAGTAAATTACATAGTTACATAGATTGTCTGGTTGAAAAAGTTCATCCCGTTCCACCCACAGAGAAAAAAAAACACACAAACCTCCATATACACAGTCTTATACCCACAGTTGATTCAGAGAAAGGAAAAAAAAAACAATAGAGCGTGATCTGATTTACTCAAGTACGGAAAAAATCCTTCCTGATCCCCCAAGAGGAAATCAGATATTTCCTGGATCAACCTTACCTATAAATATTGGTATCCAGTCATATTTTGTGCATTTCGGAAAATAAACAGGCCAGAACCAGCTCTTAAAGGACTTTATTCCACATTTTCACAGCTCTTTCCTTATTTGAAGATTAAATATTTTTTCCTCTGTGATAACCTTAGAGTGAATAACTCTGCACTAGGGATGAGCCCAATGTTGGAGATGAACATAAGTTTGACTCGAACATTGGGTGTTCAGCCTTTGCCAAACAGTGAACATTATAGGACGTTTGGGGCAAATTTGAGCGCCGCAGAATGCCCGATAATGCACGGCGAGATTGTGCACATATTTAAAGTCTATGGGACAGAACATGAAAAACAAAAAGTGTTCATTACCAGGCCCTTTGGGTCTGGTATGAAGATTTAAGGGGATTCCTGCACCAAAATAAAAAAATAAATGGCATGGGGGTGTCCCCAAAATCCATACCAGACAATTATCCGAGCACGCAACCTGGCAAGCCGCAGGAAACAGGTGGGGAGAGAGAGTGCCCCCCCTCCTGAACCATACCAGGCCACATGCCCTCAACATGGGGAGGGTGTTTTGGGATCCCCACAACCCTTGCCCGGCGGTTGTGGGGGTCTGCGGGCGGGGGCTTATCGGAATCTGGAAGCCCCCTTTAACAAGGAAACCCCTAGATCCCGCCCCCCCATGTGAATGGGTATCGGGTACATTGTACCCCTACTCATTCACCAAAAAAGTTTCAAAAAAGTAAAAATGACAGGGGACATTTTTACAACCCCAAATAGGGTTATTTATTAAGAGATATACCGTATAAGGTGATATTGGAAACTGTTGCCCTTTGCATTGATTGTGATGGCATCATTCATACTTTGTAAAACCTTATTGAAAGAGCATTTCAGCATATTGAAACCTTGTGAGCAATATAAGCTATGCCTATTTCATTATCCCTCATGTGGGTCGCAAACCCATATGTGGAGTCATATGCATGCTAAGTTTAGACTTCATTACAAACCTACAATATCTCTGTTTGTTCTGCCCAGATGTGGTGGATGGTGGTGAGTGCTCTCAATCTGGTCTCCTGCAGTCCTTCAAGCCCCCTCATCTGGGATGCTATACAGCAGAATATGTATGATTTTATCTAAGAATATAATACATTTTATATATATTATGTGTAAGTAGCTTTCTATTGCTGGATATAATGTTATGGCATGAGCACCAACATGTTAAACTTGATGTTTAACTATTCTTATTAACACACAATTTCCAGAAACACCTCTGTACGTCCTGATGAAATGGACTTTGATTGAAGAAAAGCATTGAGAGTCCTGGCTCTAACTTCACTTATTGCATGACATTTGTGAATTTTTCTTACTTGAACAACTATTGTGGCATTGGGGAGATTAAACTGAAGCAATATGTGCATTTACAATGAGCTGCACCAGTCCAAAACTGTATTTTTGGGCATGGCATCCCACTTATATTAAATAAACAGATAGTTATTTTGCACATTAGTTGCCCACGCAGGGGTTTTTTCCTCAACAAATCTAAACAATGAACCACCTGGCTCGCTTGTTGGCAGTACCGCTGCTCCTCTTACCAGTCCCGCTGACTGTGTTGTCCAATTCTCCTGGATCACTTTGGCTCTCTTAGCCTTTAGTCACAGCACCCTGCTGTATGGCCCACTTTTGGCCTATGGATTGGGGTTCTCCTGACACTCCGATAGGAGCTGACCTGACTCCTGGAATGAGACCTCCCATCTGATAGCTGGGGCATCCCTGACCCCCTCCGTCTCTTGGCTTCTGGCTGGGGCCCTCTGACCCCTGGGTGAGACATTCAGTCTTCCACATGGGGAGTGGTCTCAAACTGACTCAAACAGGTTGCAGGCACCTGGTAAAGCCTGGACACAGGATTGAAAGTTTAGATCCAGAACTACAGAATTTAAAGAAAGCCAAAAACACAGCTTTCTCCGCCCAGAAATGATAGTCTTGAACCTCCCATTAAAATTCAAATCATATGTCACATTTTCCTATATTCTCACAGGGCCTCTCACTGTCACACTTTATAGTCGGCAGTTATTATCTTAATCTATGAAACAAAGGTATTAGTGTAGCAAGACTAGTAGGTGTTAAATACTGGGTGATGATATGTACTTTACATATGCTGGTGCCAATGTCTCTCTTTTTTTAATGATGTTTTTATTTACTTTGTAATAAAATATTGCAAAACATTTTTGTGTATTGATTTTGTCTTGTTACTCATATAAAAGAATATATATTAACTATAAAAAATGTCACTAAGGTCCTATATTTTAAAATGTATCCCTATAGCTAGGAAAGGATAAGCAGACCACGTATGAGTGTTGCATACATACAGTATTTGCAGCGCTCTGTTTGTCTTGTACTGTGTTCCTCTAAAGTGGTTCTGCATTAAGGTAAAAAAAAACTTTTAATAGTGTAGCTATAATTAGCTCTGATCGCTGTATAAATGTCACTGGTCCCAAAAAAGTGTCCAATGTATCCGTCGCAATGTTGCAGTTCCAATAAAAATCGCAGATCACCGCTATTACTAGTGAAAAAAAATAAAAATAAAAAAAAATGCCATAAATCTATCCCCTATTTTGTAGACGCTATAACTTGTGCGAAAATCTATCAATATACGCTTATTGCAATTTTTTTAACCAAAAATATGTAGAAGAATACATATTGGCCTAAACTGATGAACACATTTTTTTTGGGGGGGGGGGGGGGGGGGGTTTGGGGATATTTATTATAGCAAAAAGTACAAAATATTGTATTTTTCAAAATTTACGCTCTTTTTTTGTTTATAGCGCAAAAAATAAAAACCACAGAGGTGATCAAATACCACCAAAAGAAAGCTCTATTTGTGGGGAAAAAGGATATAAACTTTGTTTTGGTACAGTGTTGCATGACTGCGCAATTGTCAGTTAAAGCAACGCAGTGACTTATCGCAAAAAATGGCCTGGTCAGGAAGGGGGTAAATTCTTCTGGGGCTGAAGTGGTTAAAAAATAAAAAACAGTGTCCCCCAATGTAAATCCATTGACAATCATGCCGCACCCAAAAAATAAAAAAATAACAACGCTTCCGCCTACATGAACGCTGGCCGCCTTCTGCAAGCTAAGCTATTTGACAGTTCTTATATAGGTAAGGTGCGGGGCCTCCTGGTTACGTCACCTGGTGACAACGCCCCAGTGCATGCTGGGTCAGTGACATTAGAAGGGTGCGGCGCCACCAGGTGACGTACACAGGTGGCCCCGCACCTTACCTACAGTATATAAGAACTGTCAAACTGTGGAGCCTGCAGCAGCCAGCTTTCATGTCGGCGGGAGCATTTTTATTTTTCATTTTTTTCGGGTGCTGCTTGATTGACAATGGATTTACATCAGGGACACTGTTTTTTTTTTCAATAAAGGTATTGTCAAAAACTGTTTTTATTACTTTTTAATACTTTTTTGGTGAATGGGTAGGGGTACCATGTACCCCATACTCTTTCACATAGGGCTTTCAGATTCCGATAAGCCCCCACAACCACCTACCATGGTTGTGGGGATGAGACCCTTGTCCCCATCAACATGGGGAAAGGTGCCCCCCTGCCCCAAAGCACCCACCCTTCATGTTGAGGGCATGTGGTCTGGTATGGTTCAGGAGGGGGGGTTCTCGCTCATCCCCCCTTTCCTGACCTGCCAGGCTGCATGCCCGGATAAGGGTCTAGCATAGATTTGGGGGGGGGCACACTGTTTTTTTTTACATTTTGGCTTGGGGTTCCCCTTAAAATTCCCTTAAAATCCATACCAGACCCCTTTGGGTCTGGTATCGACTGGGGGGACCCCACGCCATTTTTTTCTTAATTTTTCATTAATAGCCGGGTGCTGGCAATTGCAACCGTGAGTCAATTTAATTGTGATTTGACTCGTTTTTTTTTTCTTTAGAAATATAATCTTTGCTGTAGCATGTTCTATACATGCTACATATGCACCACTTTACAGGCAGAGTAAGGGGACCCACCAAGCACTATATTGAAAGGAAGTTTAGATTTTTATTGTTGCACTTTAAGCATCATAATAATCACTGCTCCTGAAAAAACAATAATTAAAAAAAAACATTTTTGGATTGATACATGTCCCCCAGGGCAGTACCCAGACCTCCATACCCCTTTTATGGCCAATTACTTGCATATAAGCCTTCAAAATGGGCACTTTTGATTTTTCCTGTTTGACTCCCATAGATTTCAATGGGATTCACTGTACTGGTTAGAACTTTTCCCCTGTTCGGGAGTTCTGCTGCAAACCCAACAGGGGGTGGTCAACCAATCTCTAGTATAGATACAGTACATTTGCCATGGAAGTAATATTAAAGAGACATTTTACACCTTGAAACATGGTGGATATATGACATGAGAGTTTATACCCCATTTGGATAAAATGTGGAATGGGATGTTAATTACTTTATTAGGAATAGTTGATATTATTTTAGTTGGGTTTATATTAATTATTATAAAAATAATGCAACTGTTTTAGGTGATGTCCATATTAGACAGGTGCAAAGGGGGCACCTCCTTATTTGATCCATTTATTTTATACATAATACCTTTTTAATTTGTAATTTTTAGTACCTATTTTTGCTGGGTCATGGTTACATTTGCTGAAGAATTGGGGGGGAGTGCTGCCTTGCATTTGATCCAGCCGCATAATTTATACAATGTATTTATGGATGCCACTGGCTAGTTTCCAGTCCCCTCACTACATCAGTTATGACAAAATGCATTAGCTGGAGCTGGCGGTGACATCATTAAATCCATGGGTCGAGCCATGGCGCTGTTTTCCTGGTTGTTCCATATAATTTTCCCTTGTGAATACCTTCTTTATTTAATAAAATATTGACTTTTTATTATATTACACTATGTGGCCTCCTTTGGGTATTTCTTTGTTCGTGGCAGTTTGCCATCACTGAGACAGAGCTGGCTGCCTCCCATGGGTCCTGGGAGTGGTGTTTATTTGGCAAACTGAGGCTCTCTGGATTCTTTACTACACAAGTGTTGTTGTCCTCCTATTATTTAGTGGTCAATTTCTCTGATAAGGAGTGTGTGCACGTAGTGTTGTGGGGAATAAAAAGGTGGCACTCTTGAACTGAATTGGAATTTATTTTAGCATATCAAATTTTGGACATTCGTTTTGCACTTTATACTTGGGAATTCATTGAAGCACAAAACTTTTATGAACATTTGGGGTTATTTACGAAAGGCAAATAGATCTGAGGGGGACTGTAGATCTGAGGGGGACATGCAAGGAAAATAAAAAACAGCATTTTAACTTGCACATGATTGGATGATAAAATCAGCAGAGCTTCCCCTCATTTCAGATCTTCCTCTCAGATTTAAAGCGACTGCACTTCCAAGTGCACTTGTAATTCAAAGTGGATTTGCCTTTCATAAATAACCCCCACTGTGTTGCACTTTATATTTAGGGATCTGCACGTATGTTTGATGATTGTTTGCACCAACTTTATTTTACCGTGAGTCGTTGGCCGCCATTTAAAGTAACAGGGATCGCAAGGGCGCCCCGTGATATGCTGTATTACTAAATCATGGGCAGAATCACGGCGATTCCGCCCACAAAACAGAATGCCATGGTGTGAATGGAGCCTAAATCCTATGGAACTTTTTACACTACTGCACTGTGAGTGCGGTGCGTTTTGAAAAGCTTTACATGAAAACCGCACCAAAAACACAGCTTCCCATTGAAATAAATGGAAATCAAGTCAAAATCGTGGTAAAACTGCACTTTCATTTTTGGTGCATTTTTCAGTCACATGTCCATTTTTCTTAGGTGCAGGCAACCCAAAATGCACTTAAAATACACAGGAAATGCATATGAAACACAGCAAAATTGCGGTAAAAATGCATATGTGTTTTTACCGCAATTTTGCTACAGAGCAGTGTGAAAGGGCCCTAAGTCTCCTCTTAGGCTGTAGCTGCCTGTACCTGGGCCTGTTCTTTGTCAGCCTGTGCTTGCTTATTGTCAGTGCCAAATGCTTAGCCAGGTCTTCCATTGCATTTTATTTAGTTATTAAAGTCTCTGCTGATTTAACCAAGGACATAGGTCTGGACTGCATCCCTCAAACTACTGGCATGATCCACCAATTGTCAAGATCAGAGGGTAAATGGCATCCTTAACATAATCTATAAACTAAATGTCTGTTTTATTGGTCAGCAAGCACAAAAAAAGGGAAAAGGCTTTTCCTTTTGCTTCAATGCAAACAAACATGTAACAACTTCTTGTCTGTGCAATATACTGCCTTAGGGCTGGTTCACACCACAAAAACGCACTCCAGATCCGTTCCAGATGTATTTCTGCATGCACGTTTTATTGCGCTCTTGCGCGTTCCGGTGCGTTCTTGATGCATTTTCATGCGTTTATGATGCATTCCAGATGCTTTTTTTCTTCCTTTTTTTCTGCTTTTTTTTCACTGTACTGGTGTCCGGTACAATTTTGATGCGCTCCAGTGCGTTTTTGATACATTTTACTGCGATCCAGTACAGTCCAGTGCAGGAAAAATGCAGCATTTTCTACTTTTTTTCTGTAACTGGAAAGCCCTGGAACTGACTGCACTGGTGTGAACTATGCCATTGGAAACCATATAACATACTTTCCATGCATTTTTGATGCAGACAAAAAATGCACTGGACTGCATGTGGTGTGAACTGGCTCTTAAAACAGACCCAGATATGTTCTTAGCTTAAGCATAGATTAAAAGTGCAATAGACCAGATTTAACAACCAGGAAAGTCCAAGAGATGCAAGTCTTTCAGTGAGCCCTGTGTCCTCTCCACACACCTGTACCTTGTCACTCTGAGCTCACCTGTTTAATAGGCAGGGCTGTAGGAGATGTATCAGTCATCTTAGCCCTACCTATTAGCCATGCCTGACCCATGCTGACTTCTAGAAGTCAGATGTCAGACACATACACAATTATTGTGTTTTAATAAAAATCAAGGGGATACATAGATCTCTAGAAATGTATGCTTGTGCATACATTACCTATTCTAGGACATTCCAACACCATATAACACCTTTAACAGAGGCCTCTTACCAGATGAGATGGACCATAAAGTTATAAATGGTCAAACAGGCTTTGATTATATATTCCTCCAAAGGCTCCTAGTGCAGGGAAAAGCATTACCTCCACTTGTGAAGATAAATGCCAAAAAAATATATACCCCCATGATGAATATAAGTTAAAAACTCAAGCCTTTTATTTACGAAAAAAGATGCAATAGTAATGTAACGCAGGGGTTGTGACCCAGTTATCATGCTAAGTAATGTGATGTTCTTTAAGTAAGAGTTTGACTCCCTCTAGTGTCCTTTTGATGTTAATGCTGTTAGTACTTTTCTTACATTCTTGAGAAACAGCGCTGCAAGGCATAAAGGGAAATGTAGTTCAATGTTCAAGTGACTCATGTGTCTAACTCTCTCTGGAACTACTTACCCACAATGCCCAGTTCACTTACCCACAATGCCAAGTGACAAAACTGCCTGCTGGGTAAGCAAATAAAAGAGACAGGCGTGGCACATTTTTCTCTCTCTCCAGATGCCATTTAACACACAGCAGGAGGGCTGTGTGTGTGCCCAGGGCTGGGAGAGCCTGCGGCCTGCAGCGGAGAGCGGATCCCCCTCCCCAGAGGGATCCTTGTGGACAGCCCTGCTGATCGAGCAGGAGGATCGGTCTTTGCTTCAGAGCATCTGAAGCCATCTGCTTTTACAGTCACCGGCCATCCGAAGGTGGTGTAACGGCGCCAGCTTGGAATGGGACTGAGATATCAAGAAAGGAGTCTATCAAACATCTGAGCCTGGTGTGGTGAGAGGGCACTTGCCCAGATCAATATAGTACTGTTGCTGTTTGAGTTGGTTCCAGACTGCTGGTGGTATCTGTAGTCCCACAGACGTGATCTCACCTAATCCATAGACTGTGTACAGTGGAACTTCAGGGTTTGCCTTCCCTGTACTGCAAAGTTAATGCTAAGTTGCATCCCTCATTAAGGAAGAAGTTCTACAGGTGTCTTATATGTGCAAGCACTCAGTTGCCCGCTTGCCATTTCTAATGTAATTTGTTACTTACTTGTTTCTTACCTGGATTTACAAATACTGAAGACTAATATAATAAGCTAGCTGAAGAAGGAAGAAGACAAGAGACTTTCATCATTTTTTATAAAGCAGCACAACTTCGGTTTGCAGAGTGAACAGCGTATTGCAACCTAGGGGGATCCCTTGAGTACATGATATAGATCTGTGTATTGTATTGCACTGCTGCATTGTACTTAATATTTCGCTGCAAATTTGGTGTGTGCTCTGAGGTTGGAGTGGGAAGGTGCTCAATATCAGTGCTTTATCATATTGGACATTAGTCCCACTCTTTGCCTGTCTGCATATACTCCTCAGGTAACCATTGAGTTTTTGGTTTTATGTACACATTGATTGTTGTTTGCTTTAATTCTTTATATTTGAGCTACCACTGTGTCTATCGTGTTAAACAAGTCTTTCAGTGAACTGCTCAAGTGGTTAACTTATAATTTGTGTGAGACTCTATCTATTACTACAGCTGGTGAAGTGACGAGTACCAAGATGATGGTAAATATACAGTACAGTGTGTTATTACTGTGTTTCTCTTTACCATTGGGTCTTACACTAACATTGCTATACAGTTGTGCCAAGGGGGTCGAGTCCATTTCTGGGGTTGAGAGGCAGAGTGCAGAATTGAACATTTATCAGCAGCTCCTTAGGCGGTAAGTGCTTCAGTAATATGGTACAATCACGCTTGCTGATAAACAGTGTGAAATCGCCACCTCACACCGAGGCAGTAGCAGGCTGATGGTTAAGCAAAAAAAAGCTGGCTCCGACCGGCAATAGTGTGTGATGTTGTCCCGTACAAGCAACCTACATATTTCATCGGAAACTACGTCTTCAGGGAATGGGCTGGATGGGAGCAATCAGTGTTGCTAGATCAAGGCTACTTTCACACTGATCCGCTGCAAAAATTCAAAAAACGCACCAAAAACGCATCCCAGATGCGTTTTTGCTGTGTTTTTACTGCGTTTTTGACACATCTTCGATTGCTTTCAAGGGAAGGTGCGTTTCTTTTAACTCCCCAAACATGCTCCAACAATTCTGCAAGCACAATTTTTTTCACCGAAAAGGAAGTGTACCACCAAAGTGTGAACACATTAATTGATTTTCAAGGTAAGCTTTTTTCTTGAGCTTCTCAGGTGCTTTTTTTTTTGCAAAAGCACTTGAAAAACTCCTCAGTGTGAAAGCAGTCTTAGGCTGGTTTCACACGGGCTGTCCAATCAGGTCCGCCAGTCAGTTTTTCAGGCGAGCCTGATTGGACCATCCTAAGGTGTCTATGGAGCGGCGGATGTCAGCGGACATGTGTCCACTGACACCCGCCGCCACCTGATCCGATCCTGTCTGCCAAAAACAGCAGCTCAGATCGGATGACAGTCAGGTGGAAATGGACAGGCGGTCCATTTCCATTTGACAGCCCCATAGAGAGAACAGCGGGGCTGTGTTGGTGTCAGCTCTGCTATGCAGATCTCCTGGTGAGCAGGCAGATGCGCATTACAGATTACTCCAGTGTGAAACCAGCATAAAAGCCTGCTAACTCCAATCAACACAGATTAACACTTGTGTAGCAGCAAAGCTTCGCCACATGATGAAACAGGATGAGCCCAGATAATAAGTGAAAAATTGCTCCATCTTGTGGACAAAACATAGATGAAGCAAAAAATAAATAAAAAATACAAACTGTTTATTTAAAACAATCAGCCTGCTAAAATAATACATAAATGCATATAAAAAAAATCTAAATTGATTACACATAAATTCATCACACTAGACCAGGGGTCTTTTTAAACATTTTATTGTCCTTCAGACATTAGGGGGGCCAGACTGTGGTCCCTTGGAGGTGGAAAATGCCCCGGCGACATTGGGAATAAACAATGCCTCTGACTTGGTGGTCAGTGGGAGAAAAAAAAGACATAGCACCCTGGTCAGTAGGAGTAGGAATAGTGCTCTGTCATTGGAGGAATAGTGCCCCATCGTTGGTGTCATTGGGAGGAATAGTGCTCCATCGTAGGTGTCATTGGGAGGAATAGTGCCCCATCATTGGTGTCTTTGGGGAAATAGTGCCCCATCATTAGTGTCATTGGGAAGAATAGTGCCCCATCATTAGTGCCATTGGGAGGGATAGTGCTCCATCGTTGGTTTCATTGGGAGCATTGCTACATTCAGCCTACGGGCCGCAGTTTGGAGACCACTGCACTAGACTTAAAAAAAGGAATTCATTCATACAGAAAGGTGTGGTAAACACCACTAGATCATTAAAATAAAAAAAAGGTGAGGAGAGGGTCTGTCAAATCCATAAAAATATTACCTAAAAGAGGGATTTCACTAAGTTAGATCTTTACAAGAATCTGAAAATATAAAAACCATATAAAAATATATAGAAACAGTAGGGGAAGGAAGGAGATATCAACCCCACATAAAAAAATGCGTTGGAGGGGGATATGCAAAGCATTAAGGTAATCTCAGGGTAAGTCATTTCCAAATTATACTAAAAATGTGGACTTCATTAGCTATTGTTAATAAAGCTATTAATATCCCATTCCATATTCAAACTGAATGGGATATATGTTTGAGGGTCAAAAATGTATTTGGTTTCCAAGCATGAAATTTACCTTTTGATGGAGCTGCCCCTCCAATGTGGGGAAAATGTATCTATAGCAAGAAAAGTAGTGACTGCTGATTTCTTGCCATGATACTTGGCTTAAAACGTGGGTACACTATGCCCAGGAAACCCGGATTTATTATTGACTGATATATGTTTTTTCAGCCTAGTATATAATTTCCTAATTATCGATTGATTGATTATCGACTCCTAACATATTGATAACCCACATGGACAATATTAAGTATTTGTATTACGGTCTTTTTGTCTTCCATAATTCAGGGTTATTCCAAAACATGGAGCAGATTTCACATTTTTATTTTAAACAAACTGTAAGGCATAGAAGCACATAACTGGATAAAGGAAGGTTCAAAGTTTTATGGTGCTTGAGGTTGTATGCACGCAACATGAGCACCATGTGTTGCACGACAAGCATCAAAACAGTAGACCATTTCTTGCCACACACAAATCAACTGGTCTATAGTTATTGAATTCACAGATTTAACAATCCAATGTCTCAGATCTTGAAGAGTAGCAGGCATAGATGAGACTAACACCCTTTCTTTTATGTACCACCAAAGATAAAAATTGCAGGGGGGGTAAAGTCTGGTGACCTGGGAGGCCAGGCTTGACAATACGCTTGCCCGTATTATGGATTCCCTAGGGCTCCATTGTAATGCACCTTGGATACGCTCTACATTTTCATCTAACGTGCAAGGATGACCAGTGGATTTCCTTTTGCATGTGCAACCATCATTAACAAATTATTTATGGCACTCATAAATTTGCTTATGATGAGGAGGCTCCAGATGGGGGAATACATGTTGCACTTGAACAATAGATTCACACTTCCCAAACTGCAGCACACAAAACAACTTCTATTATGGTGTCACCAAGCAACAAGAAACAGCACCGCTGTGTGGCATTAAATGGAACTTCTAGTTGGGCTTTTAACTTTGAATGTTCCTCTATCCAGTGGTGTGTGGAATGTGCTTCTATCCCTTACAGTTTATTTGAAATAAAAAGTTGAAATCTACTCCATCTTTTTGAAAAACCCTGAATTTTGGAAGGCAAAAAGACCTTAATGCATAACTACCATAATATTTTTAGATCCCCTATTAAATGTGGAATATTTGCAAGTAATCAATTAGTAGTCATATCAATGCAATTATGCCTGAAAAAAAAATCAACCCCCTAAAAACACACACCAGGAAAAAAAATGACATTTATTTTGAAAAAAAGCAGATAAAAACAGTGGTTTAGGAGAATCATTAGCAGAGCAGCTTTTAAAATACATGTTTATCTTTTGTTTTCCATGGATCTGAAAAGGAAAATATTTAATTTTTGTATTCAATTCTCTATTAAGATGAATCACGTTTTAAGCCATAAAAGCATAGAATAGATTGAAAAGCTTTCCTGAAACTTTCAGAGAAACGGTCTACTATACTATACTGTACTATACTATGCTATACTTTGCTATTGCTATACCATACTATATTATTATAAAAGGAACAGCCTTTCTTTAGTCTTCCTACTCCATTGAATGATCTCACACCATTACACACCACTACTTTACAAGGATAGGAAAGAATGTCACAGATGCTTGAAGGGACAGACTGCAATATGTTTAATTGATAGTTTTGCCATTTAGCACTAGCAGGCTTGTTTTCAGTCTTAGATTGAATGTCATTTGCTACAAACTTACATTTTCATGCTTGAGTAATACATAAATATGTTTGTTGTCATTTATTGCATTAAAATATGACCCAGTATAGAAAAGTATGGAGAGATAAGAACCAGACGATTAACTCTAGTATGACTAAAGATTTCATGTTCTTTAATTTCATAGTGTTATATTTGCCCAGAAGCCTTTAAATGCCTTAATTTAAATGTCTTGCCTATACAGTGTTGACAAGTAAAATATTCAATGCAAGCTCCATTATGTAATAGAGAAACTATTACCCTAAAATGTTATACTTCATTTGAAAACATCATAAAGAGTGAGTATAGCCTCAATTAAACAATGATAAGAATCCCGGTTAGACAGTCTTGGAGGAATGTAGGGGTGGAAGCGTGGAGGCAGTTGCTGCCACTAGCCTAACCACGCGTGCACGCCCACTAGTAGAAATTGGGACTATCTCGGCACTAATCATACAATAAGGTTGAAAGGATGTATATAAAAAAGTATAAACTTTAATAATGACAAAACACATTTACAAAAAGTACATATAGAATATGCTAAAAGAGATTTAGATACACCACACTAAGCACGGACATAAACGGATAGACCATAGAGTTTCTTGTGGAGAGAGGTGTCTAAAAATGTTTCCTCAACCGGTTTCGCGGTTGAAACCGCTTCTTCAGGAGGGATAGGTCTACAAATGATAAATTTTAATTTAGTCAAGGGTAAGATTAACAGCAAACAAATAATAAACACAGTAAAGTACAGTAATGTTGGCAAAATAAAAGACTGGCTCACTGACTCAAACAGATTCACTGGGATAGTGGAACCCCATACAGAACTACCCCCGGCGGACACGGGGGGAGTATGAACAGTTTCTGGTTAGATAAATGATAAATGATACCTATGAGTATATAACTAATAAAATTGGTGGTGCTAACCCAGGTGGATGGAGAAACAGACTAGGAGGTGAGAGAGGGAAAAAGAAAGAAAACAGAACCTTCTGTTTTCTTTCTTTTTCCCTCTCTCACCTCCTAGTCTGTTTCTCCATCCACCCGGGTGAGCACCACCAATTTTTTTAGTTATATACTCATAGGTATCATTTATCTAACCAGAAACTGTTCATACTCCCCCGTGTCCGCCGGGGGGAGTTCTGTATGGGGTTCTCTCTGTGCAGTTAGTGTCAAGCTGTCTCTGTGCAGGTAGTGTGAAGTTGTCTCTCTCTGCAGGCATTGTCAAGCTGTCTCACTCTCTCTGTGCAGGCAGTGTCAAGTTGTCACTCTCTGTGCGGGCAGTGTCAAGCTGTCTCTCTCTCTCTGTGCAGACAATGTCAAGGTGTCTCTCTGTCTGCAGGTAGTGTGAAACGGTCTCTTTCTGTGCAGGCAGTGTGAAGCTGTCACCCCCTGTGTGGGCAGTGTGAAGCGTTCACTCTCTGTGCAGTCAGCGTGAAGCGGTCACTTTTCTGTGCAGGCAGTGTGAAGCGGTCTCTCTCTGTGCGAGCAGTGTGAAGCGGTCTCTTTATGTGCGAGTAGTGTGAAGTGGTCTCTTTCTGTGCAGGCAGTGTGAAGCGGTCACTCTCTGTGCAGGCAGTGTGAAGCTGTCACTCTCTGTGCAGACAAAGTGAAGCGATCGCTCTCTGTGCAGGCAGTGTGAAGGGGTTTCTTTCTGTGCAGGCAGTGTGAAACCGTCACTCTCTGTGCGGGCAGTGTGAAGCATTCACTCTCTGTGCAGGCAGCGTGAAGCGGTCAATTTCTGTGCAGACAGTGTGAAGCGGTCAATTTCTGTGCAGGCAGTGTGAAGCGGTCTCTTTCTGTGCAGGCAGTATGAAGCTGTCACTCTCTGTGTGAGCAGTGTGAAGCATTCACTCTCTGTGCAGTCAGCGTGAAGTGGTCAATTTCTGTGCAGGCAGTGTGAAGCGGTCTCTTTCTTTGCAGGCAGTGTGAAGCGGTCACTCTCTGTGCAGGCAGTGTGAAGCGGTCACTCTCTGTGCAGGCAGTGTGAAGCGGTCACTCTCTGTGCAGGCAGTGTGAAGCGGTCACTCTCTGTGCAGGCAGTGTGAAGCGGTCACTCTCTGTGCAGACAGTGTGAAGTGGTCACTCTCTGTGCAGACAGTGTGAAGCACTCACTCTCTGGGCAGGCAGTGTAAAGCGGTTTCTTTCTGTGCAGGCAGTGTGAAGCTGTCACTCTCTGTCCGGGTAGTGTGAAGTATTCACTCTCTGTGCAGTCAGCGTGAAGCGGTCACTTTCTGTGCAGGCCGTGTGAAGCGGTCTCTCTCTGTGCGAGCAGTGTGAAGCGGTCTCTTTCTGTGCGAGTAGTGTGAAGTGGTCTCTTTCTGTGCAGGCAGTGTGAAGCGGTCACTCTCTGTGCAGGCAGTGTGAAGCTGTCACTCTCTGTGCAGACAAAGTGAAGCGATCGCTCTCTGTGCAGGCAGTGTGAAGGGGTTTCTTTCTGTGCAGGCAGTGTGAAACCGTCACTCTCTGTGCGGGCAGTGTGAAGCATTCACTCTCTGTGCAGGCAGCGTGAAGTGGTCAATTTCTGTGCAGACAGTGTGAAGCGGTCAATTTCTGCGCAGGCAGTGTGAAGCGGTCTCTTTCTGTGCAGGCAGTATGAAGCTGTCACTCTCTGTGTGAGCAGTGTGAAGCATTCACTCTCTGTGCAGTCAGCGTGAAGTGGTCAATTTCTGTGCAGGCAGTGTGAAGCGGTCTCTTTCTTTGCAGGCAGTGTGAAGCGGTCACTCTCTGTGCAGGCAGTGTGAACTGGTCACTCTCTGTGCAGGCAGTGTGAAGCGGTCGCTCTCTGTGCAGACAGTGTGAAGTGGTCACTCTCTGTGCAGACAGTGTGAAGCACTCACTCTCTGTGCAGGCAGTGTGAAGCGGTTTCTTTCTGTGCAGGCAGTGTGAAGCTGTCACTCTCTGTCCGGGTAGTGTGAAGTATTAACTCTCTGTGCAGTCAGCGTGAAGCGGTCACTTTCTGTGCAGGCCGTGTGAAGCGGTCTCTCTGTGCGAGCAGTGTGAAGCGGTCTCTTTCTGTGCGAGTAGTGTGAAGTGGTCTCTTTCTGTGCAGGCAGTGTGAAGCGGTCACTCTCTGTGCAGGCAGTGTGAAGCTGTCACTCTCTGAGCAGACATAGTGAAGTGATCGCTCTCTGTGCAGGCAGTGTGAAGGGGTTTCTTTCTGTGCAGGCAGTGTGAAACCATCACTCTCTGTGCGGGCAGTGTGAAGCATTCACTCTCTGTGCAGGCAGCGTGAAGCGGTCAATTTCTGTGCAGACAGTGTGAAGCGTCACTTTCTGTGAAGGCAGTATGAAGTGGTCACTCTCTGTGCAGGCAGTGTGAAGCAGTCACACTCTGTGCAGGCAGTGTGAAGCGGTCACTTGGGGGGGGCAGTCTCTCAGAGGGAGACTGCATGATTGCCCCGAGAGAGACTGAGAAAAAGAGCTTGCCCCTTCCCCACACCCAGTACACAGACCAATGAGACTGCAGGAAGATGAAGACTAAGCGCTACCTGTGGAGTCTGGAGCTTCGCTGGTGAGTGAGCACCACACCACTGGGCAAGCCAAGCAAGCAGGGTAGCCTAGAGTCACAGTGAGTGCAGCAGGCTAAACACGCAAGTCCTACTGTCGCCCTGGCATGACCACCATATTCACCAGGGTGCAGGCTCCTCCTGTGTCAATTGCAGGTAGTGAGAAAAGCACATGCAGGCGCACGCTGGAGCACCGACCAGATTAAGGGCATCAAGGGCCTGGTGCTGCAGTGGAGCAGGTTTAGGAGTGGCAGGGATATGCGGTAAGTAAAGTCATATCCCAGCTCTCCTCTTACTGGCCACCCTCCTGTGATTCCAGGAGCCTGTGCTAGCTTGTGCCCAGACTTGGTCACAGCCCCACAGGTGTAATGCTAGGGAAGCCTGGCACTTGATTTACCAAGCTTCATTAAGAGCCGTGTGTCGGTTTATGCTCTTAGGTGATCGCCAAAAAAATATATAAAGACACACTGGTTGTACTAAAGTCAGTTGATAAATCAAATTCTGTAAAACCAGTCTGCACATAGATAGATTGAAATTCTGTCGGTTCAGCAGAAATTTCAATCTGTCTATGGTGGCCTAAGTCCACCAGTCTCTAGGTTTAATAATACCCTCAAATCTTCTCAAAGGGGTGCTCCACTTAGGTATAGAAATTCACTTTGAACTCCACCTTATTTCCATAACTCTCTTTAAGGTACTTTCACACTGAAGGTACTTTACAGGCATTTTAGCGCTAAAAATAGCGCCTGTAAACTGCCTTTCATGCCATCCCTGTGTGAAATCCCAAGTGCTTTCACACTGGGGCAGTGCACTTGCAGGATGCTCTGAAAAGTCCTGCAAGCAGCATTATTGGGGCGATTTGGGAGCAGTGTATACACCGCTCCCAAACCGCCCTGCCCATTTAATACAAGAGTGGGGATTTTAACTCTTTCTTCAGTCACTAGTGGGGGTTAAAAGAGCACCTTCTTCCACATGTTTGCTGTGTCTCCCACATGGCTTCTCACAAACTGCAAACAGGACTTCTTATGGCTTTCTTTCAACAATGGCTTTCTTTTTGCCACTCTTCCATAAAGGCCAGATTTGTGGAGTGCATGACTAATAGTTGTCTTGTGTACAGATTCTCCCACCCGAGCTGTGGATCTCTGCAGCTCCTCCAGATTTATCATGGACCTCTTGGCTGTTTCTCTGGTAATGCTCTCCTTGCCTGGCCTGTCAGTTTAGGTGGACGGCCATCTCTTGGTAGGTATGCAGTTGTGCCATACTCTTTCCATCTTTGGCTGATGGATTGAACAGTGCCTAGTGAGATGTTCAAAGCTTGGGATATTTCTTTATAACCTAACTCTGCTCTAAACTTCTCCACAACTTTATCCCTGTCCTGCCTGGTGTGTTCCTTGGCCTTCATGATGCTGTTTGTTCACTAAGGTTCTTTAACAAACCTCTGAGAGCTTCACAGAACTGTATTTATACTGAGATCAAATTACACACAGGTGGACTCTATTTACTTATCAGGTGACTTCTGAAGGCAATTGGTTCCACTAGATTTTAGTTAGGGGTATCAGAGTAAAGGGGGCTGAATACAAATGCACGCCACACTTTTCAGATATTTATTTGTAAAAAAATTTGAAAACCATTTATCCTTTTCCTTCCACTTCACAATTATGTGCTACTTTGTGTTGGTCTATCACATAAAATCCCAATAAAATATATTTACGTTTTTTGGTTGTAACATGACAAAATGTGGAACATTTCAAGGGGTAGGAATACCTTTTCAAGGCACTGTAAGAATGCTTCCACATGGATGCGTTTTTGGTGCATTTTTACCATGTTAAAAACTCAACAAAAACTCAATCCTGTTAAATCCTATGGGATTTTTCACACCACTGCACTGTGGGAGCTGTGCATTTTGAAACATCATGCATGCTGCATCTTTGGGGTGGTTTTCAAAACCAATTACGCAGGTCCCCATTGAAATGAATAAATATTGTGGCAAAAATGCATTAAAAATGCACCTGTGTCGTGTTTTTGCAATGGAGCATTGGGAAAGTAGCCTAAGGTATATGCTGCATTATTGCAACCAGATAAAGCCAAGGATCATAAGAAATAAATACATCTTAGTAAGAAGTGATGCAATGGGGAAGATTTACTAAAACCGGAGGGTGTAGAATCTGGTGCAGCTTTGCACTCAGCTTTCAGGTTTTATTGTCAAAGTTTAATTGAACAAAATTAAGTTAAAAGCTAATTGACTACATCGCACAGCTACACCAAATTCTGAGTGCTTCAGTTTTATTAAATCTCCCCCAATGTAACAATTCTAGAGAATGCTGGAGGGAATTAGAAAATTGTTAGATGTGAGTGTAGTGTTAGATGGATTAGTAGATTTAGGTACACTAACAAATTGAAGACAAACTCAGCTAGCACCTTATCAGCATTTACAGAAACAGTTTTGTTCCTTTTGGGATACAAGTTCTACATAAATGAATTAAAGCTTACCATTGCAAGCACCTCTGTCAGTGCATCCACAGGACATCTTATTCTGTTAAACAAACAACAAACTTACTGGCTGGATTACCAGGTAAATATAAAATGAACACCTAAAAAAAAATTGCTAATTCTAATGCAGCCAACACATCAAAGAAGCTATAAAAAGGAAAATACTACGCTGTCATAAATTCTAAAATACGTGAAAAAGAGCAGCAACTTCCTGTGATATACGCACAGTAACAAAACATATTTAAAAAAAGTGCGCTTGGAAACAAATGTAAATAAATATTAACAAGTGATAAAGTCCATCCAATAAAGTGACATCCAACGTGACAGTATATATCAGTCCACCAAAGGAAAAGTGATGTGCAGAAAGATGACGTCCACCTCTAATCCTACTGCTGCTTACCGACTCCCTATGATTTCCTATTACGGGAGATCACAAGCGATTTCAGCTCTATACCCAGCCAGGGCCATGAATGGACACAGCAGCAGCGTCTTCAAGGACTTCCACCACCCAATGAGGGCACAATGAAACAGGATCCCCAAGAAGAAATAAAAGCTTCCATAGCATAAAATCTTTGGGTATTTTAATGTTAAAAATTGTAGTACACTTATGCCCCGTACACACGGTGGGACTTTGTTCGGACATTCCGACAACAAAATCCTAGGATTTTTTCCGACGGATGTTGGCTCAAACTTGTCTTGCATACACACGGTCACACAAAGTTGTCGGAAAATCCGATCGTTCTAAACGCGGTGACGTAAAACACGTACGTCGGGACTATAAACGGGGCAGTGGCCAATAGCTTTCATCCCTTTATTTATTCTGAGCATGCGTGGCACTTTGTCCGTCGGATTTGTGTACACACGATCGGAATTTCCGACAACGGATTTTGTTGTCGGAAAATTTTATATCCTGCTCTCAAACTTTGTGGGTCGGAAAATCCGATGGAAAATGTGTGATGGAGCCTACACACGGTCGGAATTTCCGACAACAAGGTCCTATCACACATTTTCCGTCGGAAAATCCGACCGTGTGTACGGGGCATTACAGTTATGCAAGTAAATCTCAGCATAAAAACAAGCAAGCCGGCTCAAGTTAGCAGCCCGTCACTCCATGACCTGCACAAATGCGGTGACGTCAGCACGTCGCTCCTCCCTACGTGTTTCATCACAGATGACGTCGTCCAGGGACAACTTTTATTTTTTCTTGGAGATCCCGTTTCATTGTGCCCTAATTGGGTGGTGGAAGTCCGTGAAGATGCTGCAGCTGTGTCCATTCAAGACCCTGGCTGGGTATAGAGCTGAAAGCACTTGTGATCTCCCGTAATAGGAGATCATAGGGAGTCGGTAAGCGGCAGTAGAATTAGACGTGGAAATCATCTTTCTGCACATCACTTTTCCTTTAGTGGACTGATATATAATGTCACGTTAGATGCCACTTTATTGGATGGACTTTATCACTTGTTAATATTTATTCACATTTGTTTCTAAGTGCAACTTATTATTGAACATAAAAAAAGCTGCAATAAATGTTTGCTTTTCGGTTTAATACCACTTTGAATAAAGAAAACCAATACAATGATTAACTAATGTTTTTCCTGTTTAATTTAGTCTTGATTAGAGTGAAGAAGGGTCAGACCTTCTGTCATTCTTTAAATGATGCTGCTAAACCATTGTGATTTTAAATGCTGACCATGTACATATTGAAGAGATTCCTCTTATTTTTTTGCTGTGTTTAATAAATGTGTCACCTGGAGAGGAAGTAAGGAGAAATCTCCTTCATGAGCATGCAGACAACAACAAACTCCTACTCCTTATACAGACAGACCTATATACTGTATACTGGATCAAAAAAAGGGGGACTTGAAATAGCTAAAGAAGCAACCAAAACCCATAAGTAAAAAATATATTATAATTACGATTAAGCCCAGAAAAGGGCGAAATTCATCTTTGTTCTCTACAGGTGGAGAGCAGGAGTGGAAGCCATCTTTTACCCATCTCATTCACATTTATGCAACAGGGAGTGGGTGTTTGTCTGAAGATGGTCACCATTTTGTTAAAGTCTACTGGAGCCTGACAAGCCAATCCTGTCTGTCTTGCACCAGTCTATTCACATGCTGATCTGACTGGTTTTGGGGGCATTCAAGCTGTATTATTTTCATTGTTTTGGGCTACATACAGTCATGACCGAAATTGTTGGCACCCCAGAATTTTTTTCCAGAAAATCAAGTATTTCTCACAGAAAAGTATTGCTGTAACACATGTTTTGCTATACACATGTTTATTCCCTTTGTGTGTATTGGGACAAAACAATGGAGGAAAAAAGCAAATTGGACATAATGTCACACAAAACTCCAAAAATGGGCTGGTCAAAATACTTGGCACCCTTAACTTAATATTTGGTTGCACACCATTTGGAAAAAATAACTGAAATCAGTCGCTTCCCATAACCATCAATAAGCTTCTTACACCTCTCAACCGGAATTTTGGACCACTCTTCCTTTGCAAACTGCTCCTGGTCTCTCTTATTGGAAGGGCGCCTTTTCTCAACAGAAATTTTAAGATCTCTCCACAGGTGTTCAATGGGATTTAAATCTGGACTCATTGCTGGCCACTTTAGAACTATCCAGCGCTTTGTTGCCACTGTTTGGGGTCGTTGTCCTGCTGGAAGACCCAAGATCTCGGACGCAAACCCAGCTTTCTGACACTGGGCTCTACAGTGCGACCCAAAATCCTTTGGTAATCCTCAGATTTCATGATGCCTTGCACACATTCAAGGCACCCAGTGCCAGAGGCAGCAAAACCTCACTGAAGCTCCACCATATTTCACTATAGGTACTGTGTTCTTTTCTTTGTAGGTCTCATTCCGTTTTCGGTAAACAGTAGAATGATGTGCTTTACCAAAAAGCTCTATCTTGGTCTCATCTGTCCACAAGACATTTTCCCAGAAGGATTTTGGCTTACTCAAGTACATTTTGGCAAATGTAGTCTTGCGTTTTTATGTCTCTGTGTCAGCAGTGGAGTCCTCCTGGTTCTCCTGCCATAGCATTTAATTTCATTTAAATGTTGGACGGATAGTTTGCGCTGACACTGATGCTCCCTGAGCCTGCAGGACAGCTTGAATTTCTTTGGAACTTGTTTGGGGCTGCTTATCCACCATCCAGACTATCCTGCGTTGCCACCTTTCATCATTTTTTCTCTTTCGCCCACGCCCAGAGAGATTAGCTACAGTGCCATGGGTTGCAAACTTCTTAATAATTTTGCGCACTGTGGACAAAGGCAAATCTAGATCTCTGGAGATAGACTTGTAACCTTGAGATTGTTGATATTTTTCCACAATTTTGGTTCTCAAGTCCTCAGACAGTTCTCTTCTCCTCTTTCTGTTGGCCACGCTTAGTGTGGCACACACAGACATACAATGCAAAGACTAAGTGAACTTCTCTCCTTTTTATCTGCTTTCAGGTGTGATTTTTATTTTGCCCACACCTGTTACTTGCCCCAGGTGAGTTTAAGGGAGCATCACATGCTTGAAACAATCTTATTTATCCACAACTTTGAAAGGGTGACAAGAATTTTGACCACCCCATTTTTGGAATTTTGTGTGACATTATGTCCAATATGCTTTTTTTCCTCTCTTATTTTGATTTGTTCCAATACACACACACACAAAGGGAAACAACATGTGTATAGCAAAACATGTGTTACTGCAATACTTTTCTGTGAGAAATACTTGATTTTCAGGAAAAACATCTGGGGTGCCAACAATTTCGGCCATGACTGTATTACAGGTTAATGAAAACACCTGCATGAAGAAAGAGATATCTAAAAAAAAATGAAATGAGGAAGATAAAAAGATGCAAGGAGGCCCACTGTATCCATAGCTAGAGGTGAATAGAAGACAACTAGAATTAAACAGAGAAGGATTCTGAAACACAACCCTACAACATGCCACTCTTATTTATTTGCATTAACTTACAAATTGTCAGGACAAGCTTTCAGGGTGTATCCCCTTCTTCATGGTCCAAGCAGTATTAATCCACAAAGTATTAACACAAACAGTATCGCAGACAGTACTTAATTGCTTTGTTGCAAGTGCACAAATATGGCTATTGATTCCATCAGTGATCCCACCAACCCTTTGGACTTCTTGCTAAAAAGCAATTAATGCGAGACCAATACGACCCAGTATGACCTGTAGATTGAAAAAATAGGTAGTCATTTCAGTCTGGAGCTATGATTTTCTAAAACTTCCAAAAAAGACAAATGTTGCTTCCTTGTTATATATGAAATGGATGGAGAAGGGGTTGTTTACCGTATGCAATCCCTAATCTACTTTCCTATATTATTGGCTCCCTACCTTTATTACATGCCTGTGGAGAACTGGAAGTCAAACTAGAGGCATCCCCTGTAAAATATTATTTACTTTTACTGCGCTAAAAACCTGGAAGCTGATTGTTTTCTATGTACAGGTGCACCCCAGTTTTAGTAAATTGACCCCTAAAACTATTGTATCTGTATGTATATAGTAAAACTAGGTGTTTGTTTTTTCTCTCCCAACACAATGGAGTTTCACTAGAGGAGCATAAGCCATAAAGACTGACAGTGATTTTTTTTTTTTTTTTAATGAAATTGCCTGTACTGGTGTTAAAGCAACCAGCTTAGGAAATGAACAATGAAATTGGTGATGAATTTTACAACTGTAGTGTATATTGAGTATATTTTATACATAAGTAACTTAATATAAACTGCACTCAAACAGTAATAAAGTATTACTGTTTCTGAGAAACTGTATTAGCGCCAATTGTATTCTAAGCCTAGTTGCAATGTAGCTGTCTTTCAGATCTTAGCAATAGTTGCAATTATTTTATCATTTTTGTTTTTGATTTTTTTTTGTATCAAAATCCTTATTAAATAGAAATGTATGATTTCCTATATTTAAACTTTCTTAAAATGTTATAAATGTTTGGTTTTTTTTTGCATATTTAGTTATGGATATAGTACTTTCAATAATACTATTAAGTTTAAATAATCATAAAAATACATAGACCATGATCCACTTTGGAACATTTGAAGGCATTAAAACAATTGCATCATTAGTTACCAATCTTCAGTGACAGAAAATGAGGTAAGGAACTTACTGTTCACTGACTTAAAGGGCTTATGGGAATAACTAGTTCTATGTTGGACTAATTGCTTACATTGCAGGAGAGTGAAATTTACTACTATATTATTTTATGTTACAAGCTGCTGTTTAATCCCAAACACTGGTATTCTAGCTCCATCTTATGGCACAATGTAAAAATATAAAATAATAGTATAGAATATTACATTTTAAACTTGTGTGTATATATTTTTTATCCTTCATGTACAAAAAAAAAATTCCTGGAGCTGGTAACTGAGTTCAATATAGCTTCTGTATAGCGGGAATGTGAACGCATTCAGGGATAAAAGAATGTGTTTCGGGTTGCTCTTTGTTCATTGTTTGGATAATTTCTTCTAATGCCGCGTACACACGGTCGGACTTTTCGTCTACAAAAGTCAGACAGCCTGTCCGACAGACTTCCGGCAGACTTTCGGCGGACTTGCGGCGGACTTGCGGCATACTTTCTAACGAACGGACTTGCCTACACACGACCACACAAAAGTCCGACGGATTCGTACGTGATGACGTACACCGGACTAAAATAAGGAAGTTCATAGCCAGTAGCCAATAGGTGCCCTAGCGTGGCTTTTTGTCCGTCGGACTAGCACACAGACGAGCGGATTTCGGGGTCCGTCGTAGTTACGACGTAAAGATTTGAAGCATGTTTCAAATCTAAAGTACGTCGGATTTGAGGCTAAAAAAGTACGTTGAAAGTCCGGAGAAGCCCACACACGATCGGATTACCAGCCAGCTTTAGTCCGTCAGCGTCCGTTGGACTTTTGTAGACGAAAAGTCCGACCGTGTGTACGCGGCATAAGAGTAAAGGTATATTCATACCTTTGTGCTTCATAAGGAGAATCGGTGTTTGTTTTTTCGATTTAGAGGAATTCATTGTAGCATTGTAGTGGACATAGATTATACTAACCTTTATGATGGCAGAGGACTGAATCTATTTGAGGACACAGTAATCATGTGCACAATTATGGTTTGAACAAATGTTTGCCACTACACACAGTCAAATGTCTAACCTGCATTACCCTAGATTGTAAAAAGAATCGGCATTGGCAATATGATTGTAAATGACTCCTTATTTAAAAGCTAGATGAGCTACGTTTAAGGCCACAACATGTACAACAACTTTGGTGAAGGAACAACTATAAAACATAATGGTGGCATTCATTAACAAAATTACATTGGTTGTGTCTGCTAATGTGATTCATTTTGAGAACCTGTTGCAGACTTGCAATTGCTGATAATTATAATGTTGCATTTCATGTAATAAATAAGGTATTTTTTTTGTGATTGTATGCTGCTTTAAAAAGTGTGGCAGATTTGCCAAAGATTTTACAACTTGCCGCAACTTTCCCTAATAATAAAGTGACAGAGAAAAGGCATTTCATTAACTTATTAATTTAATTCAGTTTCACATAATTGCACCTGTTTAAAAAGTAGTCTGCATCATTTCCTAATTATGCAACAGATCAGGGTGTTAATTGTGCCACAATTGAAATAATAACACAAATGTGCACACAAAAAAAGGCTGACATTTGCAAAGCAGAAAGTGGTGCAGTACTTGCAAGCATTAGGCTGCAAAACATGTACTGTGAATGATTTGCATATATTGACATGGTGGGCCATTTGGAAATTGAGCACAATTGAATTAATACGCTTTTCTGTGACGGGACCAGCAAGAGACTGCTAGTCAGAGAGGTCTGTTTACTAAAGGCAAATAAACTGTTCACTTTAAAAAGGAAGTTGCACTTTACAATGCTTTTTCCTGCGGAGCTTAGTGAATGAGCAGCAGATCTGTTGACTTCTATCATCAAAGTATGTTCAAGCAAAATTTTTTTTTGTTTGTTTGAATTGCACATAATTGCATACCTCACAACTTTTTGAGATGGGAATGAGGGACACCTATCAGCAAAAGTATGCAGGCATAGATCACACCCCTTGCCATGCACCCTTAAAGGAGAAGTGTACAAAAAAAACAAGATTGGTTAAACCCACAAGTGCTTTTTTTACTATTACTATTTCTTTATATTGGCTTTTGAAATTTACAAATGCAGCAATTTAGAAATTAGATGAATGCTTTAGCGCTGGAAAACACTTTTTGATAGATAAAAAGTGCATTTTATAATCTATATAGATCAGACCAAAATGAGGAGGAATGAGGGACAGAGGGACATTGCTCCAAATCAGAGACAGTCCCTCGAAATCAGGGACAGTTGGGAGCTATGTAATTGGGTATTCTTTGCAAAGTGAATTTTCACCTCATCCACTAAGCTTTGGGGAAAATTCCTGTAGCATACCCCACGTAGGAGCTGCAGATTAACATTGATCCCCCCCCCCCCCCCGCACAGCCAGGCAATTAACAGAAGCTCTGTTTATTTCTATCATCAAAGTATGTTCAAACAAAAATGCTGTTTTTTTGTCTGTTTGTTTGTTTGCCTTGCAAATAATTGGGTATTCTTTGCAAAGTGGATTTTCACCTCATTCACTAATCTTTGGGGAAAAATCCTGTAGCACACCCCACGTAGAAGCTACAGATAAACAGGGATCTCCCCTTCCTGCACAGCCAGGCACACCATATCTTCACAGGCACACAGAGTCAGAGAACAGTCTGTAGCTTTGTTATTGTTATTTATTGGAGGGTTAATCACTTGGATAGGGATGGGAGGTTATGGGATGACAACTTAACTTAACAGCAATCTTCAAGGAACAACTTCCTTTATAGATCTATATACAGTCTCCTTCACTTTCCTCCTGCACACTCTTCCCAGCTTCTGCTGAATCACTCTTGAGGGATCTGACACATTCCTTATCAGATCAGCAACAGCTCATTACAGGCAGGAACTCTCAGTCCCTTAAGTGTAGCTCAGATGTAGTGAAACAGCATGCAACTTCTCTTCTGTTGCCACTGATCCCAGCACCACCATCAGGCGCTGCCAACCCACCTGGCTACAGCTGCACCTTTCACCAACCCTCCTGGCTGCCTCTCCACTCCAGTCCACCCAACTGACTCTCAGGAGATCTCCCAGGGAAGGATAGAAAACTTAAGAACACCACTTTATTACATAGTTACAAAGTTACATAGTAGGTGAGGTTGAAAAAAGACACAAGTCCATCAAGTCCAACCTATGTTAGATTATGTGTCAGTATTACATTGTATATCCCTGTATGTTGTGATCATTCAGGTGCTTATCTAATAGTTTCTTGAAGCTATCGATGCTCCCCACTGAGACCACCGACTGTGGAAGGGAATTCCACATCCTTGCCGCTCTTACAGTAAAGAACCCTCTACGTAGTTTAAGGTTAAACCTCTTTTCTTCTAATTTTAATGAGTGGCCACGAGTCTTGTTAAACTCTCTTCTGCGAAAAAGTTTTATTTCTATTGTAGGGTCACCAGTACGGTATTTGTATATTGAAATCATATCCCCTCTCAAGCGTCTCTTCTCCAGAGAGAATAAGTTCAGAGCTCGCAACCTATCCTCATAACTAAGATCCTCCAGACCCTTTATTAGCTTTGTTGCCCTTCTTTGTACTCGCTCCATTTCCAGTACATCCTTCCTGAGGACTGGTGCCCAGAACTGGACAGCATACTCCAGGTGCGACCGGACCAGAGTCTTGTAGAGTGGGAGAATTATTGTTTTATCTCTGCAGTTGATCCCCTTTTTAATGCATGCCAATATTCTTTGCTTTGTTAGCAGCAGCTTGGCATTGCATGCCATAGCTGAGCCTATCATCTACTATGACCACCAGGTCCTTTTCCATCCTAGATTTCCCCAGAGGTTCTCCCCCCAGTGTATAGATTGCATTCATATTTTTGCCACCCAAATGCCTTATTTTACATTTTTCTACATTGAACCTCATTTGCCATGTAGTTGCCCACCCCCTTAATTTGTTTAGATCTTCTTGCAAGGTTTCCACATCCTGCGGAGAAGTTATTGCCCTGCTTAGCTACGTATCGTCTGCAAATACAGAGATTGAACTGTTTATCCCATCCTCCAGGTCGTTTATGAACAAATTAAATAGGACTGGTCCCAGCACAGAACCCTGGGGAACCCCACTACCCACCCCTGACCATTCCGAGTACTCCCCATTTATCACCACCCTCTGAACTCGCCCTTGTAGCCAGTTTTCAATCCATGTACTCAGCCTATGGTCCGTGCCAACGGACCTTAATTTGTACAGTAAACGTTTATGGAGAACTGTGTCAAATGCTTTTGCAAAATCCAGATACACCATGTCTACGGACCTTCCTTTATCTAGATGGCAACTCACCTCCTGATAGAAGGTTAGTAGATTTGTTTGGCAAGAACGATTCTTCATGAATCCATGCTGATTACTGCTAATGATACTGTTCTCATTACTAAAATCTTGTATATAGTCCTTAATCATCCCCTCCAAGAGTTTACATACTATTGATGTTAGGCTAACTGGTCTGTAATTCCCAGGGATGTATTTTGGGCCCTTTTTAAATATTGATGCTACATTGGCTTTTTTCCAATCAGCTGGTACCATTCCAGTCAGTAGACTGTCAGTAAAAATTAGGAACAACGGTCTGGCAATCACTTGACTGAGTTCCCTAAGTACCCTCGGATGCAAGCCATCTGGTCCTGGTGATTTATTAATGTTAAGTTTCTCAAGTCTAATTTTAATTTTGTCCTCTGTTAACCATGGAGGTGCTCCCTGTGTTGTGTCATGAGGATAAACACTGCAGTTTTGGTTACTGAAGCCCCCCAATTCCCTCATGAAGACTGAGGAGAAGAATAAATTCAATACCTTCGCCATCTCCCCATCCTTTGTAACCAGATGTCCTTCCTCATTCTTTATGGGGCCAATATGGTCTGTTCTCCCTTTTTTACTGTTTACATACCTAAAGAATTTCTTGGGATTTTTTTTTGCTCTCCTCCACTATGTGTCTTTCATGTTCTATCTTAGCCGTCCTAATTGCACCCTTACATTTCTTGTTGCATTCTTTATAAAGACTGAATGCTGAGGATGATCCCTCAACCTTGTATTTTTTGAAGGCCTTCTCCTTTGCTTTTATATGCATTTTTACATTGGAGTTAAGCCATCCAGGACTTTTGTTCGCTGTTTTAAATGTATTACCCAATGGGATACATTGGCTAATGCCCTTATTTAATATGCTCTTAAAGCAAACCCATCTCTCCTCCGTATTCTTTGTTCCTAATATTTTATCCCAATTTATGCCTTTTAGCAAGGTTTGTAGTTTATGGAAATTCAGTGTCTTTGTATTCCCTTTATGTTTCCTATTTGTGTGATTTATACTGAAACTAATTGACATGTTATCGCTGCTACTGAAATTGCCCCGTATTTCCACATCCGTGATCAGGTCTGTATTGTTGGTAATCAGTAGATCCAGTAATATTTTATTTCTAGTTGGTGCGTCTACCATCTCACCCATAAAATTGTCCTGCAAGACATCGAGGAACTGGCGAGCCCTAAATGAATGCGCGGTTCCCTCCGCCCAGTCTATGTCTGGATAATTAAAATCCCCTATTCTGATAACACTTCCCATCCTTGCTGCTAATCCAAATTGTGATAGGAGATCTGTCTCCACTTCCTCCCTCAGGTTAGGGGGCCTATAGCATACTCCCAGTATTATTTTCCCCTTAGCTTCATCCCTTTGGAGCCACCTCCTTCCTAGCTCCCTCAGTGATGTCATCTCTCACATTCACTTGTACATTATTCTTGATATATAGGCATACCCCTCGTCCTTTTTTACCCTTTCTATGAGAGCTGTTGAACCAGGTCTCTGAAATTCCCACAAAATCCAAATCCTCCTCGTACAACAGTATCTCTCGTTCACCCATCTTGTCTGCCATGCTCCTGGCATTGGTGAACATGCCACATAGTTTAGACCGGTCACATATTGTCCTCGTATTGGGTGTTTCGAGATTGCAACTAGGACTTGCTATTATACTTACCTTGTGTTTTTGTGCTTTGGTCAACCTACCGCTAATGCCCCAAATAATGCCCTACCACTAATGCCCCCTCTGGAATATCTTCCACGCTGACTATCTCTACCTCTGGACCCTGCCCCCCATCACCTAGTTTAAAAACCCCTCTAACTTTTTGGCCATCTTCATTCCCAGCAGATCTGCACCCTCCTCATTTAGGTGCTGTCCGTCCCTTCTATAGTACCGGTTATCGACTGAGAAGTCGGCCCAGTCCCCCAGGAACCCAAACCCCTTCTTACTACACCAGCTCTTCAGCCACTTGTTTACTTCCCTAATCTCCCTCTGCCTTTCTGGTGTGGCTCGATGTACCGGTAGTATTCCTGAGAATACTACCTTGGAGGTCCTTTTCCTAAATTTAGCTCCTAAGTCCCTAAAATCGTTCTTTAGGACACTCCATCTGCCTCTGACTTTGTCATTGGTGCCAATGTGCACCATGACAGCTGGGTCTTCCCCAGCCCCTCCCAGTAATCTGTCCACAAGATCCGTAATGTGCCGAACCCGTGCGCCCAGTAGACAACATACTGTTCGGCGCTTCAGGTCTTGGTTACAGATTGCCCTCTCTGTCCTTCTAAGAGTTGAGTCCCCTACCACCAGAATCTGTCTTTCCTTTCCCTTCACTTCCCCCCCACTCTCACTGGAGGAGTTCTTCCCCCGGCAGCTAGGAGAGTCCCTCAGCTCCAGCAGTGCCGGTCCCTGACTGGTTTCACCAATGTCACTCAATGGAGCGTACTTATTGGGAAGCTCCAGTCCTGGATCAGCCTCCCTGGCACTTCCCCCTCTACCCTTCCTGACTGTCACCCATCCACTCTTTGCTAGTGCCTGCACCTCTTTGTCTCCACCCGCCTCTGTGCTGGCCCCTGCCGGCACCTGCCTTGTACGTTCCTGGCTCTCCTTTAGTATGGAGGGACTTCTCAGTGCTGACAGTTGCTTCCCCAGATTCATAACCTGGGCTTCCAGGGAAACAATGTGCTTACATTTTGCACAACAGTATTCGCCCTCGATCGGATGATCAAGGAATGCATACATGCAGCAAGATGTACAAAGAGTCGCCTCTCCACACCCACCAGGCATCGTACCTATTAAATTTAGTGAGGATTGGGGATTTTATCCTGTCCAAATTACCTAACAGCTAGCTTCCTGGCACTAATACTCAAGACAATACACAGGTACACAACAAGACAATACACAGGTACTCACAGGCCTATGTGCACTCGCAGAACAGTCACAGACCTACGTGCACTCGCAGACCTACGTGCACTCGCAGGCCACTCGCAGGCCTACGTGCACTCGCAGACCTACGTGCACTCGCAGACCACTCGCAGACCTACGTGCACTCGCAGACCTACATGCCCTTGCAGGCCACTCGCAGACCTACGTGCACTCGCAGGCCACTCGCAGACCTACGTGCACTCGCAGACCTATGTGCACTCACAGGCCACTCGCAAACCTATGTGCACTCGCAGACCTACGTGCACTCGCAGGCCACTCGCAGACCTACGTGCACTCGCAGACCTACGTGCACTCGCAGGCCACTCACAGACCTACGTGCACTCACAGGCCACCGTGCACTCGCAATACACAAGTATACAGTACACAATACACAAGTACTAATGATCCACACACACTACTCAGACAACACTCAGGTACTCACACTACACGGGTACTATGACCCCTGTTATAACCTCCTGTTTTAAACTCTGGTTTTAACTCACCACTTAGACCAGTTCTACTAACTCTGGTTTTAACTCACCACTTAGACCAGTTCCACTAACTCTGGTTTTAACTCACCACTTAGACCAGTTCCACTTGGACAGAGTTCCAACAGCCTCACAAATGAGCAGGCTCAACATGAGTCCTACACAAGGTTATATAGCCCTCAAGCACCTGTGAGCAATTAACCACCCCCCCCCCCCCCCCATTAATTGGTAGTCTGAAGGAACCAGGAGAAAAAAAAAAACCCTGTTTAAAAAGTGACAGAAAAAGGTGATTGAAAACCTAAAAGGAAAAGCCCCACAAATGCAACCCAGCAATCAAAAAGCAAGACTTGTTCACTCTCCACTCAGGGTCCCCCCTCTGGTTTTAACTCGCCACTTAGACCAGTTCCACTTGGACAGAGTTCCAACAGCCTCACAAATGAGCAGGCTCAATATGAGTCCTACACAAGGTTATATAGGCCTCAAGCACCTGTGAGCAATTAACCCCCCCCCCCCCTTAATTGGTAGTCTGAAGGAACCAGGAGAAAAAAAAAAACCCTGTTTAAAAAGTGACAGAAAAAGATGATTGAAAACCTAAAAGGAAAAGCCCCACAAATGCAACCCAGCAATCAAAAAGCAAGACATGTTCACTCTCCACTCAGGGTCCCCCCTCTGGTTTTAACTCGCCACTTAGACCAGTTCCACTTGGACAGAGTTCCAACAGCCTCACAAATGAGCAGGCTCAATATGAGTCCTACACAAGGTTATATAGGCCTCAAGCACCTGTGAGCAATTAACCACCCCTCTTAATTGGTAGTCTGAAGGAACCAGGAAAAAAAAAACCCTGTTTAAAAAGTGACAGAAAAAGGTGATTGAAAACCTAAAAGGAAAAGCCCCACAAATGCAACCCAGCAATCAAAAAGCAAGACTTGTTCACTCTCCACTCAGGGCCCCCCCTCTGGTTTTAACTCGCCACTTAGACCAGTTCCACTTTGAGAGAGTTCCAACAGCCTCACAAATGAGCAAGGGAGACTGGCTACATGTGGCAGTCCCCCCCTCTTTGTTAGTACCCAACAGTGTTGCACTACTCACTCTGTCCTCTCTTGCTCCCATGTCTCCAGGAAGACCTCCTCCAGTGTGTTTTGCAGGATCCTTCCAGCACCTGAGCCCCGGCCTAAGGCAGGACATCCCCAGACTAGGGGGCATCCCTGAGGGCCACCAACAGCCTCCTCAACATTGTATCTTCATCTTCCACCCGACTGCCCCTGCTGGCATAACTCATCAATATATTAGATTGTAAGCTCGCAGGAACAGGGCCCTCCTAACCCTCTTGTATTAAATTGTATTGTTTCTGTATTGTCTCCCTTTATATTTTAAAGTGCTGTGCAAACTGGTGAGCAGCCCCTCCTAGTCTCCTCCCACTATCTTCCAGAACATTCTCCAACACTCTGGAAACAGGGGGAGGCCTCAGAGAGCTGCTGAGATGAGTCATCCAGCCTTGACCTCTAATAAACGTTTACCCAATTAAGACTTACCAGCTTAAATGCGAGTCCGAGTACTGTTTGCCTACACTCACTTCTAGCACACACTTGAGGGTGCTACATTCCCTTACCATGCAAAGTTAACAGCCTATTTGCCTTCAGTAAATCAACCCTAGAGTCAGGGAGGTTGCATAATTCTAGGATGGAAAAAGGATGGGACCATTGTGGGAAAAATATAGCTGGTACGAAACCCAACATCAAGATAATTACTGGAGCTCATGAGCTAGGGGTAGAAACCAGTCAGAGTAGGGATAAGAGCAGGGAGGTCAGTCAGACAAAACATTAAAACAAGTGGCATAATCAATACGCTGATTTGTTGCATAATGTCAGGCTGATCTCTATTAAATGTTTATCAAAAAACGTTGGAAAGACAATATATTGTATTACCTTTAGGTATTGAGAGTACAAATAACAAAGTTGTGAGCAATTGAATTTGGGAGCAAACAGAGGGCAGAGCAGATTGCAGACACACTCAGATAGACAGAAGACATATATCTGACAAAGGGAATCCAGGGAGAAATGCATAAAAGGAATAGAACAGCAACAAGAGACGACACACTTAGATCAAGAGAATGTACAATTTATGTATTCCCATTCACACAGCACACCTGAAAAAAAATCGTACTTTTTAGATGTTTCTGAGGAGAAGTTATCAAGGCAGACTGCAAGTCAGCTAGCTTAGCTTGATCTTTCCCATTTTCTGGTCTGGGGACTGGCTAAGTCCAGTTCTTAACATACAAGGATGAATCCCATCTCCTAAACATTTTAATAAAACTGAGAGAGGTTTATTTACTAAAGACAAATAGACTGTGCAATCTGCAAGTGCAGAACTTAGTAAATAAGGGTAAATTTTGCTGACTTTCCATCATCCAATTATGTACAAGCAAGTATGCTTTTTTTTTGTTTCGTTTTCTTGCATGTGATTGGGTATTCTTTGCAAAGTGAAAACGCCTTGAAATTATGTCTGAAAATGTATATACTCAAACAGGAGTTTAATGTGCAAGAGACCTTAATCCTTCACAATGCTAAACTTTTTATCCACATTCTAAATTGTTGCATTTGTAAATTTCAAAACCAGTATAAAGGAATAGTAGTGGTAAAAAAAGCACTTGGGGGTTTAACTAACCTTTTTTTGTATAACTCTCCTTTAAGGGAGGTATGGCAGTTGTGTGTGTCCTATGCCTACATAATTTTGCTAATAGATGTCCCTTGTTCCCATTTCAAAAAGTTGAAAGGTATGTATCTGCCTCCGAACAGGGTTTATTATGTCCACCTCATAACAAAGAGAACCAAGTAGAGTTTTTCCTTTCCTTTTTGAAAAGTGAATTTAAAAAGGTAAGCTGCCATTTTTTTCTTTTTTTTTAGTTTTGCTATGTGAATAAAGACATCAAGCAAATATAAAGTAAGTGTTAACCCAATTCAGCTGTAAAAGTGGAAATGCATTTATTGTGACTATTGCATTTCTTAATTAGCAATGCATTAAGCCACGAACAGCAAAGATGTTCACATTTGTATAACTCATTCCAGATTGTACATTCATTTAAAAAAATAGCTTTCCTTAGGTACACATAACCTCATGCATGTTGGGGAATAATTCAGGGTCTGTTTCCAGTATGACAGAGAATCCCTTCCCTGCCTAGTTTAGGACATAAATAAACTGTTATTATCACTGTAGTGATAATATGGATCTTGTACTCCATAGTGCAGCATATTGTGGGTGTAGTATATATTAAAGTGATTGCAAATGAATGAAATAAATAAAAAAAACAAGCAGGTTTATACTTATCTGCTCTGTGCAATTCCATTGCACAGAGCAGCCTTGAACATCCTTTTTTGGGTTCCCCACCAGCGCTCATGGCTCATCCTCTCTGGCCAATGCCCCTCTAAGAAGCTGCTTTGTATGCTGGCACTCATGCAGGTTCTGAATCTATTGACACAGATAGTTGGACTCCTCCCCGCCCCCTGCTCCCACCCCACTGGTTGTGATTGATAGTAGCGGGAGCCAATGGCTCCTGCTGCCTCTCCAAAGCCAGTGAGACCAGGGAGTGGGGGGAGAGAGGAGCTGCAGAGGTGCAAAGTGCTGAATCTAATGAGAGGTCAGGTAAGTAAAGGGGGAGGGGGGAACAGCAGGGATACGTATGCCTTAACATTTTTTTATCTTAATGCAAGGAATGGTAAAAAAAATGTTTAGGGTTTAGAACCATTTTAGGTGCAAAACTTGCTCTAGACATTTCTGTGCAAAGTTTGGAGGACAAGATTGCAGGGGAAAGATGATGGTAGCAGATTTACTTTTCTAAATATTTTCCTAACTAGGGGTGACATGGGCACAGTGTAAAGATGTAGGGGCTGAAATGGAAAATCATTTTTTAATGCTGAGATGCTTGGCAGCAGGAAAGGTGAGTATAAGGAGCAACTGGCCAAGGAAAATGGTTTATCTGAGATGTTTGAAAACATTTTAATATTGGAGTGTGGTTTACTGAAGTCATTTAGGCTGAGTTCGCTCCTTTTTGTTTATTCACCTGGGTGGGCAATTTTTTTGAAGATAGCCCAAGGCAAGGGATACTGGGTTGGATTTGATGCAGACAGCATGAAAAGGTACAATTATTTGTTTTTTCTGTAAGAGTGGTAATAAGGCTTCACGTGGTTTTTATACATGGTTACTTTGAATTGGCTTCTATTTCTGTGAACAAGAAATATCTGCTTAATTGGATTGCTCGCTGCAGCTGTGTGCTGGACCCCTATGATCTGTGCAAGATTACATGTAGAGAGTATCAGGAGCAAGTAAGTTGGTTACGACTAAGCGCGGGGTGGGCGGAAAACACATTATTCTTCTCTTGTTCCCCACAGTGATGTGATGTCCAAGCTTTAATTAATCAATAAAGTACATGAAGAGTGCAGCCATCTGGAAGTCATTCGTATGTTTCTTTCAGAAATATGTTTAGATTGCAGATAGTTTTGCAACTCCATATGCATGGACTCGGCAAATATATAAAGTAGGTAATTCAAACTTCTAAATGTATTTTGTTATCATTTGCCACTGAAAAACAAAGAAAAAAAAAGATATCTCATACTTACTTGTCCTGGCACAAAAGCAAAGCCACCAAAAAGATTTTCACATCTGGCATGCTTTCGGGTATGCAGATGCCCTCATCCCTCACTGCATTCTGTGGTTAATCCCTCTGGTTCCTACATCACTAAAGGACACAGAAGTGACATGGGGTCCACTGTGAGGAAGCACAGATTAAAGCAGGGCCCAGGCATCTGAGTGTGTCTTGGGAAGATGCATCAGGCAACTTTTGTGTCAGTCCAGGTAAATATGAAATGTCTTATTTTGAGGGAAATATTTTTTTTTCTCAGTGAAAAGGTTGTTTTAAGAGTACTTGAGCTCAGTAAAGAGGACACATTGGCCAAAAAGTTTGAGAACCACTGAGTGTAATTCTTTCTTTGCTCTAGAATAAAGCAAGTGACCTGATATCTATGGATTTATTACTTGTTTCATACGCTATAATTACTGACCTAATACTAACACACAAGTAAAAACATGATACAAAAAAAAAATACTCTCAAAGTCATACTGTCTTATTCTTTCCCTTCTTTTACTTTTCTCTAGCCTATTTCACATTTTTCTTCTTCTCAAAACCTCAACAGGGACCTAATACAATTTTCTAAATAAAACCTTTTCTGTTTGTTCTTTGTTTCGCTAAGCAAGCAGGTAGATCATGGCTGGAGGGAGGGACTGGCAGGATGCTGTACATAGCTTCCTGAAAACATCCCAGCACCCTGTCTAACTAATATTTTTAAATTAGAATTCCAGACTAAACCTAAATAGTCTTAACAATGCTTGCTCTCCCATCCTAATACCTATGAGGACTAACCTGTGTAAGTATGATGTATATGTACAGTATGTAAGCAGGTAGTGGTTAATGCTGCCCCAGTGGGAAGTTAGGGGTCAATTGCACTCCCAGTTTTCCTGTCTTGGTGGGGTTTTTTTTGGGTCCAACCTTCTGGTTGTGTGTGCTATAATATGAACAGGAGGCCCGGATCCATGAGGTGGGCGGTTGAACAAAGGCAGAAAGACACAGCCAGCTATCAAGTTGTAGGAGGTTTTCTGGAACTTGCAGTCCTATCTGAAGATGGCAAGTCCTGGATTTTGCCCAACAAGTGAAAAGTATGGCCAATAAAGGACTCCTAATTATTAGGTATGCTGGGGTAGCCACAAGTACAAACACATGGCAACCACCCCAACCTATAACTGGCCTTTACAGCAAGGAGCACAAGGAAGGGATCATGTAAAAAAGACAACAAACAAAAATTCCCAGCTCACTTACCAGCCAGACTGCAACAAAACAAATTAACCCGGTCTAACGGTTCACATTAAAACCAAGGGATTTAGTTTGCACATTTTTGCAAATATATGTGTAAGCTGCAGCGGCTATGAAAGGGCGCCCTAGTCTACTGCAGTCCTAACTCTATAATTTTGAGAGTTATTGAGTTGAATTATATATAATAATTGTGGTGGTACCCCCGTAGGGGCTGCTGAAAGTTGTGTCCCACCTGTCTCCCTGCCCAGCCCGGCATTCACTTCCCAATCACCTTGGAGACAATGAACAGTCCAGATATTTGTTTTGTTATTTTATTGAGGGATTTGAACTTGGATAGGGATATGAGTATATGGGATGCCCAGTAAAATAAACAATTGGTTGATTGTATTTTTAATCAGTTGGGACACTATATACACTTTACAGCTCCAGTCTCCTACAGCACAACACTTGCTTGCAGACTGTCTCTCTCTCTCTTTCTACTGCACAACATTTCACTTCCTGGTACAGCTAGCACATAGTTAGGCCCAGCACTGACTCAGTCAGGCCATAGAAATTGCCATTTGTAGGCAGGGACCGCGGGTTCCATTTAGTGTAGCAAAAATAGAAATGCTTTAGTGCTAGCTGTCCTATGATGGACTACTGCTCCTAGTAATCATTCTTCAGACCCTGCCAGCCCTCTTGGCTGCAGCTGCCAAATTCCACTGCTCATGACATTGCTGGCTCAAAACCCAGCTCTGACTGTTTTCTCCCAGTCCTCTCTGGAATGCCTCTCCAGTCTTCCCGATAGCACATGTCACTCACCAGCCCTCCTGGATGCAAACTTTTGGTTCCCTCCTAAAGACTTAACTGGCAGTACTTGCTCCTGCTGTCCTCTGTGACTCCTCTCTGTTCCTCCTGTTCAGATCCTCCATGTGTTCTTAAAGGGATCCATCCTGCACCCGAGTCCCAAGCCCAAGGTCACCCCCCAGAATGGGGAGCACCCTCAAAGGCCCCCGACAGCCTTGTACTCCATCCTCAGTTCTTCCACCCAACAACTTCTGCCCTGCTGGGCTGACCCTGGGTATATCAAGGAGGCCTGCCCCTTGCCAATCCTAATTGGGCATTGGTCAGGGCTCCCTGAGACACCCCAGACAGCTCCACCTGTCTTCCCTGCCTCTCTTCTAGAATCCTCTAGAAGGAAATGGGAGGTGAAAGTGGAGTGATGCTGTCTGTGAGTCGCCAGCCTACTCTGAACCACTCCCAGCCCCACAGATCAAAACAAACAGGCCTAGCTTCCAACTAGGCCTGCCTAAATTTACCTGCTCTCTTACAAAAATCTCACCTCTGGCACCTACCTAAGTAGAGGGTGCTACATAATGGATAGATTAATGGCAGATATGCCTGGAGGGAGCCTACCTCTCCTTAAATGTATAGGGACACGCACATCCCCTTTAAGCTCCCAAATATCTCCTTTTCACTCCTGCTTACCTTTGTTTGGAACGAGCAGTGCAAGGCAGTTGCATTCATGTGCACTTCACTATGCGCACTACAAATCCCATTGTCTATATTTCCTAGTCCATCTCAGGAACAAATAAGGGAGGGTGGCTACATGCAGAAGAACCATGAAGAACAATATTAGATCAGAGCAGCAAAAAACAAACAAATGTCATAGAATGAAAGCAATAGAAGGTAATTTTTTGAGTTAAGAATACATACTTAAATACTTTTTTTACCCATAGTTAATAGGGATAAGCCCATGGTTTGAGTTGAACGTAAGTACAACTCGAATATCGGGTGTTTGTTTGTTCTAAAATGAACCGAACATATGGGACGTTCACGTTGGCGTGGACAGAGAGATAGCTTGAGTTAGATTAGGCAGGCAGGTTATTCAGTTAGTGGCAGTGTATTTGATTTTATATATATATATATATATATATATATATATATATATATATATATATATATATATATATATATATATATATATATTAGGCTGACTGTCTAGCATATATATATATATATATATATATATATATATATATATATATATATATATATACTCTGCATTTAGCAATTTAGCATAGACTTTATATTCAGTGTTTACTCTATATTCAGTCAGTGCAGGCAGTGTATTAATATATATATACAGTGGGGACGGAAAGTAGGAAAGTATTCAGACCCCCTTAAATTTTTCACTCTTTGTTATATTGCAGCCATTTGCTAAAACAATTTAAGTTCATTTTGTTTCCTCATTAATGTACACACAGCACCCCATACTGACAGAAAAACACAGAATTGTTTACATTTTTGCAGATTTATTTAAAAAGAAAAACTGAAATATCACATGTTCCTAAGTATTCAGACCCTTTGCTGTGACACTCATATATATTTAACTCAGGTACTGTCCATTTCTTCTGATCATCCTTGAGATGGTTCTACACCTTCATTTGAGTCCAGCTGTGTTTGATTATACTGATTGGACTTGATTAGGAAAGCCACACACCTGTCTATATAAGACCTTACAGCTCACAGTGCATGTCAGAGCAAATGAGAATCATGAGATCAAAGGAACTGCCTGAAGAGCTCAGAGACAGAATTGTGGCAAGGCACAGATCTGGCCAAGGTTACAAAACATTTCTGCTGCACTTAAGGTTCCTAAGAGCACAGTGGCCCCCATAATCCTTAAATCGAAGATGATTGGGATGATCAGAACCCTTCCTAGAGCTGGCTGTCCATCCAAACTGAGCTATCGGGGGAGAAGAGCCTTGGTGAGAGAGGTAAAGAAGAACCCAAAGATCACTGTGGCTGAGCTCCAGAGATGCAGTTGGGAGATGGGAGAAAGTTGTAGAAAGTCAACCATCACTGCAGCCCTCCACCAGTTGGGGCTTTATGGCAGAGTGGCCCGACGGAAGCCTTTCCTCAGTGCAAGACACATGAAAGCCTGCATGGAGTTTGCTAAAAAAACACCTGAAGGACTCCAAGATGATGAGAAATAAGATTCTCTGAGACCAAAATAGAACTTTTTGGCCTTAATTCTAAGCAGGATGTGTGGAGAAAACCAGGCACTGCTCATCACCTGTCCAATACAGTCCCAACAGTGAAGCATGGTGGTGGCAGCATCATGCTGTGGGGGTGTTTTTCAACTGCAGGGACAGGACGACTGCTTGCAATCGAGGGAAAGATGAATGTGGCCAAGTACAGGGATATCCTGGACGAAAACCTTTTCCAGAGTGCTCAGGACCTCAGACTGGGCCGAAGGTTTACCTTCCAACAAGACAATGACCCTAAGCACACAGCTAAAATAACGAAGGAGTGGCTTCACAACAACTCCGTGACTGTTTTTTGAATGGCCCAGCCAGTGCCCTGACTTAAACCTAATTGAGCATCTCTGGAGAGACCTAAAAATGGCTGTCCACTAGGGATGAGCCGAACACCCCCCTGTTTGGTTCGCACCAGAACTTGCTAACAGGCAAAAAATTAGTTTGAACACGCAAATACCATTAAAATCTATGGGACACGAACATGAATAATCAAAAGTGCTAATTTTATAAAAAGTGTTTGGGGACCTGGGTCCTGCCCCAGGGGACAAGGATCAATGCAAAAAAAGTTGCAGTGATTATAATAATGCTTAAAGTGAAACAATAAAAGTGTAATATCCCTTTAAATTTCGTACCTGGGGGGTGTCTATAGTATGCCTGTAAAGGGGCGCATGTTTCCTGTGTTTAGAACAGTCTGACAGTAAAATGACATTTCAAAGGAAAAGAAGTAATTTAAACTACTCGCGGCTATTAATGAATTGCCGGTCTGACAATACACATAAAAGTTCATTGATAAAAACGGCATGGGAATTCCCCACAGGGGAACCCCGAACCAAAATTTAAAAAAAAAATGGCGTGGGGTCCCCCTCAAAATCTATACCAGACCCTTCAGGTCTGGTATGGATTTTAAGGGGAACCCCGTGTCAAATTTTTTTAAAAAAACGGAGTGGGGCCCCCCAAAAATCCATACCAGACACTTATCCGAGCACGCAACCTGGCAGGCCACAGGAAAAGAGGGGGGACGAGAGAGCGCCCCCCCTCCTGAACCGTACCAGGCCACATGCTCTCAACATTGGGAGGGTGCTTTGGGGTAGCCCCCCAAAACACCTTGTCCCCATGTTGATGAGGACAAGGGCCTCATCCCCACAACCCTGGCCGGTAGTTGTGGGGGTCTGCAGGCGGGGGGCTTTTCGGAATCTGGAAGCCCCCTTTAACAAGGGGACCCCCAGATCCTGGCCCTCCCCCCTGTGTGAAATGGTAATGGGGTACAAAAGTACCCCTACGATTTTCACTAAAAAAGTGTCAAAAATGTTAAAAATGACAAGAGACTGTTTTTGACAATTCCTTTATTTAAATGCTTCTTCTTTCTTCTACCTTCTATCTTCTTTCTTCTATCTTCTATCTTCCTTCGGTTTCTTCCCCCATCTTCTTCTTCTTCTGGTTCTTCCTCCGGTGTTCTCGTCCGGCATTTTCCTCCACGTTGTCTTCTTCCCTTCTTGTCCGGGCCACTCCGCATCCATGATGGCATGGAGGGAGGCTCCCACTGTGTGACGCTTCTCTCTTCATCTTCTTCTCTTCATCTTCTTCTCTTCATCTTCTTTTCGGGCCCTCTCTGCATCCATGATGGCATGGAAGGAGGCTCCGGCTGTGTGACGCTTCTCCTCGGTTCTTAAATAACGGGGGGCGGGGCCACCTGGTGACCCCGCCCCCTCTGGCATCACGGGGAATGCCACAGGGAAGTCCCGTCAAGTCCCTGTGCGTCAGAGGGGGGCAGGGTCACCGGGTGGCCCCGTTCCCACATTATTTAAGAACCATCAGAAGAGGATAAGCGTCACACAGCCGGAGCCTCCCTCCATGCCATCATGGATGCGGAGCGGCCCAAAAAGAAGATGAAGAGAAGAAGATGAAGAGATGAAGAACATGAAGAGAGAAGTGTCACACAGCGGGAGACTCCCTCCATGCCATCATGGATGCGGAGCGGCCCAGAGAAGAAGGGAAGAAGACGCCGACGCCGCAGAGGAAGATGCCGGATGAGAACACCAGAGGAAGAACCAGAAGAACCAGAAGAAGAAGAAGATGGAGGAAGAAACCTCAGAAAGATAGAAGAAAGAAGAAAGAAGAAGCATTTAAATAAAGGAATTGTCAAAAACTGTCTCTTGTCATTTTTAACATTTTTGACACTTTTTTAATGAAATGGTAGGGGTACTTTTGTACCCCCTTACCATTTCACACGGGGGGAGGGCCGGGATTTGGGGGTCCACTTGTTAAAAGGGGCTTCCAGATTCCGATAAGCACCCCACCCGCAGACCCCCACAACCACCGGCCAGGGTTGTGGGGATGAGGCCCTTGTCCTCAACATGGGGACAAGGTGTTTTGGGGGGCTACCCCAAAGCACCCTCCCAATGTTGAGGGCATGTGGCCTGGTATGGTTCAGGAGGGGGGCGCTCTCTCGCCCCCCTCTTTTCCTGCGGCCTGCCAGGTTGCGTGCTCGAATAAGGATCTGGTATGGATTTTTGGGGAAACCCCACGTCGTTTTTTTTTATTTTGGTGCGGGGTTCCCCTTAAAATCCATACCAGATCTGAAGGGTTTGGTATAGATTTTGAGGGGGATCCCACGCCATTTTTTAAAAAAATTTTGGCCGGGGTTCCCCTTAATATCCATACCAGACCTGAAGGTCCTGGTATGGAATTTAGGGGGACCCCGCACATCATTTTTTTAAAAAATTTTGGTTCGGGGTTCCCCTGTGGGGAATTCCCATGCCGTTTTTATCAATGAACTTTTATGTGTATTGTCGGACCGGCAATTCATTAATAGCCGCGAGTAGTTTAAATGACTTTTTTTCCTTTGAAATGTCATTTTGCTGTCAGACTGTTCTAAACATGGGAAACATGCGCCCTTTTACTATAGACACCCCCCAGGTACGAAATTTAAAGGGATATTACACTTTTATTGTTTCACTTTAAGCATTATTAAAATCACTGCTCCCGTAAAAACGTCCGTTTTTAAAACTTTTTTTGCATTGATCCATGTCCCCTGGGGCCGGACCCAGGTCCCCAAACACTTTTTATGACAATACCATGAATATAAGCCTTTAAAATTAGCACTTTTGATTTCTCCCATAGACTTTTAAAGGGTGTTCCGCGGCATTCCAATTTGCGAACAGCCGATGTTCGACTCGAAGCTCATCCCTACTGTCCACCAACGTTTACCATCCAACCTGACAGAATTGGAGAGGATCTGCAAGGAGGAATGGCAGAGGATCCCCAAATCCAGGTGTGAAAAACTTGTTGCATCTTTCCCAAAAAGACTCATGGCTGTATTAGATCAAAAGGGTGCTTCTACCAAATACTGAGCAAAGGGTCTGAATACTTAGGACCATTGTGATATTTCAGTTTTTGTTTTTTTAATAAATCTGCAAAAATGTCAACAATTCTGTGTTTTTCTGTCAATATGGGCTATGGGGTGCTGTGTGTACATTAATGAGGGAAAAAATTAATTTAAATGATTTTAGCAAATGGCTGAAATATAACAAAGAGTGATATATATATTAATACACCTCCTGAGGTGTATTAGAAATAGTACACCACAGAATGCACTATAGATATAGACTACACTGGATGCAGAGTATATATATATATATATATATATATATATATATATATATATATATATATATATATATATATATATATATATATATATATATAAATATATATATATATATATCGCCTCCTGAAGACGGGAAACGAAACGTACATCAAGGCGTGCCGGGTTACACAATTTCGATCCACAATTCCGGTCCCTGTGGTTGTCGGCGGCTGATGGTGAAGCGCACGCCACCTACCATGTGCAGAGCGGAGCTTTCAGTCCCATATGAGCGGTACAGCCTCAGTGCTGGGCGAGGGCACTTCTAAATGTAAGCAGCTATTTGGCTTTTGTTTTAATCGTTTTATCAATAAATGGGATTACACTATTTTAGCCCTTCTTGTATCCTTCTACTGTACATATTTCCTGACATCCTACTGGGGGAGAGGAAAAGGTTACCCACACGGCTTATCTATACCATTGCAGCAAGCCATTTCTTGCTAAAGGATTTATTTGACCTTTTTTTAAATTAAAATGGTCAACAACTTCTGGACATCCACTTACAGAGCACTTTGGGTGTACAACACAGCTGGTGAAGGTTGTTCATCTACACCAGGGATCCTCAAACTACGGCCCTCCAGCTGTTGCAGAACTACACATCCCATGAGGCATTGTAAAACTCTGACATTCACAGACATGACTAGGCATAATGGGAATTGTAGTTCCTGAACACCTGGAGGGCCGCAGTTTGAAGACCCCTGATCTACACAGTGGAAGAGTCACTTATTTTTTTCTATTGGGACTTTTTTCTATTGGGATTTTCATAAAAAAATTTTTCACAAGGACATTATTTTCTAACATACGCAGGGATTGCCTGGTTGTTATCCCTTTGAAACATGCACTATTTGTATGTAGTATTATACATATATTCAGTATTTTTGTATGGCACATTGATGTGTATTTAACAATTTATTTTGGGTATGAAATTTTTTATGCAATATAGCTCATAGTAAATATATACCTAGCGCCCCCCACCACATACATTTTTCATTTGCACTAGAATTTATATCTAGTTTGGGGGATAACAGCTTTTATTTAATCATTCACAATAACTTTTGGGGCGAGGATTACATATATATATATATATATATATATATATATATATATATATATATATATATATATTTGTATACATATACAGTCTAGTATAAATATACATGCTCTGCATTCAGTGTAGCCTATATATACAGTGCATTTGGTGGTGTATAGTTTCTAATATACTTCAGGTGAAAAAATACATCATGTCTGAAAGGCCACCAAGCAGAGGCAGACACTCACAGGCCATTAAAAGAGTGCAAGCAGCCACTGTGTCTACAGTCAACAGTAGTGTTCGTGGACATGGTGCATTCTCTGCAGGTGGCCGTGGGGCATGCTTGTCCTTTTTTTCTGCTGCTGTCTGTGTTATTGAGCCACAACATGCAGAAGAGTTGGTGGAGTCGATACAAAGCCGTCCTGTGTCACCCAGGCTCAGATTAGTTTGCCTTCCAACGCAGCTGCCAAAGCGGCCTATTCCACCTACTCCTTGTCCACAGTCACTTCTTCCGTAGCCCCACCATCATGCAGTCATGCAGTCCCCAGAATTATTCGACCACAGTGTCGGTTATATGCTGCTGGAGGATGCGCAGTGATTTGAAGGCTCCGATGTTGGTTCACAGGTTGAGGGAGGGAATAATAAAAGCCTAGAGAGAGGGGGTGCCGCAGAAGAACAAGAAACTGGCAGTCATGTTCCTCCAGCTGCAGCATACTGCCAAGTTTGCTCCAGTGACGATGAGGGGGGGATGATGAGGTCACTAATTGTACTTGGGTGCCTGAGAGAAGAGAGAAGGAGTGGGAGGAGGCACAGCTCCAACAAGGCAGGATGTCCTGTAGGGGGCAGCTTAAGGGCAGCCACCCTATTGCATTACACCTCCTCTTCTTCTTCCTCTATGGCCTCTTCTGCAGATTTGTCCTCTAAACCAGCAGTGCTCTGTAAGTGTTCACGGGGCTACTCAAGCAGTCAGGCTAAAAGATGCCATGCGATGCTTGAGTTGGTCTGCCTAGGCGACAGGAGCCACACTGGGGCAGAGATTCTGTCAGCTCTGCAGGGGCAGGCTCAGAGGTGGTTGATGCCATGCCAGCTTCAGCCAGGAATGGTTGTATGTGACAATGGCACCAACCTTCTCTCAAATATCCCAAGAGGGACACTTGACCCATTTGGTGGTGTGGTGATTCTTGAACAGGTACCTAGGCTTACAAGTTCTCCTGAGGCAGGCTAGAAAAGTCTGTGATCATTTCTGCCGGTCATACAATGGCAGTGCTCGGCTGGCTGACATTCAAAGGGAATGCAATCTGCCCACCAACCGCCTCAATTGTGACAAGCCCACCAGGTGGAACTCAACATTGCCAATGCTGCAATGGCTGCACACAGAGCAGAGGGCCGTCAATGAGTACCTGTGGGAGTATGAGACCAGGACAAGGTCAGGAGAGCTTGGCTTCTTTTTACCACACCAGTGGCTACTGATCAAGGATGCATGCACTGTCCTGTCACCATTTGAGGAGGCCACAAGGATGGTGAGCAGTGACAATGCATGCATCAGTGACACTGTCCCTCTAGTCTTCCTGCTGGAGCAGACTCTTTGTGAAATCATGGACAGGGCACTTGAGGCAGAACAGCGGAAGGAGGAGGAGGAGGACTTCCTTTCCTCTCAGGGCTGCCAGGGCTGGGCTCAACCCTTCCCTCTCTGAGCTGGGCGCTCAGCTGTCGGCTAATTGCCAGCTCCGATCTCTCCACAGTGTCTCACCTGTTGATGATATCCTGCTCTTCAGTCCTGCCTACTTAAGCCATCCAGTCCAGATGATCTCTGCCTTCACCTTGGTCACATCTCTAGAGATGCTCTCCTGTGTTCCTGTTGAGAGACTTGCTTAGCTGACATTTCTTCTGGCTCCAGATCCTGCTTGCTGTTCTAACATACCGTTCTCTGGCTCTTTGATGTTTTGGCTTGCCTGACTATCCTTTCCGGTTCCTGTACTCTGGCTATGTTTTGACTACGTTTACTCTGTTTACTTTTTTTATTATTATTAAACAAGTGTGATTTAACTGTACTTCTGTCTCAGTCTGATTCATGGTTTATGACAGTAGGCGAAGGCCATTAATTCAGAAGATGTAGTCAATCCACTTATTGGTAATATTTTTTCCAGATTGGATGAACAGGATCACCGCATGGATCAGATTGCCATGGCATTACAAACGCTCCTGAGTTGCACGGCTCCCCTGGAATCTCCCACTGTGGCTGTTCCGGTACAACCTGTGTTGCAGGCCGTCCCTGCTGCTGCTCCAGTGTCTGTGCAGGCACCCGCCTTGAGTATTACCTATATAAGAGGTATGTCTGGTTCCACTTCACTTCCCCAGCGATTTGGGGGCAAACCAGTCCAATGCAGAGGGTTTTTCAACCAGGTTGAGATATACTTTTGAGATGCTGCCCCAGGTGTTTCCCACAGATAGAAGCAAAATAGGTTTTCGTAATATCTTTGCTTTCTGAGAGAGCCTTGGCCTGGGCAAACCCTCTATGGAAGAAGCAAAAACCTATTGTCTTGAGTTACCCTGAGTTTGTGGCTTATTTTAAAAGGGTATTTGATGTTCCCACATGCTCCGCTTCTGCTGCCAAGTGCTTCATGTCCATCAAACAGAGTACAAGAACTGTTGCCAATTACGCCATTGAATTCCGTACTCTGGCAGCAGAGGTTGCGTGGAGCAATGAGGCCCTCGTGGCTGCTTTTTCTCATGGTCTCTCGGATACCATCAAGGATGAGATAGCAGCTCGAGATATACCCACTGAGCTGGAGAAGTTGATCACGTTTGCCATCCTCATTGACTCCAAACACAGAGAAAGACTCTCTTTTAATAAACGCTTGCAGAAGCCTTCTGTACATTTGTCTCCGAGCTTTGCAGTTCCACCCTTGCCTCCCTCACCTCCCATGCCTCCTGGTACCAAGTCAGTCAGTGAAGATTAGGGATGAGCTTCGAGTTCGAGTCTAACTCATGTTCGACTCGAAAATCGGCTGTTCGCCAGTTCGCAGAACAGCGAACAATTTGGGGTGTTCGCAGCAAATTCGAATGCCGCAGGACACCCTTTAAAAGTCTATGGGAGAAATCAAAAGTGCTAATTTTAAAGGCTTATATGCATGGTATTGTCATAAAAAGTGTTTGGGGAACCTGGGTCCTGCCCCAGGGGACATGGATCAATGCAAAAAAAGTTTTAAAAATGGCCATTTTTTCGGGAGCAGTGATTTTAATAATGCTTAAAGTGAAACAATAAAAGTGTAATATTCCTTTAAATTTCGTACCTGGGGGGTGTCTATAGTATTCCTGTAAAGGGGCGCATGTTTCCCGTGTTTAGAACAGTCTGACAGCAAAATGACATTTCAAAGGAAAAAAAGTCATTCGAAACTACTCGCGGCTATTAATGAATTGCCGGTCCGACAATACACATACAAAGTTCATTGATAAATATGGCGTGGGAATTCCCCACAGGGGAACCCGGAACCAAAATGAAAAAAAAGTGACGTGGGGGGTCCCCCTAAATTCCATACCAGGCCCTTCAGGTCTGGTATGGATATTAAGGGGAACCCCGGCCAAATTTTTTTAAAAAATGGCGTGGGGTCCCCTTCAAAATCTATCAAAAACAAGGCAGGATGTCCTGTAGGGGGCAGCTTAAGGGCAGCCACCCTATTGCATTACACCTCCTCTTCTTCTTCCTCTATGGTCTCTTCTGCAGATTTGTCCTCTAAACCAGCAGTGCTCTGTAAGTGTTCACGGGGCTACTCAAGCAGTCAGGCTAAAAGATGCCATGCGATGCTTGAGTTGGTCTGCCTAGGCGACAGGAGCCACACTGGGGCAGAGATTCTGTCAGCTCTGCAGGGGCAGGCTCAGAGGTGGTTGATGCCATGCCAGCTTCAGCCAGGAATGGTTGTATGTGACAATGGCACCAACCTTCTCTCAAATATCCCAAGAGGGACACTTGACCCATTTGGTGGTGCGGTGATTCTTGAACAGGTACCTAGGCTTACAAGTTCTCCTGAGGCAGGCTAGAAAAGTCTGTGATCATTTCTGCCGGTCATACAATGGCAGTGCTCGGCTGGCTGACATTCAAAGGGAATGCAATCTGCCCACCAACCGCCTCAATTGTGACAAGCCCACCAGGTGGAACTCAACATTGCCAATGCTGCAATGGCTGCACACAGAGCAGAGGGCCGTCAATGAGTACCTGTGGGAGTATGAGACCAGGACAAGGTCAGGAGAGCTTGGCTTCTTTTTACCACACCAGTGGCTACTGATCAAGGATGCATGCACTGTCCTGTCACCATTTGAGGAGGCCACAAGGATGGTGAGCAGTGACAATGCATGCATCAGTGACACTGTCCCTCTAGTCTTCCTGCTGGAGCAGACTCTTTGTGAAATCATGGACAGGGCACTTGAGGCAGAACAGCGGAAGGAGGAGGAGGAGGACTTCCTTTCCTCTCAGGGCTGCCAGGGCTGGGCTCAACCCTTCCCTCTCTGAGCTGGGCGCTCAGCTGTCAGCTAATTGCCAGCTCCGATCTCTCCACAGTGTCTCACCTGTTGATGATATCCTGCTCTTCAGTCCTGCCTACTTAAGCCATCCAGTCCAGATGATCTCTGCCTTCACCTTGGTCACATCTCTAGAGATGCTCTCCTGTGTTCCTGTTGAGAGACTTGCTTAGCTGACATTTCTTCTGGCTCCAGATCCTGCTTGCTGTTCTAACATACCGTTCTCTGGCTCTTTGATGTTTTGGCTTGCCTGACTATCCTTTCCGGTTCCTGTACTCTGGCTATGTTTTGACTACGTTTACTCTGTTTACTTTTTTTATTATTATTAAACAAGTGTGATTTAACTGTACTTCTGTCTCAGTCTGATTCATGGTTTATGACAGTAGGCGAAGGCCATTAATTCAGAAGATGTAGTCAATCCACTTATTGGTAATATTTTTTCCAGATTGGATGAGCAGGATCACCGCATGGATCAGATTGCCATGGCATTACAAACGCTCCTGAGTTGCACGGCTCCCCTGGAATCTCCCACTGTGGCTGTTCCGGTACAACCTGTGTTGCAGGCCGTCCCTGCTGCTGCTCCAGTGTCTGTGCAGGCACCCGCCTTGAGTATTACCTATATAAGAGGTATGTCTGGTTCCACTTCACTTCCCCAGCGATTTGGGGGCAAACCAGTCCAATGCAGAGGGTTTTTCAACCAGGTTGAGATATACTTTTGAGATGCTGCCCCAGGTGTTTCCCACAGATAGAAGCAAAATAGGTTTTCGTAATATCTTTGCTTTCTGAGAGAGCCTTGGCCTGGGCAAACCCTCTATGGAAGAAGCAAAAACCTATTGTCTTGAGTTACCCTGAGTTTGTGGCTTATTTTAAAAGGGTATTTGATGTTCCCACATGCTCCGCTTCTGCTGCCAAGTGCTTCATGTCCATCAAACAGAGTACAAGAACTGTTGCCAATTACGCCATTGAATTCCGTACTCTGGCAGCAGAGGTTGCGTGGAGCAATGAGGCCCTCGTGGCTGCTTTTTCTCATGGTCTCTCGGATACCATCAAGGATGAGATAGCAGCTCGAGATATACCCACTGAGCTGGAGAAGTTGATCACGTTTGCCGTCCTCATTGACTCCAAACACAGAGAAAGACTCTCTTTTAATAAACGCTTGCAGAAGCCTTCTGTACATTTGTCTCCGAGCTTTGCAGTTCCACCCTTGCCTCCCTCACCTCCCATGCCTCCTGGTACCAAGTCAGTCAGTGAAGATTAGGGATGAGCTTCGAGTTCGAGTCTAACTCATGTTCGACTAGAAAATCGGCTGTTCGCCAGTTCGCAGAACAGCGAACAATTTGGGGTGTTCGCAGCAAATTCGAATGCCGCAGGACACCCTTTAAAAGTCTATGGGAGAAATCAAAAGTGCTAATTTTAAAGGCTTATATGCATGGTATTGTCATAAAAAGTGTTTGGGGAACCTGGGTCCTGCCCCAGGGGACATGGATCAATGCAAAAAAAGTTTTAAAAATGGCCAATTTTTCGGGAGCAGTGATTTTAATAATGCTTAAAGTGAAACAATAAAAGTGTAATATTCCTTTAAATTTCGTACCTGGGGGGTGTCTATAGTATTCCTGTAAAGGGGCGCATGTTTCCCGTGTTTAGAACAGTCTGACAGCAAAATGACATTTCAAAGGAAAAAAAGTCATTCGAAACTACTCGCGGCTATTAATGAATTGCCGGTCCGACAATACACATACAAAGTTCATTGATAAATATGGCGTGGGAATTCCCCACAGGGGAACCCGGAACCAAAATGAAAAAAAAGTGACGTGGGGGGTCCCCCTAAATTCCATACCAGGCCCTTCAGGTCTGGTATGGATATTAAGGGGAACCCCGGCCAAATTTTTTTAAAAAATGGCGTGGGGTCCCCTTCAAAATCTATCAAAAACAAGGCAGGATGTCCTGTAGGGGGCAGCTTAAGGGCAGCCACCCTATTGCATTACACCTCCTCTTCTTCTTCCTCTATGGCCTCTTCTGCAGATTTGTCCTCTAAACCAGCAGTGCTCTGTAAGTGTTCACGGGGCTACTCAAGCAGTCAGGCTAAAAGATGCCATGCGATGCTTGAGTTGGTCTGCCTAGGCGACAGGAGCCACACTGGGGCAGAGATTCTGTCAGCTCTGCAGGGGCAGGCTCAGAGGTGGTTGATGCCATGCCAGCTTCAGCCAGGAATGGTTGTATGTGACAATGGCACTAACCTTCTCTCAAATATCCCAAGAGGGACACTTGACCCATTTGGTGGTGCGGTGATTCTTGAACAGGTACCTAGGCTTACAAGTTCTCCTGAGGCAGGCTAGAAAAGTCTGTGATCATTTCTGCCGGTCATACAATGGCAGTGCTCGGCTGGCTGACATTCAAAGGGAATGCAATCTGCCCACCAACCGCCTCAATTGTGACAAGCCCACCAGGTGGAACTCAACATTGCCAATGCTGCAATGGCTGCACACAGAGCAGAGGGCCGTCAATGAGTACCTGTGGGAGTATGAGACCAGGACAAGGTCAGGAGAGCTTGGCTTCTTTTTACCACACCAGTGGCTACTGATCAAGGATGCATGCACTGTCCTGTCACCATTTGAGGAGGCCACAAGGATGGTGAGCAGTGACAATGCATGCATCAGTGACACTGTCCCTCTAGTCTTCCTGCTGGAGCAGACTCTTTGTGAATTCATGGACAGGGCCCTTGAGGCAGAACAGCGGAAGGAGGAGGAGGAGGACTTCCTTTCCTCTCAGGGCTGCCAGGACTGGGCTCAACCCTTCCCTCTCTGAGCTGGGCGCTCAGCTGTCGGCTAATTGCCAGCTCCGATCTCTCCACAGTGTCTCACCTGTTGATGATATCCTGCTCTTCAGTCCTGCCTACTTAAGCCATCCAGTCCAGATGATCTCTGCCTTCACCTTGGTCACATCTCTAGAGATGCTCTCCTGTGTTCCTGTTGAGAGACTTGCTTAGCTGACATTTCTTCTGGCTCCAGATCCTGCTTGCTGTTCTAACATACCGTTCTCTGGCTCTTTGATGTTTTGGCTTGCCTGACTATCCTTTCCGGTTCCTGTACTCTGGCTATGTTTTGACTACGTTTACTCTGTTTACTTTTTTTATTATTATTAAACAAGTGTGATTTAACTGTACTTCTGTCTCAGTCTGATTCATGGTTTATGACAGTAGGCGAAGGCCATTAATTCAGAAGATGTAGTCAATCCACTTATTGGTAATATTTTTTCCAGATTGGATGAGCAGGATCACCGCATGGATCAGATTGCCATGGCATTACAAACGCTCCTGAGTTGCACGGCTCCCCTGGAATCTCCCACTGTGGCTGTTCCGGTACAACCTGTGTTGCAGGCCGTCCCTGCTGCTGCTCCAGTGTCTGTGCAGGCACCCGCCTTGAGTATTACCTATATAAGAGGTATGTCTGGTTCCACTTCACTTCCCCAGCGATTTGGGGGCAAACCAGTCCAATGCAGAGGGTTTTTCAACCAGGTTGAGATATACTTTTGAGATGCTGCCCCAGGTGTTTCCCACAGATAGAAGCAAAATAGGTTTTCGTAATATCTTTGCTTTCTGAGAGAGCCTTGGCCTGGGCAAACCCTCTATGGAAGAAGCAAAAACCTATTGTCTTGAGTTACCCTGAGTTTGTGGCTTATTTTAAAAGGGTATTTGATGTTCCCACATGCTCCGCTTCTGCTGCCAAGTGCTTCATGTCCATCAAACAGAGTACAAGAACTGTTGCCAATTACGCCATTGAATTCCGTACTCTGGCAGCAGAGGTTGCGTGGAGCAATGAGGCCCTCGTGGCTGCTTTTTCTCATGGTCTCTCGGATACCATCAAGGATGAGATAGCAGCTCGAGATATACCCACTGAGCTGGAGAAGTTGATCACGTTTGCCATCCTCATTGACTCCAAACACAGAGAAAGACTCTCTTTTAATAAACGCTTGCAGAAGCCTTCTGTACATTTGTCTCCGAGCTTTGCAGTTCCACCCTTGCCTCCCTCACCTCCCATGCCTCCTGGTACCAAGTCAGTCAGTGAAGATTAGGGATGAGCTTCGAGTTCGAGTCTAACTCATGTTCGACTCGAAAATCGGCTGTTCGCCAGTTCGCAGAACAGCGAACAATTTGGGGTGTTCGCAGCAAATTCGAATGCCGCAGGACACCCTTTAAAAGTCTATGGGAGAAATCAAAAGTGCTAATTTTAAAGGCTTATATGCATGGTATTGTCATAAAAAGTGTTTGGGGAACCTGGGTCCTGCCCCAGGGGACATGGATCAATGCAAAAAAAGTTTTAAAAATGGCCATTTTTTCGGGAGCAGTGATTTTAATAATGCTTAAAGTGAAACAATAAAAGTGTAATATTCCTTTAAATTTCGTACCTGGGGGGTGTCTATAGTATTCCTGTAAAGGGGCGCATGTTTCCCGTGTTTAGAACAGTCTGACAGCAAAATGACATTTCAAAGGAAAAAAAGTCATTCGAAACTACTCGCGGCTATTAATGAATTGCCGGTCCGACAATACACATACAAAGTTCATTGATAAATATGGCGTGGGAATTCCCCACAGGGGAACCCCGAACCAAAATGAAAAAAAAGTGACGTGGGGGGTCCCCCTAAATTCCATACCAGGCCCTTCAGGTCTGGTATGGATATTAAGGGGAACCCCGGCCAAAATTTTTTAAAAAATGGCGTGGGGTCCCCTTCAAAATCTATACCAGACCCTCCAGGTCTGGTATGGATTTTAAGGGGAACCCCCTGCCAAAATTGTTAAAAAAACGGTGTGGGGGGCCCCCCCAAAAATCCATACCAGACCCTTATCCGAGCACGCAACCTGGCAGGCCGCTGGAAAAGAGGGGGGATGAGACAGCGGCCCCCTGCCTCCTGAACCATACCTGGCCACATGCCCTCAACATTGGGAGGGTGCTTTGTGGTAGCCCCCCAAAACACCTTGTCCCCATGTTGATGGGGACAAGGGCCTCATCCCCACAACCCTTGCCCGGTGGTTGTGGGGGTCTGCGGGTGGGGGGCTTATCAGAATCTGGAAGCCCCCTTTAACAAGGGGACCCCCAGATCCCGGCCCTCCCCCTGTGTGAAATGGTAAGGGGGTACAAAAGTACCCCTACCATTTCACAAAAAAACTGTCAAAAATGTTAAAAATGACAAGAGACAGTTTTTGACAATTCCTTTATTTAAATGCTTCTTCTTTCTTCTATCTTCTATCTTCTATCGTATATCTTCGTTCGGTTTCTTCCTCCATCTTCTTCTTCTTCTGGTTCTTCTGGTTCATCCTCTGGTGTTCTCCCTCCATGGCATCTTCTTATCTTCTTCTCCTCAGGCCGCTCCGCATCCATGATGGCATGGAGGGAGGCTCCCGCTGTGTGACGCTTCTGTCTTCATCTTTTTTCTTTTCATCTTTTTCTCTTCATCTTCTTCTCTTCTTGTCTTCATCTTCTTTTTGGCCCGCTCCGCCTCCATGATGGCATGGAGGGAGGCTCCTGCTGTGTGATGCTTCTCCTCTTCTGACGGTTCTTAAATAACGGGGGGTGGGGCCACCCGGTGACCCCGCCCCCTCTGACGCACGGGGACTTGACGGGGACTTCCCTGTGGCATTCCCCGTGATGTCAGAGGGGGCGGCGTCACCCATTACGTAACCCGCCCTTTCTGACATCACGGGGAATGCCACAGGGAAGTCCCCGTCAAGTCCCCGTGCGTCAGAGGGGTTGGGGTCACCGGGTGGCCCCGCCCCCTGGTATTTAAGAACCGTCAGAAAAGGAGAAGCGTCACACAGTGGGAGCTTCCCTCCATGCCATCATGGATGCGGAGTGGCCCGAAAAGAAGATGAAGACAAGAAGATGAAGACAAGAAGATGAAGAGAAAAAGATGAAGAGAGAAGCGTCACTCAGCGGGAGCCTCCCTCCATGCCATCATGGATGTGGAGCGGCCCGAGGAGAAGAAGATAAGAAGATGCCGCAGAAGAAGATGCCGGATGAGAACACCGGAGGAAGAACCAGAAGAAGAAGGAGATGGAGGAAGAAACCGAAGATAAGATAAGAAGACGCCATGGAGGAAGATGCCGGACGAGAACACCGGAGGAAGAACCAGAAGAACCAGAAGAAGAAGAAGATGGAAGAAGAAACCGAAGAAAGATAGAGGATAGAAGAAAGAAGAAGCATTTAAATAAAGGAATTGTCAAAAACTGTCTCTTGTCATTTTTAACATTTTTGACAGTTTTTTTGTGAAATGGTAGGGGTACTTTCGTACCCCCTTACCATTTCACACAGGGGGGAGGCCCGGGATCTGGGGGTTCCCTTGTTAAAGGGGGCTTCCAGATTCTGATAAGCCCCCCGCCCGCAGACCCCCACAACCACCGGGCAAGGGTTGTGGGGATGAGGCCCTTGTCCCCATCAACATGGGGACAAGGTGTTTTGGGTGGCTACCCCAAAGCACCCTCCCAATGTTGAGGGCATGTGGCCTGGTATGGTTCATTGGAGGGCGCTCTCTCGTCCCCCCTCTTTTCCTGCGGCCTGCCAGGTTGCGTGCTCGGATAAGGGTCTGATATGGATTTTTGGGGGGACCCCACACTGTTTTTTTTTAAAATTTTGGCGTGGGGTTTCCCTTAAAATCCATACCAGACCTGAGGGGTCTGGTTTAGATTTTGAGGGGGACCCCACGCTATTTTTTTTATTATTTTGGCCGGGGTTCCCCTTAATATCCATACCAAACCTGAAGGGCCTGGTATGGAATTTAGGGGGACCCCCCACGTCATTTTTTTTTTCATTTTGGTTCGGGGTTCCCCTGTGGGGAATTCCCATGCTGTTTTTATCAATTAACTTTTATGTGTATTGTCGGACCGGCAATTCATTAATAGCTGCGAGTAGTTTTAAATGACTTTTTTTCCTTTGAAATGTCATTTTGCTGTCAGACTGTTCTAAACATGGGAAACATGCGCCCCTTTACAGGCATACTATAGACACCCCCAGGTACGAAATTTAAAGGGATATTACACTTTCATTGTTTCACTTTAAGCATTATTAAAATCACTGCTCCTGAAAAAACTGCCATTTTTAAAACTTTTTTTGCATTGATCCATGTCCCCTGGGGCAGGACCCAGGTCCCCAAACACTTTTTATGACAATAACTTGAATATAAGCCTTTAAAATTAACACTTTTGGTTATTCATGTTCGTGTCCCATAGACTTTAACGGTGTTTGCGTGTTCAAACAAATTTTTTGCCTGTTCACAAGTTCTGGTGCGAACCGAACAGGGGGTGTTCGGCTCATCCCTAGTAAAGATGAACCCATGCACTTGGGCTTCACGCGTCTCTCTGCGGATGAGAGAACCCTTAGGAGCAGGGAGAGATTGTGCCTTTATTGTGGCCAGGCAGGTCACTTTTTGAAGTCTTGTGCTACCCAGCCAGGGAAAGCCCAAATCTTGAGGTCCTGTCGCGGACAGACCTTAGGTGGCATTAGTTTTGTCCCCAGTTATCCTGAAGGATAAGCCCCTGGTTTCAGTTACCCTTTCTTGGGCTGAGTCGTCCGTCGAGATACAGGCTCTAATCGACTCTGGGGCCCTGAGTGGAAAACTGCGTTTAATAGCAGAACAGGCCATTATGAGTACCTTGTAATGCCTTTTGGCCTTTGTAGTGCCCCTGCAGTTTTCCAGGAATTTTTTAACAATGTCCTCTGAGATTTGTTGCAGTTATGTGTGGTGGTTTATCTCGACGATATCCTCATATTTTCCAAGCCCCTGGAGAACCACCACACAGATGTCTGTCGTGTGCTTCAGAAACGAAGAGAGAACACTCTCTATTGTAAATTGGATGTGTGAATTAAATCGTGAACAGGTTACATTCCTGGGTTATGTCTTTTCCACTGCTGGTTTTTTGATGGACCCAGAAAAACTTTCAACAGTCCTACAGTGGCCCTGACCCATGGGTTTACATCCTCTGCAGCGTTTGGATTTGCCAGCTATTATCAGAAATTTATTCGTAACTTCTCGTCTCTGGTCAAGATGCTGACTGATATGACCAGAAAGGACGGTAACCCACAGAGTTGGTCTCCGGAGTCCATTAAGGCCTTTGAGAGTCTCAAGGCTGCCTTCATTTCTGCTCCTGTGTTGGCACATCCTGATCCTACGTTACCTTTTATCCATGAGGTTGATGCTTCTCAGACTGTTGTTGGTGCCCTTCTGTCTCAACGTCCTACCTCTGAGAGCGCTATGCATCCTTGTGGCTACTTTTCCAAGAAATTGTCACCTGCAGAGTGCAATTACAAGATTGGTGACAGAGAGCTGTTAGTGATCATTTTAGTCCTGAAAAAATGGAGACATCTCCTCAAAGGTACCACTGTTCCGGTTCTCATTCTTACTGACCATAAGAATCTCACATTCTTGTCTGAGGCTAAACGCCTCTCTCCCAGAAGGGTGCAATGGGCTCTTATCATGTCTAGTTTCAATTACATTGTCTCATTCTTACCCGTTACTAAGAATGTAAGGGCTGACACTTTGTCACAACAATTTTCCTCCACTTCTAAGATGGAGTTGGTTCCAGTTCCAGTGATTCCTCCTGATCGGTTTCTGGCTACAGTTCGCACCAGTCTCACTTCTCCTTTTGGTGACAATTTTTGCAGCTCAGGTCCATGCTCCTCCTGAGAAACCCTGTGACCGCTGCTTTGTCCCAGAGAGTCTCCGTACTGCCGTGCTCCAGACTTACCATTCTCCCAAGGCTGCTGGCCACCCAGGGAAGAATCAACTCTTATGGGCCATTTCCCAACAATTCTGGTGACCTAGTCTATGTGCTGATGTAACTGCCTTCGTAGCTGCCTGTTCCGTGTGTGCTCAGAGTAAGACTCCACGACCCCTTCCAGTGGGCCTCCTACAACTCATACCCAAGTTATTGTCTTGGCCAGGGGTAGTCAGTTTGTGTCCCGGTTCTGGCGAGCCTTTTGTGCACAGTTGGGAATTCAGCTTGCTTTCTCGTCTGCGTATATGTCTAATGGGGCCACAGAATGAGCCAATCAGTCCTTGGAGCAATTCCCAAGTTGTTATATTTCTGACCATCATAACAACTGGTCAGACCTCTTACTGTGGTCGGAGTTCGCTCACAATAGTGCCTTGAATTCTGCTTCCCGATTGTCCCCGTTTATGGTGAAATATGGTTTCCAACCTTGCATGTTGCCAGACTCTTTTGTTCTGCAGTGTATTCTTGTGTTAGAGGAGCATCTCCGTGGTCTTTGTTCCACTTAGGCACAAGTGCAGGAGGCTTTGCGACATGCTAATGATAGGTACAGACTCCATGCTGACCACAGACGCCTGCTCCTTCCAACCAGGTTATGGAAAGGGTCTGCCTATCATCTCGCAACCTGCAACTTCGTGTTCCCTCTCTGAAGTTCGCACCTCGGTTCATAGTGCCTTTCTGTATTCTTTGGAGGATTAACCCAGTGGCTTAAGCATTAGACCTTCCTTCTAATATGCGTATCTCAAATGTATTTCATGTCTCCTTATTAAAACCTTTGGTCTGCAACCACTTTACCACCTTTGTGCCTCGTCCTCACCCTGTACAGGTTGAGAACTGTGAGGATTATGAAGTACAGTCTACTGTTGACTCCCGTAGGTTCCGTGGGTGTATACAGTACCTGGTGCATTGGAAAGGGTACGGTCCGGAGGAATGCTCTTGGGTCTCAACCTCGGACGTACATTCCCCTGTCCTCCTCCGTGATTTCCATAGACGTTTTCCCCTCAAGCCTGGTGGTCCTCCGAGGGGGAGGGGTCATTAAGGAGGGGGTACTCTCAGGGCAGGGCTCAGTCCTTCCTTCTCTGAGCTGGCCGCTCAGCTGTTGTCTAATTGCCAGCTCCTATCTCTCCACAGTGACTCACCTGTTGATATCCTGCTCCTCAGTCCTGCCTTCTTAAGCCATCTAGTCCAGATGATCTCTGCCTTTGCCTTGATCACATCTCTAGAGACGTCTGACTATCCGTTCTGATTCCTGAACTCTGGCTATGTTTTGACTACATTCACCCTGTTTACCTTTTTTATTATTATTAAACAATTGCAATTTAACTCTACTTCTGTCTTAGTCTGTTTCATGGTTTCTAACAAAAGCCCCCTTTATCCAGATAGCATTCCTGTGGGCCCCCCAAACACACAGCAAGAGGAGGAGGATTGTGTCAGCATGGATGTAGAGGATAAAACTCAGCAGCAGTCTTCAAGGGATGATTTTCAGTCCCCAGAAACCCAAGGACTTGTACATGGCTGGGAAGAGGTAGTTACGGATAATGTGATCCTTAGTGACCCAGAGGACTCAGAATCGAATGTCTCTGCAAACTTATGCTGCATGGCCTCCCTGATTCTGCAAAGCCTGCGAAAGGACTCTAGGATTCATGGTATCAAGGAGATGTGTAATGCATTTCCAGACCCTGGAAGGTTACAATTTCCTGGTGCTGGACAACATGTTGCTGAGGCTTCATTCAGTCAGAGGAAGAGCGGTGGAGAAGGTGGCCCGCTGACCAATGCCTTTAAACAATTTTTCAGTCCTCAGCGCCAAGGTCTGATCAGTTCAAGAAACCATCCCCAGAGTCTGCATTATATGGTGCAGGAATATCTAGGGGCAAGAGCAGACTTGGAGACCTTTCCAACAGAGCATCCACTGGGTTACTGGGTCTTGAGGATGGACCACTGGCCAGAACTTGCTCAATATGCAATTGAGCTACTGGCCTGTCCTGCATCCAGCGTGCTTTCTTAACCCACATTCAGTGCTGCTGGAGGGTTTGTAATGGATAAAAGAGTGCGCCTATCCACAGGCTCCGTTGATTGGCTCACATTCATAAAAATGAATTAGTCTTGGATCAGCAGCTATCAAGCACCTGACGCTGATGTAACTGATGGAATATGCTATGGATCTGGGATCCCTTGAAGACTGCCTATGCTGACTATACTATTCCTCCTCAGTCTTGATGATGCTAGCTTCCAACAAAGTTTTTGGTTTAGGGCACCACCACCCAAGGCCAAATTTTTCTTCCCCTGTTTAACAGGGGCATGTAATTACAGATTTTGATATAATATTTCACAGCAGGGCGTGTTCCTGCGCCCAACAAGAGTAACTGTGAGGGCTTACAGTGTTGTGGCACCACCACCACCACCCAAGGCCCAATTTTTCTGCCCCTATTTAACAAATTTTTTATTTAATATTTCACAGCAGGGCCCGTTTTTCCGCCCAACAAGAGTAACTATGAGGGGTTACAGTGTTCTGGCGCCACCAAAACCAAATGCCCAATTTTTCTGCCCCTGTTTAACAGGGCCATGTAATTACAATTTTTGATACAATATTTAAAAGCAGGGCCCGTTCCTGCGCCCAACAAGAATAACTGTGAAGGGTTACAGTGTTCTGGCACCACCAAAACCAAAGGCCCAGTTTTTTTGCCCCTGTTCAACAGGGCCATGTAATTACAATTTTTGATATAATATTTAACAGCAGGGCCCGTTCCTGCGCCCAACAAGAATAACTGTGAGGGGTTACAGTATTCTGGCGCCACCAAAACCAAAGGCCCAGTTTTTCTGCCCCTGTTTAACAGGGACATGTAATTACAATTTTTGATATAATATTTAACAGCAGGGCCTTTTCCTGTGCCTAACAAGAGTAACTGTGAGGGGTTACAAGGTTCTGGTACCACGAACACCTAAGGCCCAATTTTTATGCAGAGTATATAGGGAAGGCCGTATAGTATATATACTGCTGTTCAGAGTATATAGTGCTTGAGGGCCTGGGGGACCCCAGGCCCCCAGGACCTGGTATGGATTTTGGGGGGGGACATCCATGTCATTTTTTTTTGTTGCTATTTTTGAGAGTGGTAATGAACTGTGGGGGGGACCCACATCGTTTTTTTCAATTATTTTTATTGATATTGCCGGCACAAGCAGTTTTACATTACCGTATATACTCGAGTATAAGTCAAGATTTTCAGCCCTTTTTTTTTAGGCTGAAAGTGCCCCCTCGACTTATACTCCAGTCACCGCCGTCTGCCTACGTGATCAGCGTGTCATGCAGACAGACGGCGGCCAGCGTGTGATTTTACCATTCGGCGGCCATTCCACTGTTCAAAAGCCGCATCTCCTCCTCGTCTGTGATAGGCAGAAAACTCCATTTTCCAGCAGTCAGTGTACAGCCTATCACAGACATTCTCTCATCCTCGTCCATGGTATGAGGATGAGAGAATGTCCATGATAGGCTGACCGCTCACTGCTGGGAAATGGAGTGTTCTACTTATCACAGACAAAGAGAAGGCGTGGCTTTTGAACAGTAGAATGGCCACCGAATGGTATTATCACACGCTGATCGGTGCAGAGCGGCACACGGAGGCATGCACAGGACACAGGTAGGATGCACACATACACAGGGACACATGCACAGGACACAGTGACACATTCACAGGACACAGGGACACATGCACAGGACACAGGGACACATGCACACATACACAGGGACACATGCACAGGACACAGGGACATATGCACAGGACACAGGAAGGCATGCAGCTGCAGATGGGCATTGTTGACCCTCTTTTTCCACTTACAATAGCTGCTGCATTATATCGTTTTATACTCGGGTCAATAAGTTTTTCCCAGTTTTTTGTGGTAAATTAGGGGCCTCGATTTATACTCGGATCGACCTATACTCAAGTATATACGGTAAATGTTTTCCTTTAGAAATGTCATTTTGCTGTGGTGTTGTTATAAACATGGGAAAGATGCGCTACTTTGCAGGCAGACTAAGGAGTCCCCCCAGGCACAATATTTAAAGGAATATTTATTTTTACTATTTCACTTTAAGCATTATTAAAATCACTGCTCCTAAAAAAAAATGGACACTTTTAAAACTTTTTTTGCATTGATACATGTCCCCTGGGGCAGGACCCGGGTCCGCAAACACTTTTTATGGCAATAACTTGCATATAAGCCTAAAATGAGCACTTCACATTTGCGTCCCATAGACTTTAATGGTGTTTGGACAAATGTTTTTCCTGTTCGCATGTTCTGCTGCATGGGGGGTGTTCGGCTCATTCCTAATAGTTAATGAAACAATAAAGTGGACCTGAACTCAAAAGAGAAACATTTACTATGTTATAGGGAACATCTAGAAATGTTAATTATGCTTAAGTTGCAACCTTAAAATGTACCTTTGTATGAATTCATCTTAAACAATAGCAGACCACTTCTTAGTATGAGATCCTAGGTACCATTACTTCTGACTGCTGGTCACTTTAAAGTGATATTAAAGGTTTTGATTTTTAAGAAAAAAAGAACAAACATATTATACTTTCATACTTTGTGCAATAGTTTTGCACAGAGCAGCCCCGATTCTCTTCTTTTTGGGCCCCCTGCCATTGGTCTTTGATCCTCCCTCCTGCTAAATGCTCCCAATAGTGAGCCTCTTGCTATGGGGGCACTCGATCAGGCTCCCTTCTGAGCAGCGCTCCTGTGAATGGACGCTGGCTCAGCCCTGCCCCGCTCTCTCCTCATTGGCTCACTGGCTGTGATTGGCTCCTGCTGCTGTCAATGAGGAGAGGAAGACCAGGGAGAGCCGCTGCTCTCATACACATCACTGGATTGAGATGGGGCTCATGTAAGTATAAGGGGGTGCTGGGGGGAGCTGCTCCCAGAAGTTTTAAGGTAAAAAAAAACCTTCTGTCTTTAGATTTGACACAAGGAAGCAAATGAGTGAGATGGCTGCTTCACATAGTGAAAACCAGAGCATGGGGAAAAGATCAGCTTTAGTTAATACTAGTAACTAGTCCTTTGACCTCTGCATGTTTTTTTTTTTTTTTGGTACAGCTCCCAGAATTCAGTTTGTCTTTAATAGATGTGTCTCACTGGAACACTAAGGCTGACTACTTTTGCACAATGACATCACCATGTTTTGGAAAGAAAAGACCAGTCATAAATATCACCCTTATCAACTTCTGTCTATGGCTACATTTCAGTAACTTTGAATAGCCAAAACAGCAGTCAAACAGATATCTGGAGCTGTCAAACTCTGCAAAACAATGTCTATTGAAAATGAAAGTGCATTTTTTTTCAAAGTGCCCAGCTTTTACCATGTAAATAAAATACAATGCCACAGGAAAAAAAAAAAGTATTGCTTTCAAATGCTTATCTGTAAGTAAATTGTGTCTAACCTTGTACTAAAATGAAAAGAGCATTCCGACTGCGTTATCTCTTAAGAGATACTGACATCTCAAAAAAATGTTAGTTTAACTACATGTCCTAATAACACACAATGCAGGCTGATCTGAAAAGTTTATCTGACAAAGTTGTGCAGATCCCTATGTTATGTCTGGCCTGTGGATAAATTAACAAATGTAGCATTTCCAGCATGGCACTTTTAATAAGCAATCCACTTACTCAGAAGTTCAAACTTGTTAGGATCCAAAAACACATACAGAAGCCGGAGTATTGCTGTTAAGAAAACGACCCTCTCACCTGCTGAAGGAGACAGCAATGCAATTCCCTTTTAAAAGTATTTGATAAAAACATCTGTACAAAGCAGCAGACAAAGCGGAAAAGGCTATTGTGTTTTTAAATGAAATTAGACTTTTTTTTTCTTTCAACAAAATTGAAAATGTAGAAAAATAGAAACATAAAAAATATACCTTTTTAGGTTTCTCTTTTTTCTTTTTTTCTTTTTTTCTAAGCAGCGATGTAGCTTACACGTTTGAAAACATATTTAATTACCTTATTTAAACCACAAAAAATGTAAAATCGTGTAACATCAAAAAAAAGGATTAAAAGTCCATCATTATAAACAAGAAAAATGTTGCGCCGGCTGATTCACTGTGAATATAACACAGTAGGTTGATTTACTAAAACTGTAGAGTGCAAAATATGGTGCAGTTCTGCACAGAAACCAATCAGCTTCCAACTTTTATTGTCAAAGCTTAATTCAACAAGCTGAAGTTAGAAGTTGATTAACTACCATGTACACCTGCACCAGATTTTGCACTCTACAGTTTTAGTAAATCAACCCCATTGAGTTGGTTCATCCCACAATTTTTGCGTTCTGAATGCATTTCTGAAAGCACATTTTTGATGAGTTCCGATGCATTTTTGATGCTTCCCCTTAATTCAAAATGTGCACATTTTTGCATTTTGCCGCATTCCAGATGCATTCCATACAGAAAAATGCAAGAAAAAGTTCTACTTTTATTGACTGCACTGGAATGCCCTAGACTGGAATACATGGAAACACTATGCATAGGTTTTTGATGCAGATTAAAAATGCACTTGACTGCATCTGATGTGAATCAGCCCTTAAAACAAGTGGGTAAAAAGGTTCCACAATGCTGCAATATTGTCTTGCGTCAGGGTCATGCTAATGTGATCTAAACATTTATTAAAAGAAAAATCTTGCGAGCCACAATAATCCAATGCCTTCTGAAGAACCAACTAAAGTCAAATACCCAGCTGCAAACGCAGATCACATATTCATGGCCGTGCAATAAACATAAATAAAAAATTGCGCTGCGCTTAGGTGTGTTTCATGCGTGTCCGTTCACCATAGTGATACCATATACAATAAGTTTGTCTATCTATACTTCTAAAGTGCAATGTGCAAATAGTACGAATAGTCCTAATCTATAATTAACTCTGCATACATGAAATGAATAAAAATATATCAGAAAAGTGCAACAAACACCTATTGATCAATAACTCTCAATGGGATAAATCTATAAAAATAAGAAAAAACGTGCACTAAAAAACAGTATATTGCATAAATTGTCACATGCAAAACTCAAATATAACCATATGAGTGATAGGTGATGTTTGAATCAAATATAACCATATGAGTGACAGGTGATGTTTAAATCAACAGTTGTCCTTATTGGTGAAAATCTTCCAACACAACTACACGTAATAGTGTTCAGTAAAGAGTTCCAAAAGAAAGCTTTGGTGCATAAAGTGTTCAAAGGAAAATTAAATATCCAGTTGCTGAGCCACCCCTGGGCTCAGTAGCTTGTAACAGATGATCTCCAATCAGGCTCTCGGCCACTTTATTAGGTACATCTTGCTAGTACCGGGTTGGACCCCTTTCGCCTTCCGAACTGTCTTAGGGCTAGTTCACGCCACATGCAGTCCAGTGCGTTTTTGTGAGCGCAACCACTTTGGGGGTCACTTTATGCACCAAAGCTTTCTTTTGGAACTCTTTACTGAACACTATTACGTGTAGTTGTGTTGGAAGATTTTCACCAATAAGGACAACTGTTGATTTAAACATCACCTGTCACTCATATGGTTATATTTGATTCAAACATCACCTATCACTCATATGGTTATATTTGAGTTTTGCATGTGACAATTTATGCAATATACTGTTTTTTAGTGCACGTTTTTTCTTATTTTTATAGATTTATCCCATTGAGAGTTATTGATCAATAGGTGTTTGTTGCACTTTTCTGATTTTTTATTTTTATTCATTTCATGTATGCAGAGTTAATTATAGATTAGGAATATTCGTACTATTTGCACATTGCACTTTAGAAGTATAGATAGACAAACTTATTGTATATGGTATCACTATGGTGAATGGACACGCATGAAACACACCTAAGCGCAGCGCAATTTTTTATTTATAAACATTTATTAAGTATCTTACCATGTAACTCGGTATAATTTAAGTTTCCTGGGTTAAATTGGGCACACCATTTTTTTTGATTTTCCAACTAAAAAAATGATCCGATTTCTCCATCAACATATTCGAGGTAGATGGGGGAATCCTTCCTACTGAGATATTGTACAACCAGCCTGCCCATATGTATGGCCGCCTTTAGACTGCTAAAATGTGCTTATTTTGGTGTGTCCTTTCCTTGTATTTTTTCATGATTGGTGTTATCAAAAAACATTCATCTTTAGAACTTCTCTCTCATTGGTCAAATAAAATACACTCTTGATTGGGGATGTTTGTCAAGTAACTCTCCCCTGTCATGTGACTCTTCTTTAAGCAGATTGGTATCTCTGTCTGACTTATTTGTGTTCCAATTTTCCTAAATAGAAACTGATAGAGGTGGATTAGATCATGAATGGCTAGTAGTGTAACATGCAGGATGCCACAAGTGATGTTTATACTTATGTACCGCCAGAAATATCCTAAATAGAAATATCCTGTCTAAATAGTAGGGATTTGTCAGATATATATTTGCAGGCATGTTTGATATGACTTGCAATGAAAAATGTTATTTTCTTTAAATTAAAGGACTTTTATCACGTCTATGTGTGTTTTTCAATGTACCTCCTTCTGTGAAAGAGTTAAATCAGCCTTAAATGGATCAAAATTCATTCAGTTCCACATTTCAATCCATGTATGTGCAGGGTGGCTGTACTTTAGTTGATCTATTTATAAACATCAGTACAACCTTCCTGACGTTTTTTTTTTTTTATCTTCATTTAATCACTGGGATATAGCTGATAGCAGTTATAATTTGATTCTGAAAGTGGGGAAACCTCCCCCTGTCTAAATACAATAGCACGGTGCGAGGGATTCTCCCATCAACAGTCAGTATATTGAGCAATTTTTTTCCTTCCACTCGTGGTTGAAGGAAAGAAAATTGCTTAAAGCAGAAGTCCAGCCTGAGCTTTTTAGGCTTGGCTTCTCCTACGGGTCACAGGAGTGTAATTCGTTTTGCACTCCTGTGACCCATTTTCAGCAGAGAGCGGTCTGAAGTCCACTCTCCACTGACGTCACTGGATTCAGTCCAGGCAGTGCGTCATCCCGACTTGCGAAGTCTGGATCCGCCAGCTGCCTAGACTGATGGCAGTCTCAGCCTCTCAGCGAGCTGCTCCCCGCCCCCGCACAGCTCAGCGCTCCAATGAGCGTGGAGAAGCAGAGAGGAGAGATGCTGAATGACAGTCAGCAGCTCTCAGCTCAGGAAGGTGAGAGAACCAAGCCATTGGCGATGTTCGATGGCTCGGTTCTCAGTGCAGAGGTGGCTGGGGACAGATGTAGCATTGGTCTGATGCTGCATCCACCTAGGTGAGTATGAATCTACAAAAAAAAAAGCATACTTCTTTTTTAATGCATGGCCTGCCTTAGAAAGGGTCATTGTTTACTGTGTAATAATTTCTTTTGTGGGTGTTGCACAGATCTGTTGGCTCTCCTATTCCAAATTGTCATTCCACAATCTTCCCCTCTACAAACCTCCAAATTTTAGTTAACCAGGGTGCTGTGATGATCCTCCTCAACATGGTGGAAAGGTAGTGGCTTTAATGTTTCCCCATGCAAAGGTTACCCACAATGCAGAAAACAAGTATGTTTGCTTTATTTATCCAGAGCATCCAACCAGCATGCTTGTACAAGTGTGTGGTTTGAAAAGAAGTATGAACACAAAAATATGTTGTTTTTTTTATGTCACTTTCATCAGACAACATTGTACTGCTTTCAAAAGCATGTGCATTTTTAGGACCTAATTTACACTTTCAGTCAAGAGCCTGTAAAATAGGCAAATGAGCCAAGGTTTTACCACCCCCTGACACCCCCCATAAGCTGTAAAGGCAGCTAGACAGGGTTATACACATACCATGACTGTGATGCTTTGCTTCATGGCTTAGCAAAAATTATACTACTTTACCACAACAAAAAATTGGTAACGGGTACATTGTACCCCTACCATTTCACAAAAAAGTGTCAAAAATAGTAAAAAAGACAGGAGACACTTTGGGACAAGTCCTTTATTAAAAAAAAAAATGTCTCGCTATGTAAATCCATCTCACGCCTCCTGACGAGCCGAAAAAAGAAAAAAAATGCAACAGCTCCGCCTCCATGAGAGGCATCCTGCACACTGCAGGCTTCTCACTTTGACAGCTGTTATAGCTAAGGGCGGGGCCACCTGGTGATGTAAACGGGTGAACCCACCCCCTCTGATGCCACGTGACATCAGAGGAAGGCAGGGTCACCCGTTTATGTCATCGAGTGGCCCTGCACTCAGCTATATAACAGCTGTCAATGAGAAGAAGCGTCACTTGGTGGGAACCTCCCATGGAGGCAGAGGTTTTTTTTCTTTTTTTGGCTCGCCGGGCAGCGTCAGATGGATTTACATTGCAGGACATTTTTTTATTTTTTAATTCTTAATAAAGGACTTGTCCCAAAGTGTCTCCTGTTTTTTATACTATTTTTGACACTTTTTTGGTGAAATGGTAGGGGTATAATATACATGGGGGGGTGGGATCTTGGGGTCCCCTTGTTAAAGGGGGATTCCAGGTTCCAATAAGTCCCCCGCCTACAGACCTCCACAACCACCGGGCAAGGGTTGTGGGGATGAGGCCCTTGTCCCCATCAACATGGGGACAAGGTGCTTTGCATGTGGCCTGGTACGGTTCAGGAGGGGGGTGCTCTCTCATCCCCTCCCTCTTTTCCTGCGGCCTGCCAGGTTGCATGCACGGATAAGGTTCTGGTATGGATTTTGAGGGGGCCCCTATGCCATTTTTTTTATTTTGGCACAGGGTTCCCCTTAAAATACATACCAGAGGTCTGGTATGGATTTTGGGGGAGACCCCTACGCCATTATTTTTTTAAATTTGGCGCAGGGTTCCCCTTAATATCCATACCAGACCTGAAGGGCCTGGTACAGATTTTGGTTGGACCCCCACTCAATTTTTTTTTTAATTTTTGGTTCAGGGTTCCCCTTAATATTCCTACTAGACCCAAAGGGCCTGGTAATGGACTGGGGGGGACCCATGTCATTTTTTTCAATGAGTTTTATCCATATTGCCAAGACACAACAATTCATTACAGCCGCAATCAGTTTTAAATGACTTTTTTTCCTTTAGAAATGTCATTTGGTGAGTACTTTTAAATGACTTTCTTTTCCTTTAGAAATGTAATTTTGCTCTTGGACTGTTGTAAGCACGGGTTACATGTGCCACTTTACAGGCATACTATAGACACCCCCCAGGCACGATATTTAAAGGAATATTTCATTTTTATTGTTTCACTTTAAGCATTATTAAAATCACTGCTCCCGAAAAAAGAGACGTCTTTAAAACTTTTTTTGCATTGATACATGTTCCCTGGGGCAGGACCCAGGTCCCCAAACACTTTTTTCATGACAATAACTTGCATATAAGCCTTTAAAATGAGCACTTTTGATTTTTCATGTTCGTGTCCCATAGACTTTAACGGTGTTCGCATGTTCGTCCAAATTTTTTGCCTGTTCGCAAGTTCTGGCCCGAACCGGGGGGGGGGGGGGGTTGGCTCATCCTTATTCACCAGTATGGTATTTGTAAATTGAAATCATATCCCCTCTCAAGCGTCTCTTCTCCAGAGTGAATAATTCAGTGCTCGCAACCTTTCTTCATAACTAATGTCCCCCAGACCCTTTATTAGCTTTGTTGCCCTTCTTTGTACTTGCTCCATTTCCTGTACATCCTTCCTGAGGACTGGTGCCCAGAACTGGACAGCATACTCCAGGTGCAGCCAGACCAGAGTCTTGTAGAGTGGGAAAATTATCGCTTTATCCCTGGAGTTAATCCCTTTTTTAATGCATACCAATATTCTGTTTGTTTTGTTAGCAGCAGCTGGCATTGCATTCCATTGCTGAGCCTATCATCTACTAGGACCCCCAGGTCCTTTTCCATCCTAGATTCCCCCCTAGTGTATAGATTGCATTCATATTTCTGCCACCCAAATGCATTATTTTACATTTTTCTACATTAAACCTCATTTGCCATATAGTTGCCCACACCATTAATTTGTTCAGATCTTCTTGCAAGGTTTCCACATCCTGCGGAGCAGTTATTGCCCTGCTTAGCTTAGTATCGTTTGCAAATACAGAGATTGTACTGTTTACCCCATCCTCCAGGTCGTTTATGAACAAATTAAATAGGATTGGTCCCAGCACAGAACCCTGTGGGACCCCACTACCCACCCCTGACCATTCCGAGTATTCCCCATTTATCACCGCCCTCTGAATTCGCCCCCCGCCAATTTTCAATCCATATACTCACCCAATGGTCATGCCAATGGACCTTATTTTGTATAGTAAATGTTTATGGGGAATTGTGTCAAAGGCTTTTGCAAAATCTAGATACACCACGTCTATGGGCCTTCCTTTATCTAGATGGCAACTCGCCTCCTCATAGATGGTTAATAGATTGGTTTGGCAAGAAGGATTCTTCATAAATCCATGCTGATTACGGCTAATGATACTATTTTCATTACTAAAATCTTGTATATAGTCCCTTATCATCCCCTCCAAGAGCTTGCTTACTATTGATGTTAAGCTAACTGGTCTGCAATTCCCAGGGATGTACTTTGGGCCCTTTTTAAATATTGGTGCTACATTGGCTTTTCTCCAATCCCCTGGTACCATTCCAGTCAGTAGACTGTCAGTAAAAATTAGGAACAATGGTCTGGCAATTCCTTTACTTAGTTCCCTAAGTACCCTTGGGTGCAAGCCATCTGGTCCCAGTGATTTATTAATGTTAAGTTTCCCGAGTCGAATTCTAATTCTATCTTCTGTTAGCCATGAGGGTGCTTCCTGTGATGTGTCACGAGGATAAACACTGCAGTTTTGGTTACTGAAGCCCCCCGATTCCCTCGTGAAGACTGAGGAGAAGAATACATTCCATACCTTCGCCATCTCCCCATCCTTTGTAACCAGATGTCCTTCCTCATTCTTTATGGGGCCAATATGGTCTGTCCTCCCTTTTTTACTGTTTACATACTTAAAGAATTTCTTGGGATTTTTTTTGTTCTCATCCGCTATGTGTCTTTCATGTTCTATCTTTGCCGCCCTGATTGCACCCTTACATTTCTTGTTTCATTCTTTATAAAGTTTGAGTGCTGATGATGATCCCTCGACCTTGTATTTTTTGAAGGCCTTCTCTTTTGCTTTCATATGCATTTTTACACTGCAGTTTTTTTTGCTCTTTTAAATTTATTACCCAATGGAATGCCCTTATCGTCTGTGTTCTTTGTTCCTAAGATTTTATCCCAATTTATATCTTCTAGCAAGGTTCGTAGTTCAGGGATGTTGGCTCTTTTGAAATTCAGTGTCTTTGTATTTCCCTTATGTTTCCTATTTATGTGATTTATACTGAAATCAATTGAGCTGTGATCGCTGTTTTCTAAATTTCCCCGTATTTCCACACCTGTGATCAGGTCTGTATTGTTGGTAATCAGTAGATCTAGTAACGCTTTATTTCTAGTTGGTGCATCTACCATCTGACCTATGACATTGTCCTGGAAGATGTTTAGGAACTGGCGAGCCTTAGATGAATGCATTGTTCCCTCCGCCCAGTCTGAGTCTGGATAATAAAAATCCCCCATTATGATAACACTTCCCATGCTTGCTGCTAATCCAAATTGTGATAGGAGGTCCACCTCCCCCTCCTCCCTCAGGTTAGGGGGCCTATAGCATATTCCCAGTATTATTTTCCCCTTAGCTTTATCTCTTTGGAGCTCTACCCATAAGGATTCCACCTCCTCCCTAGCTCCCTCAGTGATGTCATCTCTCACATTCACTTGTATATTATTCTTGATATACAGGCATACCCCTCCCCCTTTTTTACCCTCTCTATCCCTGCGATAAAGGGAATACCCTTGAATGGTTGCCAGCCAATAATGAGAGCTGTTGAACCAAGTCTCTGAAATTCCAAAATCCAAATCCTCCTCGTACAACAGTATCTCTAGTTCACCCATCTTGTTCGTCAGGCTCCTGGCATTGGCGAACATGCCACATAGTTTAGACCAGTTGCATACTGTCCTCTTATTGGGTGTTCCAAGATTGCAACTAGGACTTGTTACTATATTTACCTTGGGTTTATGTTCTTTAGTCAACCTACCACTAATGCCCCCAATACTACCCTCTGGACTATGTTCCACGCTAACTATCTCTATCTCTGGACCCTCCCCCCTCCCCATCGCCTAGTTTAAAAACACCTCTAACTTTTTGGCCATCTTTATTCCCAGCACATCTGCATCCTCCTCAGTTAGGTGTAGTCTGTCCCTTCTATAATACTGGTGACGAGGGATGAGCTGAACACCCCCTGGTTCGGTTCGCACCAGAACATACCGAACAGGCAAAAAATTTGGAAGAACACACGAACACTGTTAAAAGTCTATGGGACACGAACATGAAGAATCAAAAGTGCTAATTTTAAAGGCTTATATGCAAGTTATTGTCATAAAAAGTGTTTGGGGAGCCGGGTCCTGCTCCAAGGGACATGTATCAATGCAAATTTAAAAAAAAAAAAAACGCCTGTTTTTTAATACTTAAAGTGAAACAATAAAAATGAAATATTCCTTTAAATATCATGCCTGGGGGTGTCTATAGTATACCTGTAAAGTAGCGCAGTTTTCCCATGTTTAGAACAGTACCACAGCAAAATGACATTTGTAAAGAAAAAATTGTCATCTAAAACTGATTGCGGCTGTAATGTATTGGCGGGTCTTGGCAATATAGATAAAACTCATTGAAAAAAAGGGCATGGGTTCCCCTCCCCTCCAGTTCATTACCAGGCCCTTGGGTCTGGTATGAATATTAAGGGGAACCCCGAACCAAAATTTGAAAAAAAAATTGTGGGGTCCCCCAAAATCCATACCAGGCCCTTCAGGTCTTATATGGAAATTAAGGGGAACCCTGTGCCAAATTTTAAAACAAAACAGCGTAGGGTTCACCCCCAAAATCCATACCAGACCCTTCAGGTCTAGTATGGATTTTAAGGGGAACCCTGCGCCAAATTAAAAAAAAATGGTATAGGGGTCCCCCCAGAATCCATACCAGACCCTTATCCGAGCATGCAACCTGGCAGGCCGCAGGAAAAGAGGGGGGTGAGAGAGCGCCCCCCCTCCTGAACCGTACCAGGCCACATGCCCTCAACATGGGGAGGGTGTTTTGGGGTCTGACCCCAAAGCACCTTGTCCCCATGTTGATGGGGAGAAGGGCCTCATCCCCACAACCTATCCCGGTGGTTGTGGGGGTATGTGGGAGGGGGGCTTATCGGAATCTGGAAGCCCCCTTTAACAAGGGGACCCCCAGATCATGGCCCCCCATGTGAATTGGTAACGGGGTACATTTTACCCCTACCATTTCACAAAAAATGTGTTGAAAATGGTAAAAAAGACATGAGACAGCTTGGGACAAGTCCTTTATTAAAAAAAAAAAGAAAAAAGTCCAGTGATGTAAATTCACGCCACCAAAAAAAAAAAGGTTGCAACCTTTCCACCTCCATGGGAGGTTCCCGCCGATTGATGCTTCTTCTGGGTGACAGTTTTATAAAGTTGAGGGTGGGGCCACCCAGTGACATAAACAGGTGACACCGCCCCCCTCTGACGCCACAGGGGCTTCCCCTCTTTTCCTGTGGCCTGCCAGGTTGCGTGTTTGGATAAGGGCCTGGTATGGATTTTGGGGGGACCCCTACGCCTTTTTTTAAATTTTGCACAGGGTTCCCCTTAAAATCCATACCACACCCTTCAGGTGTGGTATGGATTTTGGGGGGGACCCCACGCCATTTTTTTAAAAAATTTGGCACAGGGTTCACCTTAATTTTCATTCCAGACCTGAAGGGCCTGGTATGGATTTTGGGGGGACTCCCACGCATTTTTTTTTAAATTTTTGATTCTGGGTTCCCCTTAATATTCATACCAGACCCACAGGGCCTGGTAATAGACTGGGGGGTTGGGGAACCCATGCCCTTTTTATCAATGAGTTTTATCTGTATTGCCAAGACCCAACAATTCATTACAGCCGCAATCAGTTTTAAATGACAATTTTTCCTTTAGAAATGTCATTTTGCTGCGGTACTGTTCTAAACACGGGAAAAATGCGCCACTTTACAGGCATACTATAGACACCCCCAGGCACAATATTTAAATCACTGCTCCCGAAAAAACGTCCTTTTAAAAAAAATAAAAAATTGCATTGATGTTCCCTGGGGCAGGACCCGGGTCCCCAAACACTTTTTATGACAATAACTTGCATATAAGCCTTTAAAATGAGCAATTTAGATTTTTCATGTTAGTGTCCCATAGACTAACGGTGTTCCAGCGGCTTTCGAATTTGCCCCGAACACCGCATATCGTTCAGTGTTCGCAGAACATCCGAACAACTAAAGTTCGGCCCGAACTTATGCTCGGGCCTAACCGTTAGCCCATCCCTACTGGTGACCGACTGAGAAGTCAGCCCAGTCCTCCAGGAACCCAAACCCCTCCTTACTACACCAGCTCCTTAGCCTCTTGTTTACTTCCCTAATTTCCCTCTGCCTATCTGGTGTTTCGATGTATCGGTAGTATTCCTGAGAATACTACCTTGGAGGTCCTTTTTCTTAATTTAGCTCCCAAGTCCCTAAAATAATTCTTTAGGGTACTCCATCTGCCTCTGACTTTGTCATTGGTGCCAACGTGCACCATGACAGCTGGGTCTTCCCCAGCCCTTCCCAGTAACCTGTCCACCAGATCCGTGATGTGTCAAACCCGAGCGTCCGGTAGACAGCATATAGTTTGGTGCTTCAGGTCTTTGTCACAGATTGCCCTCTCTGTCCTTCTAAAAATTGAGTCCCCTACCACTAGAAACTGTCTATTCTTTCCATTCGCTTTCCCCCCACTCTCACTGGAGGTGTTCTTCCCCTGGCAACAAGGAGAGTCCCTCAGTTCCAGCAGTGCCCTGATTGGTTTCACAAATATCACTCAATGAAGTGTACTTATTTGGATGCTGCAGCCCAGGATCGGCCTCCCTGGCACTTCCCCCTTTATAGTTCCTGACTGTCACCCATGTACTCTTTTCTGGTGTCTGCACCTCTTTGTCTCCACTCACCTCTGTGTTGGCACTTGCTAAGTATGTTCCCGACTCTCCTTTAGTATGGAGGGTCTTCTCAGGGCTGACAGTTGCTTCCCTAGATTCAGAACCTGGGCTTCTAGGGGAACAAAGTGCTTAGATTTTGCACAGCAGTATTTGCCCACGATCAGATAATCAAGGAAGGCATAAATGCCACAAGATGTACACCAAGTCGCATCTCCACACCCGCTGGGCATCGTACCTACCAATTTACCATTTTTTGCGTCACAGCGAGGCTGCGTTTGGATTCCATCTGGCTGACAGCAGGGTTCTCAGCGCCTAGTCATGTACGGCTTTTGCCATGCGTGCTTGGGCCCCCCCTTCCTGCTTGTCGTGCATGTGACGTTGGTGGTGGTCCCTCCCCCTTTGGACGCACATAAAATCTCCCCCCTATGCAGTTCTTCTTTTCTTACACTCATGTGGCATGCTCACCTCTTGCAAGCCTTCCATGTTTGCACCTTCACACAAGGTAAACACATGTATTCTTGGGACAGTACCTTTTCGCACATGTCCTTTTTGCTTTCTCCTTTTCCCAGCTTCTCACTATTCAATCATTTCTTGTGATGCGGTGGTTCACACCACCACCGTTCTCACACACTTCACCTCATTCTCTATTCTATGTTTCCATTACCCTACTCTCACCACTAATGGCCACTCTATTTATCCTTTTTAGGTCACTTCATCAATTTTGTTGTTTTTCACCACTGGACACACCTTGGTCACTAGGGGTTCATGTCTCTTTTGGGGGTCTTTGCGTGTGCAAGTCCTTTGGTTACGGGGTGTTCCATCACCTCAGCTCCCGGGACAGACCATTCCCATGGCTCAGTTTCTGTTCACACTGCACACTGTCGCTACTCACAGGCATGTAAGTACTTAGGGTGTACGACATTACTATGTCTTGACCTGCTGTACTTACCCATATCAGGATTTATTCCTATAATTTATATTTTTCATAGGTACTCCTAAACATCCTCCCTGAAGAAGTGTATTTCACACAGAAACGCGTCGGCACTTAAGGCTGTAGTTACATGCCCTACCAACATTATATCAGGATATGTCATACTCATTTTCAACCTCTGCATCATTTTTCGAGCTTCCAGCTGTCACGTGAATTGACTATGCTATATATATGTGCCAAGTGTTTACTATGTATACATCTATTTTATGCATACGTACATCATGATGACATTTACTCATTGATTTCTGTATATGAATTTTACTATTGATCTGTATTTATATTCAGTATGCATATTTATTTATATGATAACCCTTCATTACCTATTTTTCCATATGATGTTTACCATTTACATGTATTTATAATTTTTTACTCTAATAAAATCAACCAGGCTTTCTACACGAGTCTATCACCTCATTTAAAGTCCCAAATTTCCCTTTTTTTTGTCTTTAGCAATTTAATGAGGATTGGAATTATACCCTGTCCAAATTACCTAACAACTAGCTTCCTGACACTACTACTCAACAATACAATACACAGGTACTCAACAAGACAATACACAGGTTTTTGCTGACCCACGTGCACTCGCAGACCCATGTGCACCCGCAGACCCACACGTGCTCGCAGACCCACGCGCACTTGCAAACCCATGTGCACTCGCAGACAACGTACACTCGCAGCCCACGTGCACTCGCAGACAACGTGCACTCGTAGACTACTTGCCCTCGCAGCCTACATGCAATTGCAGCCCATGTGCACTCACAGCCTATGTGCATTCGCAGACAACATGCACTCGCAGACCACTTGCACTCGCAGCCTACTTGCACTCGCAGCCTATGTGCACTCACAGACAACGTGCACTCGCAGACCACTTGCACTTTACAGACAACATGCACTTGCAGACCACTTGCACTCGCAGTCCACGTGCGTTCGCAGCCTACGTGCACTCGCAGACAATGTGCACTCGTAGACCACTTGCACTCGGAGCCCACTTGCACTCACAGCCCACGTGCACTTGCAGCCCACATGCACTCGCAGACAACGTGCACTCACAGACCACTTGCACTCACAGCCTACGTGCACTCGCAGACAACGTGCACCCACAACACACAGGCACACACCACACACAATCACACACAACACACAGGCACACACCACACACAACACACAGGCACTAACGATCCACACACTACTCAGACAACACACAGGTACTCACACTACACGAGTACTTTTAACCCTGTTATAACCTCCTGTGTTCCACTCTGGTTTTTAACTCATCACTTAGTCCAATTCCACTTGTTCTATGTTCCAGCAGGCTCAAAATGAGTTCTACAGAAAGTTATATAGGCCTCAAGCACCTGTGACCAATTAACCGCTCCCCTTAATTAATAGGCTGAAGGAAGGAAAGAAGAAAAAAAGGCTGTTTTAAAAGTGACAGAGAGGGTGTTAAAAAAGCTACAAGGAACCCCCCCCAGAAAAAAAACTAAAAATGCAACACAGCATTCACCAGCAGTCAAAAGCAAAACTTGTTCACACTCTCCACTCAAGGTTCTCACGGTTCAGCTTCTAATTAGCTAGTGTAGATGCTGACTTTTAATAATCAGACACTCACCTGTCCCATGATCCATGGGCTGTTAAAAAGGGCTGCTTAAAAAGTGACAGAGAGGGTGTTAAAAAAGCTACAAGGAACCCCCTCCCCCCAAAAAAAAAACTAAAAATGCAACACAGCATTCACCAGCAGTCAAAAGCAAAACTTGTTCACACTCTCCACTCAAGGTTTTCACGGTTCAGCTTCTAATCAGCTAGTGTAGCTGCTGACTTTTAATAATCAATAATAATAATAATGTGACGGGTCCCAGAAGATTGCAAGGAGGAAGGGGGGAGAGGTGAACTTCCTTCCGGCACCACGGAGCCCAGGGAGGAAGTGGGAGCTGGGTGCCCATAAAAACAGGGTATCTGCTCCCCCCCCCCCACAAAAAATGATATACCAAATGTGGCATGTCAGGGGGTCACCATCACTTAAAGCGAAAGTTCCATTTTTTTGTGGAACTCTGCTTTAAGTGAAGTCTAGAGTCTGGCTTGTACACATCAAACATAACAGGTAGTACAATTCATGCAGCTCTTCTCTTTCTGCAAACATACATTTGAGTCTGGGTGATTTTTTCATGCTTTGATCACTTACATTGTATACTCATTTTGTACTTTGGGCACGTTGGGCGTTACACTATACACGTCTACACTATACAGCTACCACACCAATGTCGAAACATTTGCACTTGTCCATGTTACATAAGTGGCACACTCACATATGCCTCACGCATATTGCCTTCAGGTTTTTAAATGGGGCGTACCATCACTAGGAGATCCTAGAAAATTAGTATCAGTCCAATGCAGATTGATAATTGTCAGGAAGTACAATTTCACAAATGTATGTCTTGGTGAATTTTTGACACAGCCAGGTCAGCTTTAAAAAATCAGTCTCAATGTGTCAAAACATGGGGCTTCATTTGCTGACCTCCTGGAAATGCTAGCTACCTAGTTATTGCATCAGTCACTAACTTTACCACTTCAGCACTTTAGCACTTTATGATTAGGCAGCATAATCTGTATTAGGGATGAGCTTCGAGTTCGAGTCGAACTCATGTTCGACTCGAACATTGGCTGTTCGCAAGTTCGCCGAACAGCGAACAATTTGGGGTGTTCGCGGCAAATTCGAATGCCACGGAACACCCTTTAAAAGTCTATGGGAGAAATCAAAAGTGCTAATTTTAAAGGCTTATATGCAAGTTATTGTCATAAAAAAGTGTTTGGGGACCTGGGTCCTGCCCCAGGGGACATGGATCAATGCAAAAAAAAGTTTTAAAAACGGCCGTTTTTTCAGGAGCAGTGATTTTAATGATGCTTAAAGTCAAACAATAAAAGTATTATATCCCTTTAAATTTCGTAGCTGGAGGGTGTCTATAGTATGCCTGTAAAGGGGCGCATGTGTTTAGAACAGTCTGACAGCAAAATGACATTTTGAAGGAAAAAACCCATTTAAAACTACTCGCGGCTATTGCATTGCTGGTCCGACAATACATATAGAAGTTCATTGATAAAATTAAAAAAAAAAATGATGTGGGGGTCCCCCTAAATTCCATACCAGGCCCTTCAGGTCTGGCATGGATATTAAGGGGAACCCCGGCCAAAATTTTAAAAAAAATGGCGTGGGGGTCCCCCTAAATTCCATACCAGACCCTTCAGGTCTGGTATGGATTTTAAGGGGAACCCCACGCCAAAAAAAAAAAAACGGCGTGGGGTCCCCCCAAAAATCTATACCAGACCCTTATCCGAGCACGCAACCTGGCAGGCCGCAGGAAAAGAGGGGGGACGAGAGTGCCCCCCCCTCCTGAACCATACCAGGCCACATGCCCTCAATGTTGGGAGGGTGCTTTGGGGTAGCCCCCCAAAACACCTTATCCCCATGTTGATGAGGACAAGGGCCTCATCCCCACAACCCTGGCCGGTGGTCTGGGGGTCTGCGGGTGGGGGGCTTATCGGAATCTGCAAGCCCCCTTTAACAAGGGGACCCCCAGATCCCGCCCCCCCGTGTGAAATGGTAAGGGGGTACTTACCCCTACCATTTCACTAAAAAACTGTCAAAAATTTTAAAAATGACAAGAGACAGTTTTTGACAATTCCTTTATTTAAATGCTTCTTCTTTCTTCTATCTTCCTTCATCTTCTTCTTCTTCTGGTTCTTCCTCCGGTGTTCTCGTCCAGCATCTCCTCCGTGGCATCTTCTATCTTCTTCTCCTCGGGCCGCTTTGCACCCATGGCATGGGGGGAGGCTCCCGCTCTTCTCTTCATCTTCTTCATCTTCTTCTTTTCTTCTCTTCTTCATTTTCTTCTCCGGGGCGCTCCTCATCCATGCTGGCATGGAGGGAGGCTCCCGCTGTGTGGCGGCGTCTCCTCGTCTGACGGTTCTTAAATAACGGGGGGCGGGGCCATGACGTCACAGGGAAGTCCTGTCAAGTCACCGTGCATCAGAGGGGGGCGGGGTCACCGGGTGACCCCGCCCCCATTATTTAAGAAGCGTCAGACGAGGAGACGCCATCACACAGCGGGAGCCTCCCTCCATGCCAGCATGAATGCAGAGCGGCCCGGAGAAGAAAATGAAGAAGAGAAGAAGAGAAGAAAAGAAGAAGAGAAGAAGATGAAGAGAAGAGCCTCCCCCCATGCCATGGGTGCGGAGCGGCCCAAGGAGAAGAAGAAAAAAGATGCCGCGGAGGAGATGCTGGACGAGAATGCCGAAGGAAGAACCAGAAGAGCCAGAAGAACCAGAAGAAGAAGATGAAGGAAGATAGAAGAAAGAAGAAAGAAGAAGCATTTAAATAAAGGAATTGTCAAAAACTGTCTCTTGTCATTTTTAACATTTTTGACAGTTTTTTAGTGAAATGGTAGGGGAAAGTACCCTCTTACCATTTCACACAGGGGGGAGGGCCGGGATCTGGGGGTCCCCTTGTTAAAGGGGGCTTCCAGATTCCGATAAGCCCCCCACCCGTAGACCCCCACAACCACCGGCCAGGGTTGTGGGGATGAGGCCCTTGTCCTCATCAACATGGGGATAAGGTGTTTTGGGGGGCTACCCCAAAGCACCCTCCCAATGTTGAGGGCATGTGGCCTGGTACGGTTCAGGAGGGGGGGCGCTCTCTCGTCCCCCCCCTCTTTTCCTGCGGCCTGCCAGGTTGCGTGCTCGGATAAGGGTCTGGTATGGATTTTTGGGGGGACCCCACGCCGTTTTTTTTTTTTTTGGCGCGGGGTTCCCCTTAAAATCCGTACCAGACCTGAAGAGTCTGGTATGGAATTTAGGGGGACCCCCACGTCATTTTTTTTTTAAATTTTGGCCGGGGTTCCCCTTAATATCCATACCAGACCTGAAGGGCCTGGTATGGAATTTAGGGGGACCCCCACATCATTTTTTTTTTTTTTTTTTGGTTCGGGGTTCCCCTGTGGGGAATTCCCATGCCGTTTTTATCAATGAACTTCTATGTGTATTGTTGGACCCATTAAATGGGTTTTTTCCTTCGAAATGTCATTTTGCTGTCAGACTGTTCTAAACACAGGAAACATGCGCCCCTTTACAGGCATACTATAGACACCCCCCAGCTACGAAATTTAAAGGGATATTACACTTTTATTGTTTCACTTTAAGCATTATTAAAATCACTGCTCCTGAAAAAACGGCCGTTTTTAAAACATTTTTTTGCATTGATCCATGTCCCCTGGGGCAGGACCCAGGTCCCCAAACACTTTTTATGACAATAACTTGCATATAAGCCTTTAAAATTAGCACTTTTGTTTATTCATGTTCGTGTCCCATAGACTTTAACGGTGTTCGCGTGTTCGAACAAACTTTTTTCCTGTTCGCATGTTCTGGTGCGAACCGAACAGGGGGGTGTTCGGCTCATCCCTAATCTGTATATATAAATCACTAGAGTGCCCAAACCTTGCCCTTCACATGGTCTGACCACTACATCCTGTATCTGGGATTCCACCTGGCCTAATCAACCTCCCAACTATTTTAACTTAACCACAAAAAATGTCTGCACACTTTACCACGGGAACTCCAATCACTCAAGTCTTTTGGCTTATCCAAATTAGGTAGAATAGCCACTCTGAAAATGATAGTATTTGCCTAAATTACTATTTCGTACCTTACCAATACCAGTTCCTTTTAGCTTTCTTCACGCAAGAGAGAGTCAATTTTTCCACTATGTTTTGGAATCAGGATGCCCTCGCTGTACCAATATACTCATACGACCCAGTAATCGAGGTGGCTTTGGATTACTCCATGTACGCTTCTATTTCTTAGCAACACTCATTTACCAATTATATTACTGGTTGCACCCCACTGATAAGAAAACCGTGATGGAATCCTTGCTCTATAATCCCCTCTCATCTCAAATACACCTATTAGCCTGGTCCATTGGGCGATATCTCCCTGCCCAGACTACCCTACGATCAAGGCCTCGCTTGATGCCTGGTCCATACTTTTCTCAAACCAGTCTACTATCCAACCTTCTAAAAAATTATTGCTTCCTTTGGAAGTTCTACACCTCATCATCCCTGATCCGAATCTGATCTGTTGGAGGCACCTTGGGATACAAACCCTGAGTGACCTTTATTCAGGCTCACACATTTTGAGACTCTCCAAACCAAATACTCCTTAACACCACTGGCCTTGTTTTCTTATACTCACATCTGACATTACCTCCATGCCTCCAATTTACCGTAAGCAGTGAAATTTCCTCAACTCACATACCATTACTATACCAATCATTGTTGCCCTAGAAAAGGAATTTCCCTGTTCTACACATACCTTCTTAATCCAAATGTACCCTTTAGAACACATACTATGTCCTAATGGGAACTGGAGCTAGAAAAGACCTATTCTGACCGAGAATGGTAAAAGGCCTACTACATCATATGTACCACATCACACTGCTCCAATCACTGGGAACTTTATCTGAAATGTGTACACTAATGGTATTTCACTCCACTAAGGTTCCCTAAATGTTATCCTGATCACATTAAACTTTGCTGAAGACAGTGTGGGACAACAGGATCCCTATACCATATCATTTGGTCTTGCAAGTCAATACAGTAATTTTGGAATCAGGGATTTCTCCTAATTTTTGATATCCTGACTTGCCCAGTTAGTCCCAATCCAGCTCATGCTCTACTTCATTTAAGCATAGAGAAATCCCCCCCCCCCCCAGTTCTCAAACAATTACAGTTCATATATTAACAGCAGTTAAAATTAATATCACTAGGCAGTGGAAATCTTTAATGCAACCAAACATATCTTCCACAATCAGTGATTTAAAGGGGTTGTAAACCCTCATTTTTTTTTTAAATAACAAACATGTCATACTTACCTCCGATCCTTGACTTCTAGGGTCCCCCGGTGGCACTGGTAGCTCCTCCGAGTGCCCACGTTGCAGAAGGCTCTCCTAAGGTGGACACTCATGCAGACACGCTCCTGAGTCCTGCTTCTGTGTACATTCACACAGAATGCAGGACTCGGCCCCGCCACCCGGCGCTTGTGTCATTGGATTTGATTGACAGCAGCGGGAGCCAATGGCTGCGCTGCTATGAATCAAGAGCCAAGACAACAGGCAGAGAGGTGTCTCCGCCGAAGGAAAGAACAGGCTCAGGTGAGTAAAACGGGTGGGGGGGAGCTGGGGGGCTGCTGCACAGTTTTTTTTTTCACCTTAATGCCCTTAATGCATAGAATGCATTAAGGTGAAAAAACACAAGGGTTTACAACCCCTTTAAATCACCTATGCGAAATGGAACGATTATTTGTATACAAACATATGACCCACACCAAATATCACTAAGTTTGGGCCCTTTGGTTAAAAAACCCTAAATGTACTGTATTATCTTGATATTTACTGTGACATCAGAGCAAACATTTATACTAGCTGACTTCCTTAGTTTGTCTTTATACCTATTCCTCACTAGGGATGAGCTTCGTGTTTGAGTCAAACCCATGTTCGACTCGAACATCGTCTATTCAGACGTTCGCCGAATTGCAAACGATATGGGCCGTTTGTGCCAAATTCGAGTGGCACGTCATGGCCCATAATTCACTGCGGCATTGCAGTGCATTGCTGGCTGATGATTGGCCAAGCATGCACTATGACCCGCATGCTTGGCCAATCACAGCGCCGTCTGTACAGAGAGCTGTAATTGGCCAAAGCCACCCTGGCTCAGGGGGTTTAGTACACTCCCCGCCCTATATACTGCACGTCGGCCCTGTGTAGTGTGTTCCGGCGTTGAGAGACAGAGAGACAGTGTCATTTGATTTAAGTTAGATAGATTAGGCAGGACAGTCAGTCAGTTAGCTGCACTTACAGTGTATTGTGTATATATATATATATATGCATCCCAGGTGTTGTGTGTATATATAGTGTTGTGTGTATATATATATATATATATATATATATATATATATATATATATATATATATATATATATATATATATATATATATATATATATATATATATATATACACACTGTATTCAGTTTAGCTAGATCTGTTCTTGTTATTCTCTTCCTACTGACAGGCAGGCAGGTGTTTACAGCTACCTGAAGACAATTGCTGGTATTCTTCTGATCCTATTAGTACCACAGTCAGGCAGCTACAGTATTTACAGTTAGTGTAGTGCGTCCTCTGCACAGTGTTCAGCTAAAGCTACCTGTAGAAGATTGGTGGTGTTTTTATGATCCTATCACTACCGCTGGCAGCTACATTATTTACAAGTTAGTGTAGTGCGACCTCTGCACAGTGTTCAGCTAAAGCCACAAGTTAGTGTAGTGCGACCTCTGCACAGTGTTCAGCTAAAGCTACAAGTTAGTGTAGTGCGACCTTTGAACAGTGTTCAGCTAAAGCTGGAAGTTAGTGTAGTGTGACCTCTGCACAGTGTTCAGATAAAGCTACAAGTTAGTGTAGTGTGACCTCTGCACAGTGTTCAGCTAAAGCTACGAGTTAGTGTTGTGCAACCTCTGCACAGTGTTCAGCTAAAGCTACAAGTTAGTGTAGTGCGACCTCTGCACAGTGTTCAATTAAAGCTACAAGTTAGTGTAGTGCGACCTCTGCACAGTGTTCAGCTAAAGCTACAAGTTAGTGTAGTGCGACCTCTGCACAGTGTTCAGCTAAAGCTACCTGTAGAAGATTGGTGGTGTTTTTCTGATCCTATCACTACCGCAGGCAGCTACACTTTTATTAAACGTTAGTGTAGTGCGTCCTCTGCACAGTGTTCAGCTAAAGCTAAGAGTTAGTTTAGTGTGACCTCTGCACAGTGTTCAGCTAAAGCTACAAGTTAGTGTAGTGCGACCTCTGTACAGTGTTCATCTAAAGCTACTAAAGCTACAAGTTAGTGTAATGCGACCCTTTGCACAGTGTTCAGCTAAAGCTACCTGTAGAAGATTGGTGGTGTTCTCATACTAATAATACTACAGGCGGCAGGCAGTTGATTTTGCTAGCTGCAGTATCAGTGTATATATATATATATATATATATATATATATATATATATATATATATATATATATATATATATATATACCAGCTTAGTGTAGAGTGCAGCTACTATATCTCACTGCAGGCCATTAGTATGTCTGGAAGGCCAACAAGGAGAGGCAGACAGTCACAAGCCAATAAAAGAGGGAAAGCAGGCTCTGTGTCTAGAGGCAACAGTGCTGGTCGTGGACACGGTGCATCCTCATCAGCACGTGGCCGTGGGAGATTCTTGGCCTTTTTTTCGGCGGCTGGCCGTGTTGAGCCGCAACATGCGGAAGACTTGGTAGAGTGGATGACCAAGCCGTCCTCATCCTCCTCATCCTCTCTCACCCATGCTCAGGGTACCTTGTCTGGCAAAGCAGCTGCAAACTCGGCCTCTTCCCTCGGCTCAATGGAATCAGTCACTCCTTCCCTAGCCCCACCATGTCCTCCTGAGGAGTCCCCCGAACTGTTTGACCACAGTGTTGGGTACATGCTCCAGGAGGATGCCCAGCGTTTTGAAGGCTCCGTTGATGGTGTTCAGCTATAGGAAGGCAGTAGCGTGAGCCCAGATAGAGGGGGTGCCCAATAAGGACATCAATCTGGCAGTCATGTTGCCCCTGCTGCAGCATACTGCCAGGTTTGCTCCAGTGATGAGGAGGGAGGGGATGATGAGGTCACTGACTCCACGTGGGTGCCTGATAGGAGAGAGGAGGAGGAGGAGGAGGAGGCACATCACCAACGAGGCAGGATGCCCTCCAGGGGCCAGCTTAAGGGCAGCACACTGACTGCATCACACCGCAAAGCTCCGCATGTGCAGGGCGCTGCTGTCTGCGTGTTATAATAAAAGTTCTGTGGTGTGGACCTTTTTTGAGATGAGTGCATCAGATCGCACCGCTGCTATTTGCTACATATGTCTCACGTGTATCTCGCGTGGCCATAACATCTCCCGTTTGGGCAACACATGCTTGACCAGACATATGTTGACCTGCCATGCAGTTCATTGGCAGGCATACCTAAAAGACCCACACCAAAGAACAAAGAGGACCTCTCCTTGCTCCTCATCAGCTGAGATCTCCAACCCCACTATACCTTCAGTCCTCTCTGAGACCTGCACTGAGAGGAATGAAGGTGTAGAATTAGGTGTGTCACAGCCAAGTACTTGTGGGCAATCTGCTATCGGTACACCGATGTCAGATTGTACCAGGCAAATTTCCCTGCCCCAGCTGCTGCACAGCCGAAAGAAGTTTGCTCCCAGCCATCCACATGCCCAGCGGTTGAATGCTAGCTTGGCAAAATTGCTAGCACTTCAACTGCTACCTTTTCAGTTGGTAGACTCTGTCCCCCTGAGTTTGTGGAATGTGCGGTTCCTCAGTGGCAGGTACCCAAACGCCACTTTTTCTCACGGAAGGCGATTCCGGCTCTCTATCGGCATGTGGAAGGCAAGGTCCATGCCTCGCTGGACTGGACGGTCAGTGGTAAGGTGCATATTACCGCTGACTCATGGTCCAGCAGGCATGGACAGGGACATTACATAAGTTTCACGGCGCATTGGGTGACTCTGCTGGCAGCTGGGAAGGATGCAGGACAAGTTGCAGTAGTGTTGGAGGTTGTTCCGCCACCACGCCTCCAAAATGCTACTACTAGTGATTCTGACACACCTCTCTCCTCCATCCCCTCCTCTTCTTCTTCCTCCATGGCCTCTTCCTGTGCTTTGTCCTCGGAACCAGCGGTGCTCTGTAGGCGTTCAAGGGTCTACACAACTACGCAGGCCAAAAGATGCCATGCGGTGCTTGAGCTGGTGTGCTTGGGGGACAGGGGCCACACTGGGTCAGAGGTTCTGTCAGCTCTGCAGGGGCAGGTTCAGAGGTGGTTGACACCACGCCAACTTAAGGCAGGAATGGTGGTTTGCGACAATGGCAGCAACCTCCTCTCCGCCCTCCGACAGGGACAAATGACCATGTGCCCTGTTTGGCTCACGTCCTTAACTTGGTGGTGCAGCGGTACTTGGGCAGGTACCGGGGCTTACAGGATGTCCTGAGGCAGGCCAGGAAAGTCTGTGTGCATTTCCACCGGTCATATAATGCCAGTGCTCGGCTGGCTGACCTCCAAAAGGAATTTAACCTGCCCAAGAACCGCCTAATCTGTGACATGCCCACCAGGTGGAACTCAACGTTGGCCATGCTGCAGTGGCTGCACACGCAGCAGAGGGCCATCAATGAGTACCTGTGCGACTATGGCACCAGGACAGGGTCAGGAGAGCTTGTTTTTTTCCCCACGCCAGTGGGCCATGATCAGGGATGCATGCACTGTCCTGTCACCATTTGAGGAGGCCACGAGGATGGTGAGCAGTGAAAGTGCATTCATCAGTGACACTGTCCCCCTTGTTCACTGTTGGAGCACACGCTGCATGGAATAATGGACAGGGCACTTGAGGCAGAACAGAGGCAGGAAGAGGAGGACTTCCTTAGCTCTCAAGGCCCCCTTTATCCAGACAGTGTTCCTGCATGCCCGCCGATCACACAGGAAGAGGACGAGGAGGAGGAGGAGGAAGAGGAGGATTGTGTCAGCAGGTGAAGCCTGGCACTCAGCATCAGCAGCAGTCTTTAAGGGATCATTTACAGTCCCAAGAAACCCATGGACTTGTACGTGGCCTGGAGGAGGCTGCTGCGGATCATGTCGTCCTTAGTGACCCAGAGGACTCCGGACCTCAGCAAACCTATGCTGCATGGCCTCCCTGATCCTGCAAAGCCTGCGGAAGGATCCTCGTATTCGTGGTATCAAGGAGAGGGATCAATACTGGCTGGCAATCCTCCTTGATCCACGTTACAAGGGTAAGGTTGCGGACCTTATCTTGCTGTCGCAGAGAGAGCAGAGGATGAAACATCTTCGGGTGGCCTTGCAGAAAGGTCTGTGCAACGCGTTCCCAGAGACTGGGAGGTTACAAACTCCTGTTCCTGGACAACGTGTTGCTGAGGCTTCGGTCAGTCAAAGAAGGAGCGGTGGAGAAGGTGGCCGTTTGACCGATGCGTTCAATTTTTTAGTCTGCAGCCCCAAGGTATGATCGGTTCCAGCAACCATCGCCAGCGTCTGTTTTGCATGGTACAGGAATACCTAGGGGCAAGATTTGACTTGGACACCTTTCCCACCTAAAATCCTCTGGGTTACTGGGTCTTGAGGATGGATCACTGGCCAGAGCTTGCACAGTATGCAATTGAGCTACTGGCCTGTCCTGCATCCAGCGTTCTTTCGGAACGCACATTCAGTGCTGCTGGAGGTTTTGTAACCGATCACAGGGTGCACCTGTCCACCGACTCGGTCGATCGACTGACCTTCATAAAAATGAATCAGTCTTGGATCACCACCAACTACCAAGCACCTGATGCTGATGTAACCGAATAATTTTTTTTGAAATGTCAGATCGCTTCAAGACTGCCTATGCTGATGCTGAGTGACTATCCTGTAATGCTGAGTGACTATCCTCTTCCTCCTCATTGATCATGCTGATAGCTTGTAAGAATATTTTTGGTTCTGGGCGCCGCCACCAGTGGCTAAGGCCCAATTTTTCTGGCCCTGTTTAACAGGGGCGTGTAATTACAATTTTGATGCAATATTTTGCAAGGAGGGTTCGTTGCTGCACTCAACTAGAGTATTTGTGAGGGGTTGCAGTGTTGTGGCACCAGCACCAGTGCCTAAGGCCCAATTTTTCAGCCCCTGTTTAACAGGGGCATGTAATTACAATTTTCGATGCAATACTTTGCAGCAGGGCTTGTTCCTGCGCTCCAACTAGAGTATCTGTGAGGGGTTGCAGTGTTGTGGCACCAGCACCAGTGCCTAAGGCCCAATTTTTCAGCCCCTGTTTAGCAGGGGTGTGTAATTACAATTTTTGATGCAATATTTTACAGGAGGGCTCATTCCTGTGCTCCAACTAGAGTATCTGTGAGGGGTTGCAGTGTTGTGGCACCAGTGCCTAAGGCACAATTTTTCTGCCCCTGTTCAACAGGGACATGTAATTACAATTCTTGATCTAATATTTCACAGCAGGGCCCGTTTCTGCGCCCACCAAGAGTAACTGTGAGGACTTACAATGTTGTGGCACCAGCACCACCACCACCAAAGGCCCAATTTTTCTGACCCTGTTCAACAGGGGCATGTAATTACAATTCTTGATCTAATATTTCACAACAGAACCCGTTCCTGTGCCTACCAAGAGTAACTGTGAGGGCTTACAGTGTTGTGGCAACACCAACACCTAAGGCCCCAATTTCTGCAGAGTATATAGGGCAGGCCCCTACTTTCAAACATCCAACTTACAAACGAATCCTACTTGCAAACGGAAGGAGACAACAGGAAGTGAGATGAAATCTACCCCTAGGAAGGGAAATTCTCTCCTGTAAGAGTTAATATGGGAAAAACGTGTCTCCTTTCCACTGATGCTTTATCACCAATCCTTGTTTCACTAAAAACCCCAAATTGTCAAAAAACATTTGTCATTGGGACAGAAAGTGAGGTAAAATCTTCTGAAGAGGTGCACAGACAGCAAAACAAATGTCACAGGGGTGATAACCCTTCCCTGTGTTTTCCAAAAAGCTTAAAAATAGATTTTTTGGCTGGAGCTACACTTTAAAAATGTACCAGTTCAAAATTACAAACAGATTCTACTTAACAACAAACCTCCAGTCCCTGTCTTGTTTGCACCGCCTGTATACATGGACTGGGGGGGGGTACCCATGCCATTTGTCTCACTGATTTTCATCCATATTACCGGGACCAGACATTACATTAAAGCCGTAAGCAGTTTTAAATTACTTTTATTCCTTTAAAAATGACATTTTGTGCAGGGACTGTTCTAAACACGGGAAACACGCGCCACTTTACAGGCATACTATAGACACCCCCCAGGTACGATATTTAAAGGAATATTTCACTTTTTTTTTTTCACTTTAAGCATCATTAAAATCACTGCTCCCCAAAAAAATGGCAGTTTTTAAAACTTTTTTTTGCATTGATACATGTCCCCTGGGGCAGGACCCAGGTCCCGAAACCCTTTTTAGGACAATACCATGCAAATTAGCCTTTAAAATTAGCACTTTTGATTTTGAAAGTTCAAGTCCCATAGACTTCAACGGGGTTCTAAAGTTTGCGCAAATTTTCTGTCCGTTCGCAGGTTCTGGTGCGAACCGAACCGGGGGGTGTTCGGCTCATCCCTATTCCTCACCTCCTTTCTCCCACTTCCCTACCCATCTCCCACCATCTCCCCCTTTGTATTCCCTCTTCCATCCCCCTACTTCTGTTCTCTTCCCTTTAAGTTCATGCTAGACATGTGCAATTCATTTCATTCTGAATTTGTTTTTTAACAAATTTTGACAAATTAGTTGATTCGTGAATATCAGAATTAACGAAAACCCGTTTAACAAATTTTTCCAAATATTCGTAAATTGGAATATTCGTAAATTTGTAAATTTGTAAATTCGTAAATTCAAAAATTTGTAAATTCGTATACCTGAAAACCCGAAAATTTGAAAATCTGAAATGATAACTAACTAATAATAACTTAACTATTACTAACTATTAAATTATAGGTATTGGAATTTCCTTTCAAATTTGGCTGTTAGTGAACGTAACAAATACAAATTTATCGGAAGTTATGAATTATCCGAAATAAAGAATGCTTTATCTAAACAAATGGAACATAACAAACTAATAATAATAAATAACAATAATAATAATAAAAACATTTGTTTAGATGAGGCATTTGTTATTTCGGATAATTCGTAATCGTATCGTTAATTTCCAAATGTGAACCCTAAAGTGATACTAAAGTCTTGTTTTTTTTTCATTTAAATATAACAAACATGTTATACTTACCTGCTCTGTACAATGGTTTTGCACAGAGCAGCCCAAATCCTCCTCTTCTCGAGTCCCTCTTTGGCGCTTCTGCCAGCCCATCCTATCGCGTGCCCCCACAGCAAGCAGCTTCCTATGGGGGCACCTGAGCCAAGCCGCTGCTCTGTGTGTCCATTCAGACACAGAACAGTGGCCTGGCCCCACCCCCTCTTTCTCCTCATTGGCTCAATGACTTTGATTGACAGCAGCAGGAGCCAATGGTGCTCTGCTGCTGTCTTAACCATTTAGCAGGGAGTGTCCCAGCCAGCCAAGTCTTTCATGCAACATCGCTAGATCGGAGGAGGCTCAGGTAAGTATTAGGGGGGCTGCTGCACACAGAAGGTTTTGTACCTTAATGCATAGAATGCATTAGGATACAAAACCTTCTGCCTTAACAACCACTTTAATGGCGTTCCTTTGTAATCGTAAACCTTCAATAAAAACCTCTTAAACATGAAATCACTAGAGTGACTGTACAGAGTTACCAATATACATACTGCAAGTAAATTGCTACTGATGATCACAAGGGCCCGTGTTTCTACCTGGTTTACAATCACAGAATTATTATATTCTTCAACTTTTTTCATTATTTTTTTAAATATTCAGCTTTTATAAAGATTATCTTTAAGTGATCATTCTGCCACTGAACAAAATTCTACAAAGAACAAGCACATTAGCAAATAGGGTACAGTACAGAGAGCATTCATGGCAGGTGATCGTGATAATAAAGAGCCCTCCTTTTTACTGTTGACTATCATAACCACTGTAGAAGAATCAAAAAATAATGTATTACAGGCAATATAATGCTATGGCATGTGACACTGGAGGCATGTTTACAGGAGAAAAGCAGTGTTATTACCCGATAAGCCCCACTCTGAGCTGTTAAATTTACCCTAGCAGGGGGGGCCCTACCCCTGCACTACATGACTCAAATGCTCATTTTGGTGGGAGGAAGAGGAATAAGTAAATATAATAAACACATTCCTTGGTCCTGCAGGCTTCCTCCTATCCACACTCTTGCCCAACGTATATACAAAATAAGGTATATATTTCTACTTATTTATTTTCTTCCTCGCTAAATAAACATTTTACCCATGCAGTCTGAAAAGAGGATGCCACTGCATGGGTACATTTAACAACAGCCCAAAATCAGCTGTTAAGCAAATTCAACTTCCAGCAGTGGTGGCCCCTCCATAGGGGGCGCAAGGGCGCCGCCCCCCCAAAGTCAGTCACAAAAAAAAAAAATGTCCCTTTAAAAAAAAAGTTCCTTTAAGTGCACTGTGTTCGGGGCGGGCGCCGGGCATGGTGCACTATGGAAGTATCATGCCAATGCAATCCCGTGATTGCAGGGAAGATGCTTCATTTGCTGTGTTTTTTGATGCCCTGTGGCGCTGTGCAGTGCGCCTCTACACGCTCAGTGGGGCATTCACCTTCATGTCTTCATGTCTGGGCTGTGCTGTCCCCAGGCGGCGTGTCACTTTCTGTTTCAGCTCTGTGTGAACGGAGAAGCCAGATAAGGTAATGTGTTACTAACAGCCTGTAATTGTCTGTCCACAGTGTTATACTCTTCTTAGTCTGTGATCAGAGGGTGGAGGGAGCCGTGCTTCACCTCTGCCCTGCCTGGAATCAACCTCTGCTCCAGCCCTTCACCCGACAATCTGCTGGAGCCTTCATTACACATCTCCTGTATGTGTATATCACGAGGGCTCCCAGCACTGCGTCCTAGAGTCATGCTGTACATTCTCTCATATCTCTCTCTCTATTCTGTATAACTGCTATGTCTGTCTGTCTGTCTAACTGCATATCTGTATAACTGCATATCTATCTATCTATCTATCTATCTATCTATCTATCTATCTATCTATCTATCTATCTATCTATCTATCTATCTATCTATCTATCTATCTATCTATCTATCTATCTATCTATCTATCTATCTATCTATCTATCTATCTATCTATCTATCTATCTATCTATCTATCTATCTATCTATCTACATATCTGTATAACTGCATATCTATCTATCTATCTGTCTACCTATCTATTGATCTATCTATCTAACTGCATATCTGTATAACTGCATATCTATCTATCTGTCTGCATATATCTGTCTATCTATCTATCTATCTATCTATCTATCTATCTATCTATCTATCTATCTATCTATCTATCTATCTATCTATCTATCTACAGTGCCTTGCGAAAGTATTCAGCCCCCTTGAACTTTTCAACCTTTTGCCACATTTCAGGCTTCAAACATAAAGATATAAAATTTTTATTTTTTGTGAAGAATCACCAACAAGTGGGACACAATTGTGAAGTGGAACGAAATCTATTGGATTGTTGAAACTTTTTTAACTAATAAAAAAATGAAAAGTGGGGCATGCAAAATTATTCGCCCCCCTTGCGTTAATACTTTGTAGAGCCACCTTTTGCTGCGATTACAGCTGCAAGTCGCTTGGGGTATGTCTCTATCAGTTTTGCACATCGAGAGACTGAAATTCTTGCCCATTCTTCCTTGCAAAACAGCTCGAGCTCAGTGAGGTTGGATGGAGAGCGTTTGTGAACAGCAGTTTTCAGCTCTTTCCACAGATTCTCGATTGGATTCAGGTCTGGACTTTGACTTGGCCACTCTAACACCTGGATACGTTTATTTGTGAACCATTCCTTTGTAGATTTTGCTGTATGTTTGGGATCATTGTCTTGTTGGAAGATAAATCTCCTTCCTAGTTTCAGGTCTTTTGCAGACTCCAACAGGTTTTCATCCAGAATGGTCCTGTATTTGGCTGCATCCATCTTCCCCTCAATTTTAACCATCTTCCCTGTCCCTGCTGAAGAAAAGCAGGCCCAAACCATGATGCTGCCACCACCATGTTTGACAGTGGGGATGGTGTGTTGAGTGTGATGAGCTGTGTTGCTTTTACGCCAAACATATCGTTTTGCATTGTGGCCAAAAAGTTCGATTTTGGTTTCATCGGACCAGAGCACCTTCTTCCACATGTTTGGTGTGTCGCCCAGGTGGCTTGTGGCAAACTTTAGACGAGACTTTTTATGGATATCTTTGAGAAATGGCTTTCTTCTTGCCACTCTTCCATAAAGGGCAGATTTGTGCAGTGTACGACTGATTGTTGTCCTATGGACAGACTCTCCCACCTCAGCTGTAGTTCTCTGCAGTTCATCCAGAGTGATCATGGGCCTCTTGGCTGCATCTCTGATCAGTCTTCTCCTTGTCTGAGCTGAAAGTTTAGAGGGACAGCCAGGTCTTGGTAGATTTGCAGTGGTCTGATACGCCTTCCATTTCAAAATGATCGCTTGCACAGTGCTCCTTGGGATGTTTAAAGCTTGCGAAATCTTTTTGTATCCAAATCCGGCTTTAAACTTCTCCACAACAGTATTACGGACCTGCCTGGTGTGTTCCTTGGTCTTCATGATGCTCTCTGCGCTTTCAACAGAACCCTGAGACTATCACAGAGCAGGTGCATTTATACAGAGACTTGATTACACACAGGTGGATTCTATTTATCACCATCAGTCATTTAGGACAACATTGGATCATTCAGAGATCCTCGCTGAACTTCTGGAGTGAGTTTTCTGCACTGAAAGTAAAGGGGCCGAATAATTTTGCACGCACCACTTTTCAGTTTTTTAATTGCTAAAAAAGTTTAAAATATCCAATAGATTTCGTTCCACTTCACAATTGTGTCCCACTTGTTGGTGATTCTTCACAAAAAATTAAAATTTGATATCTTTATGTTTGAAGCCTGAAATGTGGCAAAAGGTTGAAAAGTTCAAGGGGGCCGAATACTTTTGCAAGGCACTGTATCTATCTATCTATCTATCTATCTATCTATCTATCTATCTGTCTGTCTGTCTGTCTGTCTGTCTGTCTGTCTGTCTGTCTGTCTGTCTGTCTGTCTGTCTGTCTGTCTGTCTGTCTGTCTGTCTGTCTGTCTGTCTGTCTGTCTGTCTGTCTATCTATCTATCTATCTATCTATCTATCTATCTATCTATCTATCTATCTATCGATCTAAATGCATATCTGTATAACTGCATATCTATCTATCTATCTGCATATATCTGTCTGTCTATCTATCTATCTATCTATCTATCTATCTATCTATCTATCTATCTATCTATCTATCTATCTATCTATCTATCTATCTATCTATCTATCTATTAGGGATGAGCCGAACACCCCCCGGTTAGGTTCGCACCAGAACCTGCGAACGGACCGAAAATTCGAACGAACGTTAGAACCCCATTGATGTCTATGGGACTCGAACGTTCAAAATCAAAAGTGCTCATTTTAAAGGCTAATTTGCATGGTATTGTCCTAAAAAGGGTTTGGGGACCCGGGTCCTGCCCCAGGGGACATGTATCAATGCAAAAAGAACTTTTAAAAACTGCCATTTTTTCGGGAGCAGTGATTTTAATGATGCTTAAAGTAAAAAAAAAAAGTGAAATATTCCTTTAAATATCGTACCTGGGGTGTGTCTATAGTATGCCTGTAAAGTGGTGCGTTTTCCCCGTGTTTAGAACAGTCCCTGCACAAAATGTCATTTTTAAAGGAAAAAATCTCATTTAAAACTGCTTGCGGGTTTAATGTAATGTCGGGTCCTGGCAATATGGATGAAAATTAGTGAGACAAATGGCATGGGTACCCCCCAGTCCATTACCAGGCCCTTTGGGTCTTGTATGGATATTAAGGGGAACCCCGCACCCAAATTAAAATAAGGAAAGGTGTGGGGCCACCAGGCTCTATATATTTTGAACAGCAGTATACAGGCGGTGCAAACAAGACAGGGACTGTAGGTTTGTTGTTAAGTAGAATCTGTTTGTAATTTTGAACGGGTACATTTTTAACGTGTTTAGCTCCAGCCAAAAAATCTTTTTTAAGCTTTTTGGAAAACATAGGGAAGGGTTATCACCCCTGTGACATTTGTTTTGCTGTCTGTCCTCCTCTTCAGAAGATTTCACCTCACTTTTTGTCCCAATGACAAATGTTTTTTGAAAATTTTGTTTTTTTTGTGGAACAAGGATTGGAAAGCATCAGTGGAAAGGAGAAATGTTTTTCCCATATTAACTCTTACAGGATAGAATTTCCCTTCCTAGGGGTAGATTTCATCTCACTTCCTGTTGTCTCCTTCCGTTTGCAAGTAGGAGTCGTTTGTAAGTTAGATGTTTGAAAGTAGGGGCCTGCCCTATATACTCAGCAGAAATTTGGGCCTTAGGTGTTGTTGTGGCCACAACACTGTAAGCCCTCACAGGGCCCTGCTGTGAAATATTAGATCAAGAATTGTAATTACATGCCCCTGTTGAACAGGGGCAGAAAAATTGGGCCTTTGGTGGTGGTGGTGGTGTTGGTGCCACAACACTGTAAGTCCTCACTCGCTCTTGGTGGGTGCAGAAATGGGCCCTGCTGTGAAATATTAGATCAAGAAGGGGCTGAAAAATTGGGCCTTAGGCACTGGTACTGGTGCCACAACACTGCAACCCCTCACAGATACTCTAGTTGGAACGCAGAAATGAGCCCTGCTGCAAAGTATTGCATCAAAAATTGTAATTACACGCCCCTGTTAAACAGGGGCTGAAAAATTGGGCCTTAGGCACTGGTGCTGGTGCCACAACACTGCAACCCCTCACAGATACTCTAGTTGTAACGCAGAAACGAGCCCTGCTGCAAAGTATTGCATCAAAAATTGTAATTACACGCCCCTGTTAAACAGGGGCTGAAAAATTGGGCCTTAGGCACTGGTGGTGGCGCCCAGAACCAAAAATGTTCTTACAAGCTATCAGCGTGATCATTGAGGAGGAAGAGGATAATTACTCAAGGATAGTCACTCAGCATCAGGATAGGCAGTCTTTGAAGGGATCTGAGATTTAAAAAAAAATTATTCGGTTACATCAGCATCAGGTGCTTGGTAGCTGGTGGTGATCCAAGACTGATTCATTTTTATGAAGGTCAGTCGATCGACCGAGTCGGTGGACAGACGCACCCTGTGATCGGTTACAAAGCCTCCAGCAGCACTGAATGTGCGTTCCGAAAGAACGCTGGATGCAGGACAGACCAGTAGCTCAATTGCATACTGTGCAAGCTCTGGCCAGTGATCCATCCTCAAGACCCAGTAACCCAGAGGATTTTCGGTGGGAAAGGTGTCCAAGTCAGATCTTGCCCCTAGGTATTCCTGCACCATGTAAAACAGACGCTGGCGATGGTTGCTGGAACCGATCATACCTTGGGGCTTCGGACCAAAAAATTGTCTGAACACATTGGTCAGACGGCCACCTTCTCCACCGCTCCTTCTTTGACTGACCGAAGCCTCAGCAACACGTTGTCCAGAAACAGGAGTTTGTAACCTCCCAGTCTCTGGGAACGCGTTGCACAGACCTTTCTGCAAGGCCTCCCGAAGATGTTTCATCCTCTGCTCCCTCTGCGATGGCAAGATAAGGTCCGCAACCTTACCCTTGTAACGTGGATCAGGGAGGGTTGCCAGCCAGTATTGGTCCTTCTCCTTGATACCACGAATACGAGGATCCTTACGCAGGCTTTGCAGGATCAGGGAGGCCATGCAGCGTAGGTTTGCTGAGGCATTCGGTCCGGAGTCCTCTGGGTCACTAAGGACGACAACGTCCGCAGCCACCTCCTCCCAGCCACGTACAAGTCCATGTGTTTCTTGGGACTGATCCCTTAAAGACTGCTGCTGATGCTGAGTGCCAGGCTCCACCTCCATACTGACACAATCTTCCTCCTCCTCCTCCTCCTCCTCCTCCTCCTCTTCCTGTGTGATCGGCGGGCACGCAGGAACACTGTCTGGATAAAGGGGGCCTTGAGAGCTAAGGAAGTCCTCCTCTTCCTGCCTCTGTTCTGCCTCAAGTGCCCTGTCCATTATTCCACGCAGCGTGTGCTCCAACAGGTGGACAAGGGGGACAGTGTCACTGATGGATGCACTGTCACTGCTCACCATCCTCATGGCCCCCTCAAATGGTGACAGGACAGTGCATGCATCCCTGATCATGGCCCACTGGCGTGGGGAAAAAAAACAAGCTCCCCTGACCCTGTCCTGGTGCCATAGTCACACAGGTACTCATTGATGGCCCTCTGCTGCATGTGCAGCCGCTGCAGCATGGCCAACGTTGAGTTCCACCTGGTGGGCATGTCACAGATTAGGCGGTTCTTGGGCAGGTTAAACTCCTTTTGGAGGTCCGTCAGCCGAGCACTGGCATTATATGACTGGCGGAAATGCACACAGACTTTCCTGGCCTGCCTCAGGACATCCTGTTACCCCCGGTACCTGCCCAAGAACCGCTGCACCACCAATTTAAGGACGTGAGCCAAACAGGGCACATGGGTCATTTGTCCCTGTCGGAGGGCAGAGAGGAGGTTGGTGCCATTGTCGCAAACCACCATATCTGCCTTAAGTTGGCATGGCGCCAACCACCTCTGAACCTGCCCCTGCAGAGCTGACAGAACCTCTGCCCCAGTGTGGCTCCTGTCCCCCAAGCACACCAGCTCAAGCACCGCAAGGCATCTTTTGGCCTGCATACTTGCGTAGCCCCTTGAACGGCTACAGAGCACCCCTGGTTCCGAGGACAAAGCACAGGAAGAGGCCATGGAGGAAGAAGAAGAGGAGGGGGTGGAGGAGAGAGGTGTGTCACAATCATTAGCATTTTGGAGGCGTGGTGGCAGAACAACTTCCAACACTACTGCACCTTGTCCTGCATCATTCCCAGCTGCCAGCAGAGTCACCCAATGCGCCGTGAAACTTAGGTAACGTCCCTGTCCATGCCTGCTGGACCATGAGTCAGCGGTAATATGCACCTTACTGCTGACCGCCCTGTCCAGCGAGGCATGGACATTGCCTTCCACATGCCGGTAGAGAGCCGGAATTGCCTTCCGAGAGAAAAAGTGGCATTTGGGTACCTGCCACTGAGGAACCGCACATTCCACAAACTCACGGAAGGGGGCAGAGTCTACCAACTGAAAAGGCAGCAGTTGAAGTGCTAGAAATTTTGCCAAGCTAGCATTCAACCGCTGGGCATGTGGATGGCTGGGAGCAAACTTCTTTCGGCGGTGCAGCAGCTGGGGCAGGGAAATTTGCCTGGTACAATCTGACGTTGGTGTACCAAAAGCAGATTGCCCACAAGTACTTGGCTGTGACACACCTAATTCTACACCTTTATTCCTCTCAGTGCAGGTCTCAGAGAGGACTGAAGGTATAGTGGGGTTGGAGATCTCAACTGATGAGGAGCAAGGAGAGGTCCTCTTTGTTCTTTGGTGTGGGTCTTTTAGATACGCTTGCCAATGAACTGCATGGCAGGTCAACATATGTCTGGTCAAGCATGTGGTACCCAAGTGGGAGATGTTTTGGCCACGCGAGATACGTTTGAGACATATGTTGCAAAGCAGCGGTGCGATCTGATGCACTCACCAAAGTACTTTTTAAATAACGCGCAGAGACTGCAGCGCCCTGCACATGTGGAGCTTTGGGGTGTGATGCAGTCAATGTGCTGCCCTTAGGCTGGCCCCTGGAGGGCATCCTGCCTCGTTGGTGATGTGCCGCCTCCTCCTCCTCCTCCTCCTCTCTCCTATCAGGCACCCACATTGAGTCAGTGACCTCATCATCTCCTCCCTCCTCATCACTGGAGCAAACCTGGCAGTATGCTGCAGCAGGGGGAGCATGACTGCCAGATTGCTGTCCTTCTTGAGCACCCCCTCTGTCCGTGCTCATATTACTGCCTTCATCGAGCTCAGTATCATCATCAGAGCCTTCCAAACACTGGGCATCCTCCTGGAGCATGTACCCAACACTGTGGTCAAACAGTTTGAGGGACTCCTCAGGAGGAAATGGTGGGGCTAGGGAAGGAGTCTCTGATGACATTGAGCCGAGGGAAGAGGCCGCTGCTTTGCAGGCAAAGTACCCTGGGCATGGGTGAGAGAGGATGAGGAGGATGAGGACGGCTTGGTCATCCACTCGACCAAGTCTTCCAAATGTTGCGGCTCAACACGGCAAGCTGCCGAAAAAAAGGCCAAGCGTGTCCCACGGCCACGTGCTGATGAGGATGCACCGTCTCCACGACCAGCACTAGACACAGAGCCTGCTTGCCCTCTCTTATTGGCTTGTGACTGTCTGCCTCTCCTTCTTGGCCTTCCAGACATACTAATGGCCTGTAGCTGCACTAAGCTGGGATATATATATATATATATATATATATATATATATATATATATATATATATACTGATACTGCAGCTAGCAAAATCAACTGCCTGCCTGTAGTATGAGAACACCACCAACCTTCTACAGGTAGCTTTAGCTGAACACTGTGCAGAGGTCTCACTACACTAACTTGTAGTTTTAGCTGAACACTGTGAACAGGACGCACCGCACTAACTTGTAGTTTTAGCTGAACACTGTGCAGAGGTCTCACTACACTAACTTGTAGTTTTAGCTGAACACTGTGAGCAGGACGCACCGCACTAACTTGTAGTTTTAGCTGAACACTGTGAGCAGGACGCACTGCACTAACTTGTAGTTTTAGATGAACACTGTGCAGAGGTCTCACTACACTAACTTGTAGTTTTAGCTGAACACTGTGAGCAGGATGCACCACACTAACTTGTAGTTTTAGCTGAACACTGTGCAGAGGTCTCACTACACTAACTTGTAGTTTTAGCTGAACACTGCGAGCAGGACGCACCGCACTAACTTGTAGTTTTAGCTGAACACTGTGAGCAGGACGCACCGCACTAACTTGTAGTTTTAGCTGAACACTGTGCAGAGGTCTCACCCCACTAACTTGTAGTTTTAGCTGAACACTGTGAGCAGGACGCACCTCACTAACTTGTAGTTTTAGCTGAACACTGTGAGCAGGACGCACCCCACTAACTTGTAGTTTTAGCTGAACACTATGAGCAGGACGCACCGCACTAACTTGTAGTTTTAGCTGAACACTGTGAGCAGGACGCACAGCACTAACTTGTAGCTTTAGATGAACACTGTGCAGAGGTCTCACTACACTAACTTGTAGTTTTAGCTGAACACTGTGAGCAGAATGCACCGCACTAACTTGTAGTTTTAGCTGAACACTGTGAGCAGGACGCACCCCACTAACTTGTAGTTTTAGCTGAACACTGTGAGCAGGACGCACCGCACTAACTTGTAGTTTTAGCTGAACACTGTGAGCAGGACGCACAGCACTAACTTGTAGCTTTAGATGAACACTGTGCAGAGGTCTCACTACACTAACTTGTAGTTTTAGCTGAACACTGTGAACAGGACGCACCGCACTAACTTGTAGTTTTAGCTGAACACTATGCAGAGGTCTCACTACACTAACTTGTAGTTTTAGCTGAACACTGTGAGCAGGACGCACCGCACTAACTTGTAGTTTTAGCTGAACACAGTGAGCAGGACGCACTGCACTAACTTGTAGTTTTAGATGAACACTGTGCAGAGGTCTCACTACACTAACTTGTAGTTTTAGCTGAACACTGTGAGCAGGATGCACCACACTAACTTGTAGTTTTAGCTGAACACTGTGCAGAGGTCTCACCCCACTAACTTGTAGTTTTAGCTGAACACTGTGAGCAGGACGCACCTTACTAACTTGTAGTTTTAGCTGAACACTGTGAGCAGGATGCACCCCACTAACTTGTAGTTTTAACTGAACACTGTGAGCAGGATGCACCGCACTAACTTGTAGTTTTAGCTGAACACTGTGAGCAGGACGCACAGCACTAACTTGTAGCTTTAGATGAACACTGTGCAGAGGTCTCACTACACTAACTTGTAGTTTTAGCTGAACACTGTGAGCAGGACGCACCGCACTAACTTGTAGTTTTAGCTGAACACTGTGCAGAGGTCTCACCCCACTAACTTGTAGTTTTAGCTGAACACTGTGAGCAGGACGCACTGCACTAACTTGTAGCTTTAGATGAACACTGTGCAGAGGCCTAACTACACTAACTTGTAGTTTTAGCTGAACACTGTGAGCAGGATGCACTACACTATCTTGTAGTTTTAGCTGAACACTGTACAGAGGTCTCACCCCACTAACTTGTAGTTTTAGCTGAAGACTTTGAGCAGGACACACCGCATTAACTTGTAGTTTTAGCTGAACACTGTGAGCAGGACACACAGCACTAACTTGTAGTTTTAGCTGAACACTGTGCAGATGTCTCACCCCACTAACTTGTAGTTTTAGCTGAACACTGTGAGCAGGACGCACCGCACTAACTTGTAGTTTTAGCTGAACACTGTGAGCAGGACGCACCCCACTAACTTGTAGTTTTAGCTGAACACTGTGAGCAGGATGCACCGCACTAACTTGTAGTTTTAGCTGAACACTGTGAGCAGGACGCACCGCACTAACTTGTAGTTTTAGCTGAACACTGTGAGCAGGACGCACTGCACTAACTTGTAGTTTTAGATGAACACTGTGCAGAGGTCTCACTACACTAACTTGTAGTTTTAGCTGAACACTGTGAGCAGGATGCACCACACTAACTTGTAGTTTTAGCTGAACACTGTGAGCAGGACGCACCCCACTAACTTGTAGTTTTAGCTGAACACTGTGAGCAGGACGCACTGCACTAACTTGTAGTTTTAGATGAACACTGTGCAGAGGTCTCACTACACTAACTTGTAGTTTTAGCTGAACACTGTGAGCAGGACGCACCGCACTAACTTGTAGTTTTAGCTGAACACTGTGCAGAGGTCTCACTACACTAACTTGTAGTTTTAGCTGAACACTGTGAGCAGGACACACCGCACTAACTTGTAGTTTTAGCTGAACACTGTGAGCAGGATGCACCCCACTAACTTTTAGTTTTAGCTGAACACTGTGAGCAGGACGCACCGCAGTAACTTGTAGTTTTAGCTGAACACTGTGAGCAGGATGCACCGCACTAACTTGTAGTTTTAGCTGAACACTGTGCAGAGGTCTCACCCCACTATCTTGTAGTTTTAGCTGAACACTGTGAGCAGGATGCACTGCACTAACTTGTAGTTTTAGCTGAACACTGTGAGCAGGACGCACCCCACTAACTTGTAGTTTTAGCTGAACACTGTGAGCAGGATGCACCGCACTAACTTGTAGTTTTAGCTGAACACTGTGAGCAGGACGCACCGCACTAACTTGTAGCTTTAGATGAACACTGTGCAGAGGTCTCACTACACTAACTTGTAGTTTTAGCTGAACACTGTGAGCAGGACGCACCGCACTAACTTGTAGTTTTAGCTGAACACTGTGCAGAGGTCTCACCCCACTAACTTGTAGTTTTAGCTGAACACTGTGAGCAGGACGCACTGCACTAACTTGTAGCTTTAGATGAACACTGTGCAGAGGTCTCACTACACTAACTTGTAGTTTTAGCTGAACACTGTGAAGAGGTCTCACTACACTAAATTGTAGTTTTAGCTGAACACTGTGAGCAGGACGCACCCCACTAACTTGTAGTTTTAGCTGAACACTGTGAGCAGGACACACTGCACTTACTTGTCGTTTTAGATGAACACTGTGCAGAGGTCTCACTACACTAACTTGTAGTTTTAGCTGAACACTGTGAGCAGGACGCACCGCACTAACTTGTAGTTTTAGCTGAACACTGTGCAGAGGTCTCACTACACTAACTTGTAGTTTTAGCTGAACACTGTGAGCAGGACGCACCGCACTAACTTGTAGTTTTAGCTGAACACTGTGAGCACGACGCACAGCACTAACTTGTAGCTTTAGATGAACACTGTGCAGAGGTCTCACTACACTAACTTGTAGTTTTAGCTGAACACTGTGAGCAGGACGCACCACACTAACTTGTAGTTTTAGCTGAACACTGTGCAGAGGTCTCACCCCACTAAGTTGTAGTTTTAACTGAACACTGTGAGCAGGACGCACCGCACTAACTTGTAGTTTTAGCTGAACACTGTGAGAAGGACGCACTGCACTAACTTGTAGTTTTAGATGAACACTGTGCAGAGGTCTCACTACACTAACTTGTAGTTTTAGCTGAACACTGTGAGCAGGACGCACCGCACTAACTTGTAGTTTTAGCTGAACACTGTGCAGAGGTCTCACTACACTAACTTGTAGTTTTAGCTGAACACTGTGAGCAGGACGCACTGCACTAACTTGTAGTTTTAGCAGAACACTGTGAGCAGGACGCACCCCACTAACTTGTAGTTTTAGCTGAACACTGTGAGCAGGATGCACTGCACTAACTTGTAGTTTTAGCTGAACACTGTGAGCAGGACGCACCCCACTAACTTGTAGTTTTAGCTGAACACTGTGAGCAGGACGCACTGCACTAACTTGTAGCTTTAGATGAACACTGTGCAGAGGTCTCACTACACTAACTTGTAGTTTTAGCTGAACACTGTGCAGAGGTCTCACTACACTAACTTGTAGTTTTAGCTGAACACTGTGAGCAGGACGCACCACACTAACTTGTAGTTTTAGCTGAACACTGTGAGCAGGACGCACAGCACTAACTTGTAGCTTTAGATGAACACTGTGCAGAGGTCTCACTACACTAACTTGTAGTTTTAGCTGAACACTGTGAGCAGGACGCACCGCACTAACTTGTAGTTTTAGCTGAACACTGTGCAGAGGTCTCACCCCACTAAGTTGTAGTTTTAACTGAACACTGTGAGCAGGACGCACCGCACTAACTTGTAGTTTTAGCTGAACACTGTGAGAAGGACGCACTGCACTAACTTGTAGTTTTAGAGGAACACTGTGCAGAGGTCTCACTACACTAACTTGTAGTTTTAGCTGAACACTGTGAGCAGGACGCACCGCACTAACTTGTAGTTTTAGCTGAACACTGTGCAGAGGTCTCACTACACTAACTTGTAGTTTTAGCTGAACACTGTGAGCAGGACGCACTGCACTAACTTGTAGTTTTAGCTGAACACTGTGAGCAGGACGCACCCCACTAACTTGTAGTTTTAGCTGCACACTGTGAGCAGGACACACTGCACTAACTTTTATTTTTAGATGAACACTGTGCAGAGGTCTCACTACACTAACTTATAGTTTTAGCTGAACACTGTGAGCAGGACACACCGCACTAACTTGTAGTTTTAGCTGAACACTGTGAGCAGGACGCACCCCACTAACTTGTAGTTTTAGCTGAACACTGTGAGCAGGATGCACTGCACTTACTTGTAGCTTTAGATGAACACTGTGCAGAGGTCTCACTACACTAACTTGTAGTTTTAACTGAACACTGTGAGCAGGACGCACCACATTAACTTGTAGTTTTAGCTGAACACTGTGAGCAGGACGCACCCCACTAACTTGTAGTTTTAGCTGAACACTGTGAGCAGGACGCACCACACTAACTTGTAGTTTTAGCTGAACACTGTGAGCAGGACGCACTGCACTAACTGTAAATAGTCTAGCTGCCTGACTGTGGTACTAATAGGATCAAAAGGACACCAGCAATTTTCTTCAGGTAGCTGTAAATACTGTAACAAGACAAGCCTGCCTGTCAGTAGGAAGATAACAGGAATGGATCTAGCTAAACTGAATACAGTGTATATATATATATGCAACACCTGGGATGCATATATATATACACAATACACTGTAAATGCAGCTAACTCGCTGATTGTCCTGCCTAATCTAGCTAACTCAAATGAAATGACACTGTCTCTCTGTCTATCTATGTATCTCAACGCCGGAATACACACTACACAGGGCCGCCGTGTAGGCGGCCTTATATAGTGTGGGGCGTGTTCTAAACCCCCTGAGCCATAATTGACCAAAGCCACCCTGGCTTTGGCCAATTACAGCTCTCTCTACTGACGGTGCTGTGATTGGCCAAGCATGCGGGTCATAGTGCATGCTTGGCCAATCATCAGCCAGCAATGCACTGCGATGCCGCAGTAAATTATGGGCCGTGACGCGCCACACGAATTTGGCGCGAACGGCCCATATCGTTCGCAATTCGGCGAACGGGCGAACAGACGATGTTCGAGTCGAACATGGGTTTGACTCGAACACGAAGCTCATCCCTACTATCTATCTATCTATCTATCTATCTATCTATCTATCTATCTATCTATCTATCTATCTATCTATCTATCTATCTATCTATCTATCTATCTATCTATCTATCTATCTATCTATCTACATATCTGTATAACTGCATATCTATCTATCTATCTGTCTATCTATCTGTCTGCATATATATCTATCTGTCTGTCTATCTCTATCGATCTATCTGTCTATCTCTATCTATCGATCTATCTATCTAACTGCATATCTGAATAACTACATATCTATCTATTGATCTATCGATCTATCTATCTAACTGCATATCTGAATAACTGCATATCTATCTATCGATCTATCTATCTAACTGCATATATGCATAACTGCATATCTATCTATCTATCTATCTATCTATCTATCTATCTATCTATCTATCTATCTATCTATCTATCTATCTATCTATCTATCTATCTATCTATCTATCTATCTATCTACATATCTATCTATCTGTCTGTCTATCTCTATCAATCTATCTATCTAACTGCATATCTGTATAACTGCATATCTGTCTATCTATCTGTCTACATATATATATCTGTCTATTGATCTATCGATCTATCTAACTGCATATCTGTATAACTGCATATCTATCTATCTGTATAACTGCATATCTATCTATCTGTATAACTGCATGTCTGTCTGCCTGTCTGTCTTATCCAATCTATCCCTCTGTCTGTCTATAGGCCCCATCACGGGCGAGTGATGTTAGGGGGGGGTTGGTTGGGATTTTGTTTGCGCCTCCCTAAAAAAAATGGAGCACCAGCCGCCACTGACTTCCAGTATATGATTCATGCATCATATTGTACAAATATTGTGATGCTTTTATGCAGTTCCAGTAGGAAAAGTTATATATAGTTGCATATATTTATTTCTCACATTTAAACAGCCGTGCCATCAAATCTTATTTCTCAGTTTGTTTCTTTATTTATTTTTTGTTAACTAACTAAGGTCAGGGATTTGGTTGTTCTCTTGAAAATGTCTAGCAACAGAAAAGATATTGATCTTTCAGAATACACAATGTCTTTGTCTTTTTTTTAGACTTATTCTGACACAAGATCAAATACTCATCTTTAGACATTGATGAACTGATACAAATGACATTTTTGTGTTCCTTAAGCCTAGACTGGATTGTTTATTGAACATACACTAAACCACATGAACATTTTAACAGACAGAGCACAAAACAAATAAAAAATATTATAATGACACAGAAGTACTAACTTAACTGTAGAATGTTGTCAGAATATGAGTCATTTAACCTTTAAATTTATAGGGAATGCTATTATTTAAGTACAGTAAAACCTTGGTTTGAGAGTAACTTGGTTTGAGAGCGTTTTGCAATACAAGGAAAATTTTTTAATAAATTTTGACTGATATACAAGCGATGTCTTGATATACAAGTAGCGTCATGTCACAACTGAGTATAAAAGAGAAGAGAGGTGCCTCTAAGTGTAGCAATATGGTTACATTTAATGAAGGTACAACATTTAGCAACTCACATGGTTGATGATTAAAACAGACACATCTAAGTATGCAGGCATCCGGGGTAAAGCTGTTCACATAGACCGTCCTCCTCACCACCATCACAGTCGTCCCTTTCATGCTGCGCTCCATTAGTGGTTCAAGCCTCGCTTTCAGATCGCTCTACTGCAGGGTACTACTGCACGGTCATGATTGCAGACTGACAGCAGTGAGAGTCGGTGGTGCAGGGGATGGTCTATGTGGACAGCTTTACCCTGGATGCCTGCATACTTAGATGTGCCTCTTTTAATCATCAACCATGTGAGTTGCTAAATGTGGTACCTTCATTAAGGAAGGATTCAGTTCGTCCTGAAGCTTTGTATAGCACATAAGCATTCAGCAGAGCCAATTGGAATAAGTATACAGACACTTTTTTGTACCAGCGTCTGGCCTTACTGGCAACTAGGTGCGGCGCCAACAACTGGTCATTGAGGTCCACCCCTCCCATATTAAGGTTATATTCATGGACACAGAGGGGTTTCTCCACAACACCAGTCGCCATAGGAATTTGGACCGTTGTGTCTGATGAAGGGAGGACAGAGTGAAAACATTCCGATTATCCCTCCACTTTACAGCGAGCAAATTATTACACTTCAAGCAGGCTCTCTCCCCCAGCCTAAGACGGGAATCTGCAAGCCACTGGGGTAAGCCCCGGCGAGTCGATCGCACAGTGCGACATGTGCCAATTCCATGATCAAACAAGTGACTAAAAAGTGGCACACTCGTGTAATAATTGTCTACATACAAGTGGTACCCCTTTCCGAATAAGGGTGACACAAAGTCCTACACAATCTTACCAGCGCTTCCTATGTAGTCTGGGCAGTTCTCTGGCTCTATGTGACTATCTCTTTCCTCGTAAACCATAAAACTACATGTATAGCCTGTGGCTCTGTCACAGAACTTGTACATCTTGACCCCATATCTGGCACGCTTGCTGGGAAGATACTGTTTGAAAAACAAGCGGCCATAAAATTTAATCAGGGACTCATCAATGCAGACAACTTGATCGGGAGTAAACAAGGCTGCAAACTGTTGGTTGAAGTGGTTTACGAGGGGCCGAATTTTGTAGAGCCAATCGTATCCAGGGTCACCCCGAGGACGACAGAGTTCATTATCATTGAAGTGCATGAACTGCAAGATCTGCTCGTATTGGGCCCTGGCCATGGAGGCATAGAACACGGGCATATGGTGAATTGGGTCAGTGGATCAATATGACCGCAACTCACTCCTTTTAGTTATGGCCCAGGAGGCCCAGAAAGGTCTTAAAGGTCTTAAATCTGGAAACCGTAACAGGTTTCCATTCTCTGGCAAGGGTCAAATGGGGATTAGCGGCGATGAATTGACCAGCATACAAATTGCTTTGGTCCACAATAGATCTGAATGAATGAATGAATGAATGAAAAATTTATAGAGCGCTGCAAATGCAAACTGAATCGCCTCAAGGCGCTAATGCGTTGGTGTTGACAGCTTCTAGAAGAGGAAGGTCTTGAGTTTTTTCCTGAAAGCCAGATGGTTTTCTTCCATGCGTATGTGGGGCGGAAGTGCGTTCCATAGTCGAGGTCCTTGGACTGCAAACCTTCGTTCTCCCTTGAAAGAAAGGACATTGTTTGGGACTTTAAATGAGATGTGTGTAAGCGAAGAAACAATAGTATACATGAACAAATGACAGGTTTATTTAAGAAATTGCATTGGACCCGATGCATTGCCAGTATGACGAGCTGATACACATGTAATACATATAAACAACATACATATTACACAAGCTTTAAAATTCAAAGGACATTGTATACAAACATGATGAAATATAAAACTGCATAAATAAGCTTGACCCGTTTCGTGGATTCGTTCCACTTCTTCAGTGCCATGACCTCACATGGAGGTCATGGCACTCACACACAGATTACTAGATAAAACTATCTTCTTTCTTCCCCCCCCCCCCTTGTGGGTTTCTCTTGTTTCTCTCTTTTCTACCTCTCTGGGGGTCCTTGAATTCTTGGACAGGATAGGTCTGTCGTTATTCCAGGACTATGCACTTTACCACTTCCTACTCCTGCTTTTCTGGTTGTTTTTTGCCTATGGTTTCCTGTGTTTCTTGGTTCACCCTTTCATGGATACCTCATCCAATTTTCTCTGCTTTGTCTATTTTGTTTCTCCTTTTGTCCTGAATCTCTGGGCAGTATTGGTCTGTTGTGATTCTAGGATGCCTTATCATTTCTTCCTTTTTTCTATAGGTTTTGGTTCTTTATTGGTCTTTTTCTCCTGGTCAGCTACAATTTATGTGCCTGGCCAGTCTGTTTTTTTTGAGTTTTGTTTTTTTCACCTCACACAGATGGGAGCTACTCACAGGCATCTTCCTGCAGCTCATGTTTTTTCGCTCCCCTGGGGTATGGTGTTCTCCGCCTTGGCTGTCTGCATTGTGATGCCCCCTCAGCTCCCGGTGGGAATGTGTCCCGGCCTCCATTGACCATTAGGCTTCAGCACTGTATGACTGTTCACAAGGCTGTCAAGTAAGCCATTGGGGTGTTTGGGTTTTTCCTTCCCCCGCACCCTTGTCTAATTCATTGGAATAATTTTGGATATATATTACTTTTAGATATGAATTCTGCAATTGCTTCTGAAGAAGTGGAACGAATCCACGAAACGCGTCAAGCTTATTTATGCAGTTTTATATTTCATCATGTTTGTATACAATGTCCTTTGAATTTTAAAGCTTGTGTAATATGTATGTTGTTTATATGTATTACATGTGTATCAGCTCGTCATACTGGCAATGCATCGGGTCCAATGCAATTTCTTAAATAAACCTGTCATTTGTTCATGTATACTATTGTTTCTTCGCTTACACACATCTCATTTAAAGTCCCAAACAATGTCCTTTCTTTCAAATGATTACTAGGGATGGAAGTGTAGTGCTCGCTTATGACCACACACTTCATTTAAAGTCCCAACCTTTTTTCGTTTTTTAGATTTCAAACCTTCGTTCTCCCTTTGCTTTGTAGCGGTATTTGGGAATGAGAAGGAGGTTTTGGTTAGACGATCGAAGATTGCAATTTGGTGTGTAGTGTTTTATTTTCTCTCAAAGGTATTGAGGCGCGTTTCCTTGTATGCATTTGTGGGTGAGGCATAGGGTCTTGAATCTATAGAGATCTTTCATGAAAAACAGTCCATAAAAATCAAGTGACGTAAAATCAACTGTTTCCACCTGAATTACGGGTTGGCCAGTGAATGGGGGAAGTATGGTGCTGCAGAAGTGGTGGGCTCCAAATTAGGATTGGCAAATGCAGCAGGAAGGGCACTATGGGCTCGACTGGCCTATCTTAGTATTCTTGGTGGCTGCGGGACACTAGTTTGTGCTAGCCAACTCATCAGTTTGAACTGCACTTATGGGACTTGCCACGTCACCATGTGATACTGCAGTGCTGGTTTGACTACGACCAGGGTGTACTAGGCCACTGATGCTTGCCAGTTCACCAGAAGGATGAGCGGCACTAGTACTGGCTCTCTGCTCTATATGAGAGCCCTGTGGTCCTTGCACCTCAACAACAGCAGACCACAACTCCATCATCAGAGCTATCTGTCAGGGTGCCACTGTTGTCTACAGGATCGTATTCTGAGCCTGAATCTGACAGATGGGTGACTTCCTCTTCACTATCTGTCATGCTCAGAAACATGTAGGCCTCTTCACTAGTGTACCTTTGATTTGACATTTTGGTCTCTAAATTTACTGGTACACTAGTGAGACTCACAGGAAAAAGAGCTCCTGACTGTCAGCGACTGATTCAAACGCTACCAAAAAAACTGTTATGCCGTGTACACGCGGTCGGACTTTTCAGCTACAAAAGTCCGACAGCCCATCCAACAGACTTTCAACAGACTTTCGACGGACTTTTGGCGGATTTTCAACTGACTTTCTAATGACCGGACTAGCCTACACACGATCACACCAAAGTCCGATGGATTCTTATGTGATGACGTACACCGGACTAAAATAAGGAAGTTGAAAGCCAGTGGCCAATAGTTGCCCTAGCGTTGTTTTTTGTCCGTCAGACTAGCATACAGATGAGCGGATTTCTGGTTCCAGCGTAGTTACGACGTAAAGATTTGAAGCATGTTCCAAATCTAAAGTCCATCAGATTTGCGACTGACAAAGTCCGCTGAAGGTCCAGTGAAGCCCACACACAATCGGATTGTTCGCCGGATTTGGTCCGTCGGCGTCCGTCAGACCAGTCCGATCGAAAAAAGTCCGACCGTGTGTACGCCCCATTAGTGTTCGCAGGGATCAGGCCTGACTCTGCGAATGCTGCAGTTATGTGTGTTGTGTTTTTGTAAGTGACAGTGATCGATTGATACTACACTTGGGTGGGCTGGGCTGGGCGGAGGGGCTAAACGCAGGTACTAGCAGGTATCTGGGCTGATTCCACTAATGCTGCATTTTTGGGAACCCTAAACTGCTGGGGACGCTAGTATAGATCTGATCAGATCAGATATCAATCCGTTCAGACACTATACTACTAAGGGAGGTGTATGGTGCGTGCATGGATGTTAGCGCTACTGGCACTAATCTGATGCTGCCTGGGGAGATACAGACCCTGACTGATGCTAAAACCTAACTGATATCACCCACTGGGCAATCAGGGGGTTAAACCTTTATTGGGTAATATACGGCGGGTGCCCTGGTGCCATAAAAAAACAAACAAACTAACCACCATCACCTGTAACACTAATACAGTGATCACTAGTGACAAGGGGTTAAAGGGTTAACTAGGGGGCAATCAGGGGGTTAAAACCTTTATTAGATAATATATGTGGTACCTGATGCTATATAAACCTGACAGTGAAACTAATCTACTAACTGGCTAACTAGCGTCACCTGTGACACAAATACTGCGATCAGAAAAAAGATCTATTAGTGACACTGGCAACAGGGGGTGAAAGGGTTAACTGGGGGGGCGATAAAGGGGTTAAACCTTTATTAGGGGGGTTTAGGTTTTATGTTTTTGATCTTTATTTCCTCCTGGGTTATGTCATCCTTATTGTACTCTTGTTGTTCTCTTCTTTTTTTTTTCCTCTGAGTACCCATTGTACCTACTTGTGCGAAAATCCATATCATCAAAGTAGAAGAAAAGAGATCACAAGGTCTGGCTTCCCTGTGTCAGTGAACAGCTGCTGCAAGGGAGAGACTTAAGGAGTGACTTAATGGCTCCTGGAATTCCCAGCTATTGTTGGGTTCTCCCTGAGCCGGAGCTGCAGTATCATATCATCAGACTAGAGTGGATGAAAACAGGTAAGTACACACATATTTTTTATACAGGTGAGGCAGGATAAATGTGTGAGTGTGTGTGTGTGGGGGGGGGGTCATTTTTCAGAATAGTTATATAGACTTAGGCTTTTCTTCCACTTTAACTATGTGACATCTATAGGTAAGGTATATATAACCTGTCCCTTGTAGGCTTTAATTAAAGTGTATGGTGGTATACTTGCATGGTGGTATACCTGTATAACTTTTTTGGGCATTCCTTCTTTAGACTTTTATTTTTTTTTTATTTTATTTTCGTTCTTTTTTAGTTATATTTTTAATTCATATGTAAATAACTTTGAAATGTTTTGTATTAGAACTGGCATTGTCATTATAAATGGGGAAAATTGTTCCAAAATGTCCCTGCACCATAACAAACATATCTATTGTTTTTGCTGCCCAATGAAATACAAGCATTATAGTATATATATATATATATAGATATATATATAGATATATAGATATATATATATATATATATATATATATATATATATATATATATATATATATATATATATATATATATATATATATATATATATATATATATATATATATATATATATATATATATATATATATATACACAGTATCTCACCAAAGTGAGTACCCCCTCACATTTTTGTAAATATTTTTTTATATCTTTTCATGGGACAACTGAAGAAATTACACTTTGCTACAATGTAAGTAGTGCGGGTACAGCTTGTATAACAGTGTAAATTTGCTGTCCCCTCAAAATAACTCAACCCACAGCCATTAATGTCTAAACCGCTGGCAACAAAAGTGAGTACACCCCTAAGTGAAAATGTCCAAATTGGGCCCAATTAGCCATTTTCCCTCCCCGGTGTCATGTGACTCGTTAGTGTTACAAGGTCTCAGGTGTGAATGGGGAGCAGGTGTGTTTAAATTTGGTGTTATCGCTCTCACTCTCTCATACTGGTCACTGGAAGTTCAACATGCCACCTCATGGCAAAGAACTCTCTAAGGATCTTAAAAAAATAATTGTTGCTCTACATAAAGATGGCCTAGGCTATAAGAAGATTACCAAGATCCTGAAACTGAGCTGCAGCATGGTGGCCAAGACCATACAGCGGTTTAACAGGTTACAGGACAGGTTACGCTCAGAAGAGGCCTCGCCATGGTCAACCAAAGAAGTTGAGTGCACGTGCTCAGCGTCATATCCAGAGGTTGTCTTCGGGAAATAGACGTATGAGTGCTGCCAGCATTGCTGTAGAGTTTGAAGGGGTTGGTGGTCAGCCTGTCAGTGCTCAGACCATACGCCACACACTGCATCAAATTGGTCTACATGGCTGTTGTCCCAGAAGGAAGCCTCTTCCAAAGATGATGCACAAGAAAGCCTGCAAACAGTTTGTTGAAGACAAGCAGACTAAGGACATGGATTACTGGAGCCATGTCCTGTGGTCAGATGAGACCAAGATAAACTTATTTGGTTCAGATGGTGTCAAGCGTGTGTGGCAGCAACCAGGTGAGGAGTACAAAGACAAGTGTGTTTTACCTACAGTTAAGCGTGATGGTGGGAGTGTCATGGTCTGGGGCTGGATGAGTGCTGCCAACACTGGGGAGCTACAGTTCATTGAGAGAACCAAGAATGGCAACATGTACTGTGATATACTGAAGCAGAGCATGATCCCCTCCTTTTGGAGACTGGGCTGCAGGGCAGTATTCCAACATGACAACGACCCCAAACACACCTCCAAGATGACCAATGCCTTGCTAAAGAAGCTGAGGGTAAAGGTGATGGACTGGCCTTTTGAGCATCTGTCGTCATGGAGGAGTGAAAGAGGACTCCAGTGGCAATCTGTGAAGCTCTGGTGAACTCCATGCCCAAGAGGGTTAAGGCAGTGCTGCAAAATAATGGTGGCCACACAAAATATTGACACTTTGGGCCCAATTTGGACAGTTTCACTTAGGGGTGTACTCACTTTTGTTTCCAGCAGTTTAGACATTAATGGCTGTGTGTTGAGTTATTTTGAGGGGACAGCAAATTTACACTGTTATACAAGCTGTACCGTGGTGTCACATGAAAAGATATAATAAAATATTTACAAAATTGTGAGGGGTTGTACATGTATATTTATATAGTATCATTTATTTGTATATGATTAATAATTTGTAGATACATTTATATTTATTCATATATTTATATATGATTAATAAATTGTAGAAGAAGAATAAATACAATGAATAAAGTGATTCTAAAGCCAAAACATTTTTTACTTCAATGCATTCCCTACATTAGGCTCCATGCACACTGGGCTTAAAAATTCTGTTCCCTTGGCAGAAAAAAACGCTCATATAAAGTATGTTTTGTACATAGTTTAAAGAGTTTTGTGTTTTTTTTTCTGCCAGAAAGCTCCAATCAGAAACACAAACCAGAAGGGTTTTTTTTTCCTGCCTCTAAACGTTGAGCTCAAAATATGCCTCTAAACGTCCTAATGTGCATGGACACATTAGATAATATTTAGTTGCTTCTACAGGCAGAACACAAGACTCCTGTAGAAGCAGCAAATTTTAAGCCAGCGTGCATGGAGCCTAAAAGTAAAAAATATTTTATAGCTTTCTGTCCTTCCCCTTCCTTGTGTGAAGAGCACTGTGCACAACTACCTCTCTTCCCCCCTCTCTTCCAGATGTCACAGATTAGGTGGTTCTTGGGCAGGTTAAATTCCTTTTGGAGGTCTTCCAGCCGAGCACTGGCATTATATGGAAAAGCACACAGACTTTCCTGGCCTGCCTCAGGACATCCTGTAAGCCCGGGTACCTGCCCAAGAACCGCTGCACCACCAAGTTAAGGACGTGAGCCAAACAGGGCACATGGGTCATTTGTCCCTGTCGGAGGGCGGAGAGGAGGTTGGTGCCATTGTCGCAAACCACCTTTACTGCCTTAAGTTGGCGTGGCGTCAACCACCTCTGAACCTGTCCCTGCAGAGCTGACAGAACCTCTGCCCCAGTGTGGCTCCTGTCATACTTGAGTAGTCCCTTGAACGCCTACAGAGCACCACTGGTTCAGAGGACAAAGCACAGGAAGAGGCCATGGAGGAAGAAGAAGAGGAGGGGGTGGAGGAGAGAGGTGTGTCACAATCATTAGTAGTGGCATTTTGGAGGAGTGGTGGCGGAACAACCTCCAACACTACTGCACCTTGTCCTGCATCCTTCCCAGCTGCCAGCATACTTGAATAGCTACCTTGAACGCCTACAGAGCACCGCTGGTCCCAAGGACAAAGCACAGGCTGAGGCCATGGAGGAAGAAGAAGAGGAGGGGGTGGAGGAGAGAGGTGTGTCAGAATCATTAGTAGTGGCATTTTGGAGGCGTGGTGGCGGAACAACCTCCAACACTACTGCACCTTGTCCTGCATCCATCCCAGCAGCCAGCAGAGTCACCCAATGCGCAGTGAAACTTAGGTAACGTCTCTGTCCATGCCTGCTGGACCATGAGTCAGCGGTAATATGCACCTTACCACTGACCGCCCTGTCCAGCGAGGCATGGACATTGCCTTCCACATGCCAGTAGAGAGCCGGAATCGTCTTCCATGAGAAAAAGTGGAGTTTGGGTACCTGCCACTGAGGAACCGCACATTCCAGAAACTCACGGAAGGGGGCAGAGTCTACCAGCTGAAAAGGTAGCAGTTGAAGTGCTAGCAATTTTGCCAAGCTAGCATTCAACCGCTGGGCATGTGGATGGCTGGGAGCGAACTTCTTTCGGTGGTGCAGCAGCTGGGGCAGGGAAATTTGCCTGGTACAATATGACGTCAGTGTACCGAAAGCAGATTGCCCACAAGTACTTGGCTGTGACACACCTAATTCTACACCTTCATTCCTCTCAGTGCAGGTCTCAGAGAGGACTGAAGGTATAGTGGGGTTGGAGATCTCAGCTGATGAGGAGCAAGGAGAGCTCCTCTGTGTTCTTTGGTGTGGGTCTTTTAGATACGCTTGCCAACGAACTGCATGGCAGGTCAACATATATCTGGTCAAGCATGTGGTGCCCAAGCGGGAGATGTTTTGGCCACGTGAGATACGCTTGAGACATATGTTGCAAATAGCAGCTTTGCGATCTGATGCACTCATCTCAAAAAAGGCCCACACCAAAGAAATTTTGGAATAACGCACAGAGACAGTAGCGCCCTGCACATGCGGAGCTTTGCGGTGTGATGCAGTCAGTGTGCTGCCCTTAGGCTGGCCCCTGGAGGGCATCCTGCCTCATTGGTGATGTGCCTCCTCCTCCTCTTCCTCCCCCTCCTCTTTCCTATCAGGCACCCACGTTGAGTCAGTGACCTCATCATCCCCTCCCTCCTCATCACTGGAGCAAACCTGGCAGTATGCTGCAGCAGGGGGAGCATGACTGCCAGATTGCTGACCTTCTTGGGCACCCCCTCTGTCCGTGCCCACGCTACTGCCTTCATCTAGCTCAGTATCATCATCAGAGCCTTCTAAACACTGGGCATCCTCCTGGAGCATGTACCCAACACTGTGGTCAAACAGTTCGAGGGACTCCTCAGGAGGACATGGTGGGGCTACGGAAGGAGTCACTGATGCCATTGAGCAGCTGCTTTGCCAGACAAAATACCCTGAGCATGGGTGAGAGAGGATGAGGAGGATGAGTATGGCTTGGTCATCCACTCGACCAAGTCTTCTGCATGTTGCGGCTCAACACGGCCAGCTGCCAAAAAAAAGGCCAAGCGTGTCCCACGGCCACGTGCTGATGAAGATGCACCGCCTCCACGACGAGCACTGTTGCCTCTAGACACAGATCCTCTTTTATTGGCTTGTGACTGTCTGCCTCTCCTTGTTGGCCTTCCAGACATACTAATGGCCTGCAGTGAGATGTAGCTGCACTAAGCTGAGATATATATATATATATATATATATATATATATATACTGATACTGCAGCTAGCAAAATCAACTACCTGCCTGTAGTATGAGAACACCACCAATCTTCTACAGGTAGCTTTAGATAAACACTGTGTAGAGGTCGCACTACACTAACTTGTAGCTTTAGCTGACCACTGTGCAGAGGACGCACTACACCAACGTTAAAATAATGTAGCTGCCTGCGGTAGTGATAGGATCAGGAAAACACCACCAACCTTCTACAGATAGCTTTAGGTGAACACTGTGCAGAGGACGCACTACACTAACGTTAAAATAATGTAGCTGCCTGCGGTAGTGATAGGATCAGCAAAACACCACCAACCTTCTACAGGTAGCTTTAGCTGAACACTGTGCAGAAGACTCACTACACTAACGTTAAAATAATGTAGCTGCCTGCGGTAGTGATAAGATCAGGAAAACACCACCAACCTTATACAGGTAGCTTTAGCTGAACACTGTGAAGAGGACGCACTACACTAACGTTAAAATAATGTAGCTGCCTGCGGTAGTGATAGGATCAGGAAAACACCACCAACCTTCTAAAGGTAGCTTTAGCTGAACACTGTGCAGAGGTCGCACTACACTAACTTGTAGCTTTAGCTGAACACTGTTCAGAGGACGCACTACACTAACTTGTAGCTTTAGCTGAACACTGTGCAGAGGTTGCACTACACTAACTTGTAGCTTTAGCTGAACACTGTTCAGAGGACGCACTACACTAACTTGTAGCTTTAGCTGAACACTGTGCAGAGGTCGCACTACACTAACTTGTAGCTTTAGCTGAACACTGTGAGGAGGACGCACTACACTAACTTGTAGCAATTTCTGAACACTGTGAGGAGGACGCACTACACTAACTTGTAGCTTTAGCTGAACACTGTGCACTACACTAACTTGTAGCTTTAGCTGAACACTGTTCAGAGGACGCACTACACTAAATTGTAGCTTTAGCTGAACACTGTGAGGAGGACACACTACACTAACTTGTAGCTTTAGCGGAACACTGTGAGGAGGATGCATTACACTAACTTGTAGCTTTAGCTGAACACTGTGCACTACAGTAACTTGTAGCTTTAGCTGAACACTGTTCAGAGGACGCACTACACTATCTTGTAGCTTTAGCTGAACACTGTGCAGAGGTCGCACTACACTAACTTGTAGCTTTAGCTGAACACTGTGAGGAGGACGCACTTCACTAACTTGTAGCTTTAGCTGAACACTGTGCACTACACTAACTTGTAGCTTTAGCTGAACACTGTGAGGAGGACGCACTACACTAACTTGTAGCTTTAGCTGAACACTGTGCAGAGGTCGCACTACACTAACTTGTAGCTTTAGCTGAACACTGTGAGGAGGACACACTACACTAACTTGTAGCTTTAGCTGAACACTGTGAGGAGGACGCACTACACTAACTTGCAGCTTTAGCTGAACACTGTGAGGAGGACGCACTACACTAACTTGTAGCTTTAGCTGAACGCTGTTCAGAGGACGCACTACACTAACTTGTAGCTTTAGCTGAACACTGTTCAGAGGATGCATTACACTAACTTGTAGCTTTAGCTGAACACTGTGCAGAGGTCGCACTACACTAACTCGTAGCTTTAGCTGAACACTGTGCAGAGGTCACACTAAACTAACTTGTAGCTTTAGCTGAACACTTGATGAGGACGCACTACACTAACTGTAAATAGTCTAGCTGCCTGACTGTGGTACTAATAGGATTAGAAGAACACCAGCAATTTTCTTCAGGTAGCTGTAAATACTGTAGCAACACAAGCCTGCCTTTCAGTAGGAAGATAATAACAGGAACGGATCTAGCTAAACTGAATACAGTGTATATATATATATATAAAACACCTGGGATGCATATATATACACAATACACTGTAAGTGCAGCTAACTGACTGACTGTCCTGCCTAATCTATCCAATTTAAATCAAATGACACTGTCTCTCTGTCTCTGTCTCTCAATGCCGGAACACACACTACACAGGGCCGCCATGCAGGCGGCCTTATATAGTGTGGGGCGTGTACTAAATCCCCTGAGTCATAATTGGCCAAAGCCACCCTGGATTTGGCCAATTACAGTTCTTTCTACAGACGGCGCTGTGATTGGCCAAGCATGCAGGTCATAGTGCATGCTTGGCCAATCATCAGCCAGCAATGCACTGCGATGCCGCAGTGAATTATGGGCCGTGACGCGCCACATGAATTTGGCGCGAACGTCCCATTTCGTTCGCAATTCGGCGGACGTTCGAACAGGCGATGTTCAAGTCGAATATGGGTTTGACTCAAACAGGAAGCTCATCCCTAGTGTACACCACCAGAAGTGTAGTAGAAACTGTACACACTGTATTAGATCTTGTGAAAACTGCCTGCACTGTATTAGAAACTGTACTACGGCTGCACTGCATTGTGTACTGTGTACACCACCAGAAGTGTAGTAGAAACTGTACACACTGTATTAGATCCTGTGAAAACTGCCTGCACTGTATTAGACACTGTATTACACACTGTATTAGATACTGTGTACACCACCAGAAAAGTAGTAGAAACTGTACACACTGTATTAAATACTGTGTACACTGCCTGCACTGTATTAGAAACTGTACAACGGCTGCACTGTATTTTATACTGTGTACACCACCAGAAGTGTAGTAGAAACTGTACACACTCTATTAGATACTGTGCACACCTCCTGAAGTGTATTAGAAACAGTACACCTACCGAATGCACTGCAGATATTAGCTGCACTGGATGCAGAGTATATATATATGTATATATATATATATATACATACATACATACACACGAGACTGTCTATATATATATATATATATATATATATATATATATATATATATATATATATATATATTAATACACCTCCTGAGGTGTATTAGAAATAGTACACCACAGAATGCACTATAGATATAGACTACACTGGATGCAGAGTATATATATATATATATATATATATATATATATATATATATATATATTAGACTGAATATGAATATATATATATATATACAGTGGCTTGCGAAAGTATTCGGCCCCCTTGAACTTTTCAACCTTTTGCCACATTTCAGGCTTCAAACATAAAGATATAAAATTTTTATTTTTTGTGAAGAATCACCAACAAGTGGGACACAATTGTGAAGTGGAACGAAATCTTTTGGATTTTTGAAACTTTTTTAACTAATAAAAAAATGAAAAGTGGGGCGTGCAAAATTATTCGCCCCCCTTGCGTTAATACTTTGTAGAGCCACCTTTTGCTGCGATTACAGCTGCAAGTCGCTTGGGGTATGTCTCTATCAGTTTTGCACATCGAGAGACTGAAATTCTTGCCCATTCTTCCTTGCAAAACAGCTCGAGCTCAGTGAGGTTGGATGGAGAGCGTTTGTGAACAGCAGTTTTCAGCTCTTTCCACAGATTCTCGATTGGATTCAGGTCTGGACTTTGACTTGGCCATTCTAAAACCTGGATACGTTTATTTGTGAACCATTCCTTTGTAGATTTTGCTGTATGTTTGGGATCATTGTCTTGTTGGAAGATAAATCTCCGTCCCAGTTTCAGGTCTTTTGCAGACTCCAACAGGTTTTCATCCAGAATGGTCCTGTATTTGGCTGCATCCATCTTCCCCTCAATTTTAACCATCTTCCCTGTCCCTGCTGAAGAAAAGCAGGCCCAAACCATGATGCTGCCACCACCATGTTTGACAGTGGGGATGGTGTGTTGAGTGTGATGAGCTGTGTTGCTTTTACGCCAAACATATCGTTTTGCATTGTGGCCAAAAAGTTCGATTTTGGTTTCATCGGACCAGAGCACCTTCTTCCACATGTTTGGTGTGTCTCCCAGGTGGCTTGTGGCAAACTTTAGACGAGACTTTTTATGGATATCTTTGAGAAATGGCTTTCTTCTTGCCACTCTTCCATAAAGGCCAGATTTGTGCAGTGTACGACTGATTGTTGTCCTATGGACAGACTCTCCCACCTCAGCTGTAGTTCTCTGCAGTTCATCCAGAGTGATCATGGGCCTCTTGGCTGCATCTCTGATCAGTCTTCTCCTTGTCTGAGCTGAAAGTTTAGAGGGACAGCCAGGTCTTGGTAGATTTGCAGTGGTCTGATACTCCTTCCATTTCAAAATGATCGCTTGCACAGTGCTCCTTGGGATGTTTAAAGCTTGGGAAATCTTTTTGTATCCAAATCCGGCTTTAAACTTCTCCACAACGGTATTACGGACCTACCTGGTGTGTTCCTTGGTCTTCATGATGCTCTCTGTGCTTTCAACAGAACCCTGAGACTATCACAGAGCAGGTGCATTTATACAGAGACTTCATTACACACAGGTGGATTCTATTTATCACCATCAGTCATTTAGGACAACATTGGATCATTCAGAGATCCTCGCTGAACTTCTGGAGTGAGTTTTCTGCAATGAAAGTAAAGGGGCCGAATAATTTTGCACGCAACACTTTTCAGTTTTTTAATTGCTAAAAAAGTTTAAAATATCCAATAGATTTCGTTTCACTTCACAATTGTGTTCCACTTGTTGGTGATTCTTCACAAAAAATTAAAATTTTATATCTTTATGTTTGAAGCCTGAAATGTGGCAAAAGGTTGAAAAGTTCAAGGGGGCCGAATACTTTCGCAAGCCACTGTATATCAAATACACTGCCACTAACTAACTGAATAACCTGCTTGCTTAATCTAAATCAAGCTATCCTTCTTTCCACGCCAACAACACTACAAACGGCCACCGTGTAGGCAACCCTATATAGTGTGTGGCGTGGACTTAGTCCCCCTGAGCCATGATTGGCCAAAGGCACCCTGCCTTTGGCCAATTATGGCTCTCTTAGCAGAGCGAGCTGTGATTGGCCAAAGCATGCAGCTCAGGTGCATGCTTTGGCCAATCATCATACAGCAATGCACTGCGATCTAGCAGTGCATTATGGGGCATTCCGCGACGCTCAAATTTTCCCCAAACGCCCCATAATGTTCGCTCTTTGGCAAACACCCGATGTTCGAGTCAAACTTATGTTTGACCTCAACATCAAGCTCATCCCTACTAATCACTAGATGTGGTGGCTAAATTTTTTCCTTCTGTTTTCACCTGGTGATCTGGTCAGCAACCTCCTCTATTAGAGTGCCCCCATTCTGCATGAATGACCACGGGGACACCTTTGGACAGCAGCGTTGTCAGCCTGGGAGCTGGGGAGTGCTAGATGTACTAGCAGATTTAAATAACTATCAAATTGAAGCCACACTGCAACTACACAAGCAGTTACAGCAACTGTTTATTTTTCTTTTGGCATAAATGTTTTGCATGAATAAATAAAAGCTGATCATCGTAGGCACCCCTGTTAGTGGTAAATGGTTTTTCTCAACCCTCCTAACTGCTACATCAGCTGGAGGGCTTGTTTTGTTGAAAAACAACAGACGTTGTGACTAGATCATCAGGTGAAAAGAAAGGAAGGAAAGCCTAAAAATAAGAATTGGTAATCTGCAATATAATAAATGTTTGCTTTTGGGTTTAATACAACTTTAAGTAAAATTAAACCCTCAGGATTTGTTTTAGTTTATTGAGCACAATAAAATAAACATTGCCCAATAAACTGTGTTAACATTTTTAGCCCAGCACTTGTAGCTTATAACTTTTAATGCTGCTAACTCTTATGCCCCGTACACACGGTCGGACTTTGTTCGGACATTCCGACAACAAAATCCTAGGATTTTTTCAGACGGATTTTGGCTCAAACTTGTCTTGCATACACACGGTCACACAAAGTTGTCGGAAAATCCGATCGTTCTGAACGCGGTGACGTAAAACACGTACGTTGGGACTATAAACGGGGCAGTGGCCAATAGCTTTCATCTCTTTATTTATTCTGAGCATGCGTGGCACTTTGTCCGTCGGATTTGTGTACACGCGATCGGAATTTCCGACAACGGATTTTGTTGTCGGAAAATTTTATATCCTGCTCTCAAACTTTGTGTGTTGGAAAATCCTAAGGAAAATGTGTGATGGAGCCTACACACGGTCGGAATTTCCGACAACAAGGTCCTATCACACATTTTCTGTCGGAAAATCCGACCATGTGTACGGGGCATAACTCTCTTTAGCACTGCTTTCCTGAATTTCTGGTCCTCACAGGAAAGAGTTAACATTGTACATTGCAATCTCAAGTCAGTCTGTTAGCTTAAAGAAGGGAGGGGAGCATCATAGGAAATGTAGTTCTAAAACATCTGGGGCGCCAAGGTTTACCATCACTGTCCTAGGCTATGGGTCTTTGTGTTTCTGTTTTACAATACATTTTTATTGCGTTTCATTAACGAGTCGAATAAAAAAAAAAGTACAATTTTAGTATTATTAGAATGACACATAGCACAATACCTGTCAAGAAGTTACACAGCATTAAATGTATCATACATTTTTGTGAATAGGAACAATTAGTACATAACAAAAAATAAAAATATAAAACGAACCGGAAAAGATCCAAGTCAATTAAGTCAAGTGAAACCTAAAAATATATAAGTAAATGAAGAAAAAAGAAAGTAGTGAAGAGATAGAGGGGGAGAAAAGGATCAGTAAGTTTGGGACAAGAAGGAGGTAATCCCATGTGGAACCAATATTGGTGATGATGGTAGTTGTCAAAGAATTTGATCAGAGAGAAAGAAGTGAATGCTCAATATTCAAGTGTTTTATATAATTAAGCTATGGTACCCATATTTTTAGGAATTTAGTGTGCCTATTGTTGAGGATAGAAGTCCTCAACAATAGAAATTTTTTGTGAACCATAGTCCCCAAGAGGCGTTGTTTGACTTCAGAGAAGGGTATCGATTTTTGTTTCCAGGCTTTGGCTAATGTTTGTTGGTCCACCAAGAAGACACATCCTACCAGCTTTCATTTATAGTTATTTAGATGACGACAGGTTTGTGTAGGAGAGCTGCCCAAGGGTTATTAGTGAGAGTGATATGAAGGGTTGAACATAGTAGATCATATGTCTTGGTTCATAAATTAGAGGCCACAGGACAAGTCCACTAATTGTGTAATAGTGCCTTGGTCAGTACAGCCGCAGAAGCATTGTGGCGAAGTATCAGGTTTAAATGTGGATAGGTGATCCAGGGGTCATTTACCAAGGAGACAATAATTTATAGGCATTTTCTTGAGCAAGTATTATTAAGTGAGCATCTAGAGGAGTCTGTGTGTTTCTATTGATGCACACAGTGTAGGGAGACACAACTGTAATCCCTGAATGCAAGGGAGACTCCATAGAATGCTGCAAGAAAAAGGAGCCACTCTGAAACAGGAAAACTGGGGCAGTAGCCATGGCAGCAGTATGAACACAGGCGAGTGTTAAAAGATAAAGAGGCTGCATATTCAGCAAACAATCAGATCTAATCTTTATTTTTACTCACATTATCTGCAGAGCACACAGAGAAGATGTGTCCTTATAGAAGTCATAGTGCAGCTCATTCAATTTTGAATGGCATTCACGCTAACACCTCAAAAACATTACACTCACCTGACACTTATCCACACTTGTCTACAATTTTACTGCAGCTAAGTGCATTTTTCTTCTGTAGTTCAGTTTCCAGAGATAAGACTTCCAATATAACATTATCAAGACTTATCTCCAGAGGTTAACCTAGCTGTACTGTAATTTGTTGCTTATTATTTCATGCTCTTTTACTGCCAAACGCATCTTATATTATGACCTGTCAACAACTGAATCCAAATAAAGGCAATACAGTGAAAAATAATTAAAAATGGAACTGTTCCCCAGAAATCTGAACAATTGGCTGACATAAATGAATGAAACAACACCACTGAAAAGTGACAGAACAAACATATTATGTAGAGAGACATAGGCATAATACAGATAACCCCATAGCAAAATATAATGGGGATGAGAACAAAAAAAAAAAAAAAAAAACACACAACAATGTATGTGAACATTTTAGTTATCAGTTTTACCTAGAGAAAGTTTCCAGAATTTAATATGTAATGATATGCAAACAAATTAGAGCCAATTGGTATAAGGAGCAAACATCTGATAAAGTTAGTGAGTTAAGTAAAAAACCCAATTTCAAAAACATAACAATGACTAATGGAAAAACTGAGAGCATTTGTGAACTAAAAAACATAGGAGATTATAAAGTAATCAGATACAGGTGTATTATACAAAATGCCTACAATGAAAAAAAACATCTATTTTATAGATCTTTTTGAAGAATAAAAAATAATGCACTGACCTGAAGAACTTACAATATATTTTCTTTTCCCAGTCTTCAAATCACAAAATCACTAGCGAATGCTTTGAATTTTAAAAAATCAATCACAAAATTTTATTTCAGAGCTATGTTAAAATAGAACAAGATCCATCATTGTGCCAGCAGTATCTCTATTGTCTGAATAACTTTAAATTCTACATTTGAATGGAAATAGATGTTCTTTAAATGCATGCATTTGGCATTTAAATGGACAATCTTTTCTGGCATTTACTATGATAACAGTGCATTGTACTGTTTTTACATGTTTGCAGCACATGAACTAGACATTGTACTTTACAATAGAAGCTTGATTTCCGTAATCAGGATTGTACTGCACTCTAAGAATACCAATACAAGGCACAGAGAACTATTGTTGTCATATATTCTAAATGTTAGAAACATTTAACTGCAGCTACTACAGACTAATTATCTAACACTATTACCTTGATGTAGTAATGATGACAAGATACCTAGGTGAATATTGAATTCACAAATGGTATAGGATATTGCTAAATAATTCAACAGTATCTTAATCTCAGGATAAACCGTGATATTCAAAACAGTGGAATCTAAAGCTGGTCTCTCAGAAAAGCAGCACAATCGAATAAAAAACAGAACCTTTTTTTCCATAGGTATTTTAACCACTTGCAGCCCCGCTCCTGCAGATATACTGTGGCAGAACGACACATGCCCTCTCACACATGTATATACATATGATTGAGCCTGCTGCAGTTTAGGAGAGTGCTGCACATTACTCCTGTGACCGCTGTCACACAGTGGATCACTGTTACCTATTCCTGGTAACCAGGTATCATATGATTGCTATGATTGGTCATAGCGATCACAATGTAAACAACCTGGCATGAATGACTTTCCATTCATGAACAGCTTCCTTACTATTGTAATCTGTGATTAAAGCAATCACATGGTACCTGGATAACTGTACCATGTGATCAGCTTAGCCAATCACAGATCAGAGTCAAAAGCAAGCTGTTCATGAATGGAAAACCCATTCATGACAGCTAAAGATATTGCTTATACAGTGATCATCACTGTATAAACAACAGTGTAAAACAGTGTAAAAAAACAATGAAATACTCTGATGACAGGATGTATTTTTTTTATGTTAAAAAATTGAATAAAAAAATGTATTTATTTATTTTACATACTATCATTATTCAGTTTCCCTGATCACCACCATATGATGGCACCATAGTGCACTGATGACAGCATGTAAAAAAATTGTGGAAAAAAAATGTTTTACTTAATTTCCTAATTTTCCCAAAAATTGAGACAACTTCCAAAAGCTCGCCATGCCTCTTACTAAATGCCTCAGACTCTACTTTCCAAAATTGTAAAATTGTACTGTCCTGGCATTTTAGGATCTCAGTAAATGAGATAGGCCATCAGTACATCAGGATTGATTCTTTTTTAAATATTTATACCATAGTTTGTAGACAATACAACTTTCACACAAACCAATTAATATACACTAAGTGACGGTTCACACAGGGGCGACTTGTCAGGCGACCTAGCTGCCTGACAAGTCGCCTCCCGTTCTGTACAATGGAACCGTTCAAATAGGAGCGACGCAAGTCGCTCCAACTTAGAAAAAGGTTCCTGTACTACTTTGGGGGTGACTTGAGGCGACTTGCATAGACTTCTATACAGAAGTCGTTTTGCAAGTCGCCGTGGAAGTCGTGTGCAGGTTGCCTCGGTGAGGCGACCTGCAAGCCATGCCGCCCCTGTGTGAACCGGGGCTTACTGGGATATTTTTACTAAAAACATGTAGCAGAATGCATTTTGATCTAAATTTTTGAAGAAATTTGATTTTTTTTTTTTTTTTAAGGGGCGTGTCCTGGTGGTGAAACTGTGAGGACGTGCTGAACCTAGGCTCTCCATACCCAGGCCTAATCCACCGCCATCCGCAGCCCATCCTTGCCCAGGAGAATTCCAGATCTGCTTCTTGGGTGCCTGGACCCTCCCCAGCTTGCTCCAGAGGACTAGTTTGTAAAAACTCGGGCCCGGTTCGGCGGCGCTGGACTTAATAGAGCGGCATAATCCATCAAAAGAGAGGGTACCAGGACATTGATTGGGGGCCATCCTACCCCCGGAAGATAGTGGCCACAAGACCAGCTGAAAATTGGGACCAGAATCCGCTCCGCGGCCGGGTGATTCCTGGAGGCCTCCGGCCTCAGCTACAGTCACACAAGCCTCCCCCCGGACCGCAGTGAGTACCATCGCCCCCTGAGAAACATCCTTAGGGGAATCTGGCCCCCTGTGCACTGATATCTGTCCTTGGCTGGGGGTTTTAGGCCTAAACGGAGCGGTCCCTGCATATCCGGCGGCCGCTTCTCAGGAAAGACCGCGGCTTCGGCCTACTCCTGGAGGGTGGCGGCCATCTTGGTACTCCAGAGACTCCCATAAGCAGTTCTTTTTTTTCTGGGACTTGGCTGCCTACTTTCTCACAGATCTCAAACCATTATTTGCCCTAATTAATCACCCCCTTACAAGCAATACAGGGCTATTGATCAAAATATGTAATTTTTTTTTATCAAGTTTAAAGGAGCCCTTTATTTTACAATGTAAGACACTGCCCGAGAGGGGGGCATACGCGAGAGCGAAGGAAATGGATGTCTGATTCCTCCGCTCCGTGCCGTCGGAAAACACTAACCGGCCTAATCTGACATAGAAGTAACGAGAGGGAGACCATTTTACCCTAAAGGATAGAGGAATACCTGGAGTTGCATGCGGTAATGTACCGCTCTACAAAAAGCAAGCTAAAAAACAGGCAGAGCAGCAACAAATCCCCGGCCCCAGGCAAAGGCAGATCTAAAATGGCGCCCGAACCCCCAGAACCTGATGACGATACACAACTTTCGGATTTGGGACATGGTTCTCCGGCTGAAAGCCTACATCTGTTCCCCACAGATCGCATGAGTCCCCATCCCGCTGACTCTGATGCTTTGCTAGCCAAATTCCGTAGCATTGTACGAGATGAGATAACGGCTGCCTCCCGAAAGCTTTCCTCTGACCTGGCCCGAGGCCTTAAAGAGATCGGCCACCGCACTAACCAATTGGAACATCGCATGGACTTGGCTACTACTGTGCTGGAGGGCCATGAAGAGGAGGTGGACAAAATGTCTGCAGAATTGGACGCTCTCAGAGATAAGCTAGAGGACGCCGAGAACAGGGCCCGCAGGGATAACCTTCGTATCCGCGGACTCCCTGAAACGATCACGGATCTACAAGGAACAGCCACCGCTTTTTTTCAAGAACTGGCCCCTGAGATCCCGGTGGAAAGGCTAGATTTTGACCGCATTCATCGGTCATTGGCCCCTAAACCTTCCGATGGTCCCCCACGGGATGTTATCATCAAATTCCACTACTATAGGACCAAGGAGAAACTCTTACAAGCTGCCCGAGAACAAAGGGATATCTCCTTTCAAGGCAACCACCTTCAAATATTTGCGGACCTCTCGCCGGTCACTATTGCTAGGCGCCGAGGCCTCAAACCTTATCTCCAAGTTCTACAATCCAATCAGATCAAGTACAGATGGGGGTTCCCCTTTAAACTTTCTTTCTCCCACCAAGGTCGTCAGTTCCATGCCACCTCCCCATCAGGCCTAAAGCAACATCTCCAGGATCTACAACTGGATATTCCTCTGTCTCAACCTGATGCTCAGGTTTCCAATTCTCAACCAGGTCCCTCTAGGCCCCCTCGTAAACCTCCTCAAGCATCACAAAGATCACAAGCTGGATCCCAGGCGCTGCGTGACCTGCAGGCCCAAAGATTCCATCAAGCTAATAATGGATGAAAAATCCCATTTCTTCATGAGGTGCAGTTCATCATTTTTGGCCGTTTGGCTCGGTGTGTCACTGACTGACTTTTAATTTCCAACCTAAATGGAGGTTTTCAATTGCTTCCTTTGGAGGTCGTCCCCCTGCCGCACCTTTGCCCACTTGATCCGACTGTAGAACAGTTGGGAGGATCGTTGCCCTACTGTAGGCTGCCTCACCTGTGAGATGGCGGTCTTGGGCTTGGACCAACCCACATGAGCTTCCCTGAGGGGTCTCCGACAATAGTTTGCCCCCCGAACCACCTCTACATTGCTGATGGCCCTCATGGAAAAGAGGGTTCACCAGACATAAACAAATGATTCTTAAGCCCTGGTGGGGTGGGGGGTAAAGGGTAAGGGGTTTTTGGCTGAGGACGAGCCTCCACTGATGGTTATCCAGGTTGTGTGTTTGTTTTGTTCACTCACCGGATCCCCTTGCTCCTGTTTAGTGGAGTGAAGGGGCTGGCGTATTGACTTGGGTGGGGGGTCTCGCCCAGTTTTCTGGGGGGGGCGGTCTTGTGGCTGTCGTCCCTGGGGGGCGGGGGGGACCCCTGCATCCACACCCTCAAATTGCTAATATTGCACTGAGATTTTCATACTGTAACTCATTTAACGTTGTTTGTTTTGTTGCTATCCCTGGGTATTGTTTACATTTTATGTCAATTTTACATAGTCTGTTTGAATTATCTTCTTTATAGGCCGGTGGTTCCGACGGACCACTGCTTCCCCCATGGGAGGGCACATGGCTAAGATAGTTGTCTTGGCTATGGCCCCACCCCAATGTGGGCCTTGCCGCCCACGGCATGATACGTCAATGTATTCACTACGTTCTCTAATAAGAGTTCTTCTCGGTATTCTCATACCTTACGCTCTTCCTTGCTTTTTTTCTCTCACTTTTCTTTCCCCCTTTCTTTCCCCTTTCCCTTGGAACCTGGGGTGTGCGGATGGAGTAGTTCATAGCGTTATAACTCAGTCCCAATGACCCTTCATTGGCTGTCCCTGAATGTTCAGGGTATGAATTCCCCACAAAAAAGAGTTAAAGTTTTTAAATACCTCAAGCAACAAAAGATAGATATAGCTTGTTTACAGGAAACTCATTTTCCTTCTTCTTCCTGCCCCAAATATTTTGCAGCAAATTATCCCCAAGTATATTTAGCTAACGGTCCTACTAAACAGAGAGGGGTTCTTATAGCTCTACGAAAATCGGTCCCATTTATCTGCAATAAACAGATAGCTGACCCCAATGGCAGATATCTTCTCATACAGGGTTCTGTTCAGGACAACGAAGTAACCATTATGACCTATTACGCCCCGAACGAAAATCCGGGCCCATTCCTGTCTCATGTTTGTTCCTTGTTACAGGTCCACCAAAAAGGCACCCTCCTGTTGGCAGGTGACTCGAACGTGACGCTTAATCCGGCCATTGATAAGTACCCGGCGGTCCACAAATCCCCCCCTCCAGCGGCGAAAAAATTCTGGCGGGCCCTACAAAATTTGGACCTAGTAGACCTATGGCGAGAGTTTCATCCCATGGGCAGGGACTACACCCACTATTCTCATCCCCACCATTCTCACTCTAGAATTGACCATACGTTTATGTTACGGAAACACCTTCCTTTAATAGGATCGGTATCGATCCTAACAGTCCCTTGGTCTGATCATGACCCAGTTCTAACTGTCTGTCGTTCCCTACTCAATAAACCACAACAAGCTCCCTGGGTGATGAATGATTCACTTTTGTCACTCAAACCGATCCTCAATGAAATCAAAGAAGCATCTATGGAATACTTTAGTCTTAATGCAGGTTCGGTCTCGTCCCCAATAACATTATGGGAGGCTTATAAAGCAGTCCTCCGGGGTCGTGTTATTCGAATAGCATCTCAGCGTAAGAGAGAAAGATTTCAGGCACGACGCAAGTTAGAACAGATCTTAGAGGATTGCTCGACGACCTTTAAACTAACCCCCACCCCTGCTAACCGCAGAGCTTTAGATAAAGCCCGTACAGACTTGGATCTATGTCTGACAGATGAGACGGACCGCACCTTACGTTGGGCCCGCCAGAAATGGTATTCTAAGGCAAACAAACCTAATGCGCAGTTGGCTAACAGATTGCGAACCTTCATTCCAAAATTTACTCCCATAAGCCTGCGCACCCGTCATAATATCCTTACGGGTAACCCTCAGCGGATTCTGGAAGAATTCCGTTACCGGCTTACTAAACTCTACTCCCCCTTAAATCATTCTTCAACACAGGGCCTGAATGAGTTTTTAGATAAGTTATCTCTACCTTCCCTATCGGAACCCCATATCTCCCTAATGGACCGAGATATACAGGTCTCTGAGATACTTCAGTGCATTAAGGAACTGAAAGTGGGCAAAAGACCAGGTCCAGATGGCTTCACTGCTTTGTATTACAAAAAATTTGCAGAAATCCTAGCCCCACACCTAGCGACTATGTATAACTCGATCAAAGGAGGTCACTCATTTACGCCAGACATGTTAACTGCCAACATAGTGATGATTCCTAAGCCAGACAAAGAGCACTCCTCCTGGGCAAATTTTCGGCCACTCTCTTTAATCAATATTGATATGAAGGTATTGACGAAAATTCTGGCCAACCGTTTGAATTCTTTCCTATCGCGCCTTATAAAAAAAGACCAGGTGGGATTTGTCCCCCGCAGACAGGCAAGTGATGCCATTCGACGACTCCTCCAAATCCAACATATAGTGCATGAAAGGTCCCTGGGTACAATGTTTCTTTCTTTAGATGTTAATAAAGCTTTCGATACTCTATCCTGGCCCTATTTGACACAGGTCCTTACACACTACGGCTTCAGCACCTCCTTTTTGGGCTGGGTTTCAGCCCTATATCACTCCCCTCAGGCTAAAGTGCGTTACTATGGATATGAATCGCCTACTTTCCCTATCAAAAGGGGAACACGGCAGGGGTGCCCGCTCTCCCCCCTTCTATTTATACTAGCACTTGAACCCCTGGCAGAAGCCATACGCTCTCATCCAGATATCTCAGGAGTAGAAATAGCAGACAACGCGCACAAATTGTCCCTGTTTGCGGATGACATTTTATTAACCATTACTAAACCCAGAATCTCCCTCCCCAATTTATTCTCTCTCTTAGACTCCTTCGCCTCGTTTTCGGGCCTTTCAGTTAACCCGGCAAAATCTAAAGTGATGTCTATTAATCTTCGGCCCCCGGTATTAGATGCCCTGCAGTCGGCATTTTCGTTTCAGTGGTCAACCTCTTTACCCTATCTGGGTATTAAACTTACCCCAAAATACTCGGGATTATATCAAGCTAATTTTCCTCCGCTTTTTCGAAAGCTGAAGGCTATGTTAGCCTCTTGGTCCACAATCCCGATTTCGTGGTTCGGCAGAATAGCGACGGTACGAATGACGTACCTCCCCAAATTGCTCTATTATTTTAGAGTTTTGCAAGTTCCAGTGCCTCCCCATATCATTCGAATACATCAACGTAAAATTATGCAATTTATATGGGGCCAAAAGAGACCTAGAATCAAGAGACAAGTGCTTTACGCGCGCAGAGTCAATGGTGGCCTTTCAGTTCCTAATTTGCAAGCATATTATATAGCAGCGGGTATCGCCCCACTATCTCATCTTCATGCAAAGCAACAAATGCCCCTATGGGCCACCATTGACTTGGTCGACGCACACCCAACACCTCTAGCTTCTCTTCCTTGGCTTCCTAGAGCACATCGCCCCCCTACAATAGGTCCCTGTCTAGCCCATTCCCTCAAATTGTGGGATGCGGTCAAGTATTCAGCAGGCCTAATTTCTCCTCATCTCCCACTACTTCGTATCCTCCACTGCCCTTTATTTCAACCGGGTTGTGATAACCCATTGCAATTTAAGTGGTGGTCCGACAATGGCTTCATAGATATCCATTCGTTATTCACCCCTACCAAGATTATCTCTTTCGCTGCCTTACGTTCATCACACGATATCCCCCTTAGGGAGCATTACAGTTACCTGCAAATTAGACATTTTCTCCGACAGCTTACAATTTCTCATTCTGCCCCCTTTGTCATGACACCATTTGAAAGCCTTTGTAGATCACGCCCCCAATCCCCGGGTTTGATCTCTCTAATATATACCGCTATAAATAATTCCAAGACAATACCATTGAGACCCTATCATCTCCAATGGGAGGCTGAGTTTGGGAAACAACTAGATCCGGAGGACTGGCATAGCATGACGATAGCGCTATCAAAATGTTCCAAGAATGTTATCTTTTTAGAGAACGCGTATAAAGTCTTCTATAGATGGTATTATACTCCGGCTAGACTAGCAAGTTTTATTCCATCTTACTCTCCCCTTTGTTTTCGCGGGTGCTCACAGGAGGGCACGATGGCGCATATTTGGTGGACCTGTCCCAGGGTCTGCAGACTATGGGTTAGAGTATATGCACTATTACGTAATCTTTTTAACACCAACATAAAGCGGGACCCTTTTGAGGCCCTTTTATATAAACCAATTGCAGAACTTCTTCGTCCTGAACGTCAGTTAGCAACACAGATTTTCACTGCAACTAAACTCACCATAGCAAGAGCCTGGAAAACCCCGAACCTTAGTTTTGAAGCAGTTAAAAATACTGTGAATGATATCATAGTAAATGGGAAACTAACGGCCATATTGATGGACTCTCATGATAAGTTCCTCAGGATATGGCAACCCTGGGTGACTTACAATCGCCCATTAAGATTTGATCAAACGCTTCTTTCTCTATAACAAGCCTCCGTTCCCCCCACCCCAGGTTCCCCCTCCCCTTTCTCTCCTTTCCTCCCCCCTTCTTTCCCACTTTCAATTTCTCTCTCCTTCTCCTTTTTCAGGCCCTAGGGCTTAATTCTATAAGGACCGGAAATTTAATAAATTGCACAAATTAGTACATTCAGAGGTATTTGATCCTCTTTAAGGTTATTCAATTTAATCTGACTTTAGTACTGGTTCTATTTGGTTTTTTTTTTTTTTTTGTTTTTTTTTGTTTTGTTTTTTGTGTTTGTTTTTGTTTTTTGTTTTTTGTTTTTCTTTTTTTTGTTTTGTTTGTTTTTTTTATTTTTTTTTATTTTATATTTCTATTTTTTATTTTTATTTTTTTACTGATTTCTTCATGAAACGTTATGTATTGTACAACATCTCGTTTAGAAACCTTAGTTATTCCTGTATGTTTGCAATTATATTAATATCTGCTGATACCATACCACTACGCTAGAATAAGCGGTTGAGAATATGTCATGGTATGTCGCCTGGCCTCGGCATTGTACCGACCGAGTCCAGGCTTAAATTTTTGAATAATAGTTTCACTCGCCGGATACCGGTAGTCTAAGACCTGTTAACGCATGATGTATCCATCACCGTTTTGTACTTATTTGTTGATGTATATATTTTTTTTCAATAAAACCTTTTGTACAAGAAATTTGATTTTATATAACAGAAAGTTATAGTGTTTTTTTTTCCAAAATATTTGGTGTTTTTTTTGTTTACATAACAAGAAATAAAAAAAAACAAACAAAAAAAATGGTATAAACTTCATTTGTGTGCAGTGTTGCATGACCATGCAATAGTCAGTTAAAGTAGCGCAGTGCGGAATTGCAAAAAAATGGCCTGCTCATGAAAGGGCAAAACCTTCTGGAGGTCAAGTGGTTAAAACCCCTTTCTTTAAAAACAAAACACAGATTGCAATAATGAAACAACAGCTAAATAAACACATCAGGGTTACCAATGGGTCTCTCACTGATCCTGTGTTTTGATACTGCTCTCCCAGGTGCAGTTCTTTTTTAGATGGCCACTTTTATGGTCAAGATGAAGGTGGATGGAGAGTAGGTTGCAGCCTCTGTGTGAGGTCAGGGGGTAGGCAGCACACAGTTCTGGACCGCTCTTGCAAGCCTGGGTTCCTTGATGGCCCTCTTCTTGTGGCTTTGACCTATATTGCTCTGCCATTGAAGTCTCCTGCAGCTTGGTACTCTTAGTGCAGCAGCTCTGTCCAAAGCAGCATCTCTCTGTAGCCCCCCAGCAGCATTCCAATCCCCAGAGCTAGGTTCTGTCGGTAAAGCAGCAGTAGCAACATGTGTCCCTGGGCTCTCAACACACTTATGCCGCGTACACACGGTCGTACTTTTCGTCTACAAAAGTCCAACGGACGCTGATGGACTAAAGCTGGCTGGTAATCCGATCGTGTGTGGGCTTCTCCGGACTTTCAACTGACTTTTTTAGCCTCAAATCCGACGTACTTTAGATTTGAAACATGTTTTAAAACTTTACTTCGTAACTACGACGGACCCCGAAATCCGCTCGTCTGTGTGCTAGTCCGACGGACAAAAAGCCACGCTAGGGCACCTATTGGCTACTGGCTATGAACTTCCTTATTTTAGTCCGGTGTACGTCATCACGTACGAATCCGTTAGACTTTTGTGTGGTCGTGTGTAGGCAAGTCCGTTCGTTAGAAAGTAGGCCGCAAGTCCGCCGCAAGTCCACCGAAAGTCTGCCGGAAGTCTGTCGGACAGGCTGTCCGACTTTTGTAGACGAAAAGTACGACCGTGTGTACGCGGCATTAGTCCCAGGCACAGCACACAAAATCTCTCTTTTTCTCTGTGCAGGCTCCAAGCCATTCTGCTCAGCACAACAACACTCATTCATGCTCAAAACAGACTCAGCCTCAATCCCTCTCCCCTTGTTTCCAACAACAGTCCTGACCCCCTATCTTCTGGAAACACATACCGAGAAACCTTAATCCCCTGGTCTCCATGCTGTTGGCCTCTTCCTCAGTTTTGCAGTTGGTGGGGCTATTTTCTGGTCACTGCCATGGCCAAACACAATCTTCACTTCCTTGGTTCTAGGGGTAGGCCTCTTCACAGTCTGCAACAGCCAGAGTCATCCTCTGCTCCTCAGTCCCTGCATTTTCCATCATTGGCAGGCACAGCAATGAGCTGTCACTGGGAGTGATATGCTACTGGATGACTTAAATACATTTTTCTAGGAAAAATTAGAAATGAATGAATGCATGAGTGACTTGTATAGCGCTACCTATGGGAACTGAATCGCCTCAGGGCGCTTTTTTGCTGCCGGTGTCCATCTGCAGTATAGCAAGGTCCTTTGCCCCATGGGGTCCTGACATGCTTACAAACACATACACATACAACATACACATATTTGGCCAATTTTTTTGACAGGATCTAATTAACATACCAGCATGTCTTTGGAGTGTGGGAGGAAACCGGAGTACCCGGAGGAAACCCACGCAGGCACAGGGAGAACATGCAAACTTCAGGCAGATGGTGTTGTGATCGGGATTTGAACCAGCGACCCTATTGCTGCTAGGTGAATGTGCTAACCACTACACCACTGTGCTGCCCAGAAATGGTGACAAGTAGTCACATTTATAAACAAAGCCTTGTGTTAATGTTAGATAATGATTTTCTGAAGCATAACTAGTGTTATGGTTGCATCTGGTTTTGTCTATCAACAATTCATTGATCTCCACGTCAGTGCTGACATAGTGATAAGATGGTTTTGTTAGGAAAGAAAGCCACATGAGTTACCCTCTGGACACATTTCACCTAAGCAAAACTCATGGATAAATTTAAGTCTAATTTCAATTAACAAATCTTTACTGAGTCAGTTTCTGTAAAATAATGTCATTCATCTGTACTCTTTACATATATATAGGCTGTTTACTGCTTGATGCACATAATTGTTAGAGTTTGAGCTTCTTCTTTCAACACAATTCTTTCAACTGGATGACTCATAGAAAACAATGCACTGATATCAGAACAATTGTACTTAGACATTAAGAGCTTACCTATAGTGGTAAACTTCATGAATTACTTTAAAGTGAACACTATAACCATATATTGATATATGGACTGTGTGAAAATACACTATACTTTTATTAAACTATACTTATACTATACTTTTAATAAACAAATATAATGCTTTATTGGTGTAATAACAACAAACATTTTAAACATAGCTTTGTGGTGGGCCAGACCAGTGCCTTGGCCCTGTTAGTGCCTGGTAATTCTGTTGCATTTATTGCCATACTTGCACATATTAAAAATCACAGGCATTGAAGAAAATATTGATTGATAGATGGCATTTTTCAGCACTTTATTCTAGTGATGATGAAGAGGTAATTGTGGTATACTGCTAAAAAGACCTCATTCAAAAAGCAGTACCAAATGTCCTGTAAGGGTTAAAACATTAAAATGTATTTAATACAGTCTATTATTTGTAATCAAACACATGGTATGTGTTGCTTTACATTCTTTCTAGATAACTTTACATTTAAAGTTGAAGATTCAGGGAGGAGGAAACTCAACAATCAATGCAAGCACTGTAATAAATGTCTGAATAGCATTACAGAAAGAATTACTCTATGACCGAAGCTTTATACGGATTCCCATATTCAGTATACAAAAGAGATGAAAGGTAAATGGGAGATTTTCATTATCCCCTTAGATGGCATAGCATGCATACATATGACCCTTCACATTAGAAGATGAAAGTATAAAATAAGTGAGAAATAAGAGAGGTGAACTGTAACATAGGCCAGAAGGAAAATAACAAATTCATGGATTAATTTTTCTCAGGGAAAGAGGGTCATATCAGAGTAGGGTAGTCTTTTATATATTTACTGATAAATCCAACAATAGCTCATTCATGTAATAATAAAAGCATTCATACCCTGAAGCATAGGTATGTAAAATGAAAGAGCATAAAAACAAAATCTTACCTTGGATAGCTTGGAGAACAGATGGAACCTCTTTCAAGGTTTTTTTATTGGCTGTCTTTGTCCCCATCATAGTGGAGATCAAATATATCTGGATTGGATTTGCCTTTGGGTATGTGTGCCAATGCAAAAAGGGCAAAACTGGAAAACCAACAGTCTTTTTAACCACTTCAGCTCCGAAAGATTTATCACCTTTCATGACCAGGCCTTTATGGCACTGCACTATTACTGTACTAATGACACTGGCTGGGAAGGGGTTAACATCTAGGGGGATCAAGGGGTTAAATGTGTGCCCAATATAATGTATGTGCTATTCACAGTTTTTACTGAGCAATGTGCTGGTTTTAACTTCCTGCTTTGCAGGTAGAAAAAAACAGCACGTTGCTGCTGTCAGAAGAGAGCCTTGTGTTTGTCCACATACACAGGGCTCTCTTTGGCGCCTGATTGCCGAGTGCCAGCGACCAATCAGTGGCCAGAACCTGCTGATTGGTTTGTGCTTCAGCAAATTGCAGCATAGCCATGCTCAGATCATGTACTAGGTGTGTGATCCTGCGCAGAGCAGCCGCCCTGCCGCAGTATATCTACGGTGGCCAGTCTGCAAGCAGTTAATTACATGCTTGGGAAAGCATATAGAACAGTATAATTACTCAGACAGTGTCAGCAACATTGCATGTTGGCATCACAAAAAATTTGAATGTGTATTACTTTTTTTTTAACTTTTATCTTATTGCATGGCTGTAATAGAGTAGCACCACAATTTAATCAATTATTTATGGTATGTGGATACTTGATTTCTTTGACCAGTGGTAGTAGGCATGAATTGAATGGTGCGATCAGCAGCCAATCAAAATATTAGAATCTCATTTCCAATCCTATATTGGGTTGCACGTACTATATAATATTGTGTTAGAGGAGGACCTTATATATAGGTAAGCCTAAACACCTTTATTAACGTATTTCATGTGGACACCCATAACAAGATGAAACAGCTGGTACACATTTAATGTCTCTGTTATTTTAAGCACACTCATTCAGTGCTGGATACCCTTAGGTGCATTTGGCCGACATAAAACACCTTATTTTCTGTGCTGTTTTTGTCCCAGCCTTGTCTGAGGGTAAGATCGTTATTGATCTCATGGATGTTTGATGTCACACATGGGTTAATACATGTAATATATCTTGTTTATTTTTATGGCTCATTATTGTTGTTTCTTCTCTTTTGTAGAAGTATTTTTTATGATTACTTATGTATTCCTTTGTGTGCAAAAATCCTTGTTGGTCCTGAGGAAGTGGTGAATCAACGAAACGTGTAAACCTTTTCCAAAGGCACACATCAAGTCTGTGATTAATTCTTCTGTAAGAGCTCTTTAATACATGCTATATTAGGATTTAAAATGTATATTTAAATAAATTTGATGTATATATATATATATATATATATATATATATATATATATATATATATATATATATTTATTTACTGGAGTTTATTGTGTGAGGTTGTCAGCAGTGGTATATTCAAAGTCACGCTCATTTTGGTTGGTTGTATCTATATATATATTGGCATAGGTGTGCGCAGCCTATTGCATTAGGGTGTGCACCCCAAACTTAAACACGCATGCCTTTCTCTGCAGCCTCAGCTGCTCTGGACAGAATGGGAAGTGCTCTGTGCTGAGTGGCTTCTTGTTCATTCACAAACTGAAGCATAATAAACACAGTTTACTATGCTTCAGATACCAATGGACACAGTGAGTGAGCCCCTTCCCCTGCTCTCCATCCTGAAACATCCCCCACAGTAGCTGGGGGGAGAGGAGAGGAGGGAAGCCAGCAGCACCCCTTGCACACACCTATGTATATTGGGATGATACCCTGTTAGACCACAATTGGATAATAATTGACAACACCCCACCCCCGAATATCTTGATTCTTGCATTGATATAGGTAAAGCTGCCCTTTGTGTGCTGTCCTTTTGAATGTTCATATTTTTGCATTTTTTGTATTCTTATTTAGGGAGTGAGAGACTCATAGGGGTTTATTTACTAAAGCTGGAAAGTGCAAAATCAGGCTCACTTCTGCACAGAAACCAATGAGCTTCTAACCCCACCTTGTTCAATTAAGCTTTGGTAATAAAACCTGGAAGCTCATTGGTTTCTATGCAGAAGTGAGCCTGATTTTGCACTTTCCAGCTTTAGTAAATAAACCCCATAGTCTAAAACAAAGTTAGAAAAGGCAGAAACATGATTTTTGATAGTGCTAAGAGTCAAACACTAGTCCAGACCCACTCATTTTAACTCAAAATTATTTTTTATGTAAAGTAATTTATTTGGAACAATATTTCAAGTTTAGCAGTTTGTTTATCGTCCTCAATTATTATAATTATTTCAGTTATTGTTTTCTTCATTAGTCTGTCCCTGCCCAAATCAAGAGAAGATAACAGGCAGTGCTTTATATAAAATGCTTAACCATAAATACAGAAAATATCAGATTTCCTGCCTTGCCAAACAGAGCTGTGCTGTGTAGCAGAGTTGTTTAAATCTCAGATTTACCAACCGCAATAAAAATCCTTTGTCAGGTGAAGCATCTCCCTTATATATATTACATAGTCAGGTTAAAAAAAAAAGTAAATCTAGTTTGGGGTCAGCAACCTGTAGGTCACAATCTACCAGTAGATTGCAGCCAGGTGACTGGTAGATTGCAGTTTGAGCTTGCTGACCCACCACCTCAGAGCTAGGGATGAGCCGAACACCCCCCGGTTCGGTTCGCACCAGAACCCGCGAACGGACCGAAAGTTCGCACGAACGTTAGAACCCCATTGACGTCTATGGGACTCGAACGTTCGAAATCAAAAGTGCTCATTTTAAAGGCTAATTTGCATGGTATTGTCCGAAAAAGGGTTTGGGGACCCGGGTCCTACCCCAGGGGACATGTATCAATGCAAAAAAAACTTTTAAAAACGGCCGTTTTTTCGGGAGCAGTGATTTTAATGATGCTTAAAGTAAAAAAAAGTGAAATATTCCTTTAAATATCGTACCTGGGGGGTGTCTATAGTATGCCTGTAAAGTGACGCGTGTTTCCCATGTTTAGAACAGTCCCTGCACCAAATGTCATTTTTAAAGGAAAAAATCTCATTTAAAACTGCTTGCGGGTTTAATGTCATGTCGGGTCATGGCAATATGGATGAAAATCAGTGAGACAAACGGCATGGGTACCCCCCCAGTCCATTACCAGGCCCTTTGGGTCCTGTATGGATATTAAGGGGAACCCCGCACCCAAATTAAAATAAGGAAAGGCCCTATATACTCTGAACAGCAGTATACAGGCGGTGCAAACAAGACAGGGACTGTAGGTTTGTTGTTAAGTAGAATCTCTTTGTAATTTTGAACGGGTACATTTTTAACGTGTTTAGCTCCAGCCAAAAAATCTTTTTTAAGCTTTTTGGAAAACATAGGGAAGGGTTATCACCCCTGTGACATTTGTTTTGCTGTCTTTCCTCCTCTTCAGAAGATTTCACCTCACTTTTTTGTCCCAATGAAAAATGTTTTTTGAAAATTTGGGTTTTTTTGTGGAACAAGGATTGGAAAGCATCAGTGGAAAGGAGAAATTGTTTTCCCATATTAACTCTTACAGGAGAGAATTTCCCTTCCTAGGGGTAGATTTCATCTCACTTCCTGTTGTCTCCTTCCGTTTGCAAGTAGGAGTCGTTTGTAAGTTAGATGTTTGAAAGTAGGGTCCTGCCCTATATACTCAGCAGAAATTTGGGCCTTAGGTGTTGCTGTGGCCACAACACTGTAAGCCCTCACAGGGCCCTGCTGTGAAATATTAGATCAAGAATTGTAATTACATGCCCCTGTTGAACAGGAGCTGAAAAATTAGGCCTTAGGCACTGGTGCTGGTGCCACAACACTGCAACCCCTCACAGACACTCTAGTTGGAATGCAGGAACGAGCCCTGCTGCAAAGTATTGCATCAAAAATTGTAATTACACGCCCCTGTTAGACAGGGGCAGAAAAATTGGGCCTTAGGCACTGGTGCTGGTGCCACAACACTGCAACCCCTCACAGACACTCTAGTTGGAATGCAGGAACGAGCCCTGCTGCAAAGTATTACATCAAAAATTGTAATTACACGCCCCTGTTAGACAGGGGCAGAAAAATTGGGCCTTAGGCACTGGTGCTGGTGCCACAACACTGCAACCCCTCACAGACACTCTAGTTGGAATGCAGGAACGAGCCCTGCTGCAAAGTATTACATCAAAAATTATAATTACACGCCCCTGTTAAACAGGGGCTGAAAAATTGTGCCTTAGGCACTGGTGGTGGCGCCCAGAACCAAAAATGTTCTTACAAGCTATCAGCGTGATGATTGAGGAGGAAGAGGATAATTACTCAGGGATAGTCACTCAGCATCAGCATAGGCAGTCTTTGAAGGGATCTAAGATTTCCAAAAAAATTATTCGGTTACATCAGCATCAGGTGCTTGGTAGCTGGTGGTGATCCAAGACTGATTCATTTTTATGAAGGTCAGCCGATCGACCGAGTCGGTGGACAGACGCACCCTGTGATCGGTTACCACGCCTCCAGCAGCACTGAATGTGCGTTCCGAAAGAACGCTGGATGCAGGACAGGCCAGTAGCTCAATTGCATACTGTGCAAGCTCTGGCCAGTGATCCATCCTCAAGACCCAGTAACCCAGAGGATTTTCGGTGGGAAAGGTGTCCAAGTCTGATCTTGCCCCTAGGTATTCCTGCACCATGTAAAACAGACGCTGGCGATGGTTGCTGGAACCGATCATACCTTGGGGCTGCGGACCAAAAAATTGTCTGAACGCATCGGTCAGATGGCCACCTTCTCCACCGCTCCTTCTTTGACTGACCGAAGCCTCAGCAACACGTTGTCCAGAAACAGGAGTTTGTAACCTCCCAGTCTCTGGGAACGCGTTGCACAGACCTTTCTGCAAGGCCTCCCGAAGATGTTTCATCCTCTGCTCCCTCTGCGATGGCAAGATAAGGTCCGCAACCTTACCCTTGTAACGTGGATCAAGGAGGGTTGCCAGCCAGTATTGGTCCTTCTCCTTGATACCACGAATACGAGGATCCTTACGCAGGCTTTGCAGGATCAGGGAGGCCATGCAGCGTAGGTTTGCTGAGGCATTCGGTCCGGAGTCCTCTGGGTCACTAAGGACAACAACGTCCGCAGCCACCTCCTCCCAGCCACGTACAAGTCCATGTGTTCCTTGGGACTGATCCCTTAAAGACTGCTGATGCTGAGTGCCAGGCTCCACCTCCATACTGACACAATCTTCCTCCTCCTCCTCCTCCTCCTCCTCGTCCTCTTCCTGTGTGATCGGCGGGCACGCAGGAACACTGTCTGGATAAAGGGGGCCTTGAGAGCTAAGGAAGTCCTCCTCTTCCTGCCTCTGTTCTGCCTCAAGTGCCCTGTCCATTATTCCACGCAGCGTGTGCTCCAACAGGTGGACAAGGGGGACAGTGTCACTGATGCATGCACTGTCAGTGCTCACCATCCTCGTGGCCTCCTCGAATGGTGACAGGACAGTGCATGCATCCATGATCATGGCCCACTGGCGTGGAGAAAAAAAACCAAGGTCCCCTGACCCTGTCCTGGTGCCATAGTCGCACAGGTACTCATTGATGGCCCTCTGCTGCGTGTGCAGCCGCTGCAGCATGGCCAACGTTGAGTTCCACCTGGTGGGCATGTCACAGATTAGGCGGTTCTTGGGCAGGTTAAACTCCTTTTGGAGGTCCGTCAGCCGAGCACTGGCATTATATGACCGGCGGAAATGCACACAGACTTTCCTGGCCTGCCTCAGGACATCCTGTAAGCCCGGGTACCTGCCCAAGAACCGCTGCACCACCAAGTTAAGGACGTGAGCCAAACAGGGCACATGGGTCAGTTGTCCCTGTCGGAGGGCAGAGAGGAGGTTGGTGCCATTGTCGCAAACCACCATTCCTGCCTTAAGTTGGCGTGGCGTCAACCACCTCTGAACTTGCCCCTGCAGAGCTGACAGAACCTCTGCCCCAGTGTGGCTCCTGTCCCCCAAGCACACCAGCTCAAGCACCGCATGGCATCTTTTGGCCTGCGTACTTGCGTAGCCCCTTGAACGCCTACGGAGCACCGCTGGTTCCGAGGAAGAGGCCATGGAGGAAGAAGAAGAGGAGGGGGTGGAGGAGAGAGGTGTGTCACAATCAGCATTTTGGAGGCGTGGTGGCGGAACAACCTCCAACACTACTGCACCTTGTCCTGCATCCTTCCCAGCTGCCAGCAGAGTCACCCAATGCGCCGTGAAACTTAGGTAACGTCCCTGTCCATGCCTGCTGGACCATGAGTCAGCGGTAATATGCACCTTACCGCTGACCGCCCTGTCCAGCGAGGCATGGACATTGCCTTCCACATGCCGGTAGAGAGCCGGAATCACCTTCCGTGAGAAAAAGTGGCGTTTGGGTACCTGCCACTGAGGAACCGCACATTCCACAAACTCACGGAAGGGGGCAGAGTCTACCAACTGAAAAGGCAGCAGTTGAAGTGCTAGCAATTTTGCCAAGCTAGCATTCAACCGCTGGGCATGTGGATGGCTGGGAGCAAACTTCTTTCGGCGGTGCAGCAGCTGGGGCAGGGAAATTTGCCTGGTACAATCTGACGTCGGTGTACCAAAAGCAGATTGCCCACAAGTACTTGGCTGTGACACACCTAATTCTACACCTTCATTCCTCTCACTGCAGGTCTCAGAAAGGACTGAAGGTCTAGTGGGGTTGGAAATCTCAGCTGATGAGGAGCAAGGAGAGATCCTCTTTGTTCTTTGGTGTGGGTCTTTTAGATATGTTTGCCAACGAACTGCATGGCAGGTCAACATATGTCTGGTCAAGCATGTGGTACCCAAGCGGGAGATGTTTTGGCCACGCGAGATACGCTTGAGACATATGTTGCAAATAGCAGCGGTGCGATCTGATGCACTCGTCTCAAAAAAGAACAAAAGATTTGATCGATCAATTATCTACTGGTTGTGCCACATCCTAAATTTCGAATTTTAGAGCAGAAGAAATTCCCCTAGCGGACTTTGAAGGCACATTTAAGAAGATATTTAGAAAGGTATGTAAAGTAGGTAACAATTTATTAATTACAAAACATAATCAAGTAAATCACATAATCACATAGTTAAAAACAAGGAATGCAGTTCCATAAATACACAGATTAATGATACCAATACATTTGCACCCGACGCGTTTCGGAGTTACTTATGCCTCCTTCTTCAGGGGTGGTTGTAGGGTTTGCAACAAGAATTTTCTATATGGGAGATAGCATGTATAACATAAACATGGTAAGTGTCCAGTGAAAAGATCGTAAGGACAAAATCTATAGTTGTATGAATCTAAATATATACACATACATTTTTCTGTTTACACTTACATTGGTATCTATGGATATAGATTATGCATTCCAAGACGAGTTTAAAAGAAACATAGAAGTATTGACGTACTGCCCATCGGACGCGTTCCCTGGTCGTAATGTGTGAAGCTTTAGTAAAGTATAACAGCAGTATTCACAAAGCCACTGTCAAGGTGGAGATTGAAAGGTATGGATATGTAAGCTGGTTTTATTCTTCCTTCCAGTGGGAAGGAGGGCCCATTGTTGGCGGGCGTATGGCGGTTTAGATCTGAGATCACACTGGGGCCAAATGTGTATCCTGTAAATCATGAAGATATATATGTATATATATGTAAAGATGTGCGTACATATAAATAACCAAAGTACTACATGGAAAATCCAAAAGGTGTGTCCTACCTGGTCCGCCTAAAATTATAAAGAACAGTGACTGATGGTAAGTGTGGATCAAGTGTGGTCCAGGTAGCTGAAGAGACAACATAAAAATGAGAGGTAAGTTAGAGCCCTGATTTATGAAAAACAGGGGGGGAAAAAGAAGAAAAGAGAAGGGAAGAAGGGGGGGAGGGGAAGGAAGGGGAGGGAAAAAAAATGAGGGGGGGAGGGGAGGGGGGGGGGAAGGGAGGAAAGGAACAGGGAGGGGGGGTTTTTGGGAGAGAGGAGGGGGGGGGAGATAGAAAGAGAGGAAGGGAGAAGAAAAAGAGGGGGAATAAGAAAAGGGGGGAAAAGAAAGAAACAGAAAGAAAAGGATGGTAAGTAAAAGGACAGAGAAAAGAGAAAAAAGAAAAAAGAAAAAAGAAAGAAGAAAAAGGAAAAAGAAAAAAGAAAAAGAGAAAATGTAAGGCATCCAAGTAGCATGAAAAGATAATAGTTAAATAAAGGGAACTATATCATTGGATATAGTGTAAAAGACAAAAGAGGGTAAACCCCAGAGTGTAGCAAATAGCGGATGAAGTAAGTAAAGCAAGACGGACAACAGGCAGGATTTTCAGCTGATAGTTCCAACATAGAAGTCCATGTCAATAAGGAAGTGGTGGGTTACTAACCGAGTGTTCCAGCGCCTCACACCGAAAGCGTCCTGTCAGCAGCAGATGACGCCTGGTGTGGGCTAGAGCCGGGTATATAAAGCCCTCCCCACCTATCAGCTGTTGATGGAAGAGCCACAACAGCTGATTATGGTGAGGGAGGGGCGGAAACACTGTGACTGGCCCCCCGGGTGGAGCGCGCGCCGCCAGGTACCCACAGCGCATGCGGACGCATACGTCGTGAGGCGTGGCCACGCCTACTGCACCCGCCGGCACGTCTAGCTTCCCCAGCGGACTGCGCATGTCCGTTGGGGTCGCAAGATGGAGGACAGATGGTTCTGTACCTCACACAGCGCCACCATGAGTCAAAACTTCGCTCAGGCGGCTCTTTTCGTGCCGGGCGGATCACAGATCATGGTGTAAGACCAATAGGAGAAAAGCATATGTTGTATGCAACTAATAGAGAATACAATGCCAAATCTTGTTGCTATAGCAGGGAAACAGGGCCGATGGGCAGTGCAATACAAGTTAGGAGGGCAGTCTCATGGAGGAAAACATAGCAAGACAATAATCACATACAGACATTGAGAGTATATTTCGGGGGCATATTATACACATAGAGTGACATCAAATATATATGCATGTCGTTTGGACATCAATAACCTCAAGTATCATACAGTATACAGGATAGAAAGCAACATTTCAATACATGACCTAGAGTGGCATAATATATAGTATAGGGACTGTATGTCCCATAATACACTCAGGGTAGCCCTTTTATACGGGCCAGAGGGGAGGGGGGGAGGGGGGGGGGGAGGGTTTTTATGCAGTCAGGCTCGGCTGCTGCATTGAATATTGGGTATAGAGTCTTTCCTATACATATATGGGGCCATATGGTCAATAGTAGAGTCCCCTATGTTTGGTGGTAATAATAAATGGAGTAGGAGTAATTAACTGGTCCATAATGCCACCCCAAACATATAGTTATCTATGGGGTGATCCTCCCTATTTCTCTCTACCACCAGATGAAAAACCTTCAAGGAAGGGTTTGAACCAAATGGTTTCGTTTAGGCCTGGGAGTTCGGTGGCTCTTAGGTTATATATCCACCGAGACTCTAGTTGCAGCAACGTCTTGTTCCAGTCCCCTCCCCTTGACTCTGGATGTACCCGATCCAAGATAAGAAATTTGATTTTTGGGCATATGCCGTTGTGTACTATTAAAGTGTGTCTCCCCAATGGGAGGTCCGGGTCGCCGGTTTCCATGCTTGCTAAGTGTCTGTATGCCCTCTTCCAAAATTCAGTCTTAGTTTTTCCTACATAGAAGCAAGTACATTCACAAAGGAGTAGGTAGATCACCCCAAAAGTCCTGCAATTGGCAAAATGTTTGGGGCGGAATGGCTGTCCATTTGGAAGGGTCGGGTTTCTGGTTGTAAGCATATATTTACAGTATCTACATTTGCCACACATGAATGTCCCCTTGTGTTTGCAGTGTGTCTTGTTATCCCCTACCTTAAATTCGCTAGCTGTGATTTTATCTCCCAGGGAGGTAGTTCTTTTAAATGTAAAGAGGGGTCTCTGTGGGACCAAGGGTCCTAGAGTTGGATCGCATTGTAACATGTGCCAATACTTTGTCACAATGTTCCTCACCTGTCTGTGTTGGTTGTTAAATTTGGTAATGATTCTAAGAGTACCAATATCATTCTTGTCAGATTTGTTGGTTTTTTGGGAGTATAGCAATTCCTCTCTAGGCTGCAACAGGGCTTTTTTAAAAGAGCGTTTCAAAGATGCATGGGAGTACCCCCTTAGTAGTAGCCTATCACGTAACTTATTCGCCTCTAATTTGAAGGTGTTACTATCTGAGCAGTTTCGTTTTGCTCTCAAGTACTGGCTATATGGGATAGAATTAAGGAGGGGTTTGGGGTGAAAACTGCTTGCATGCAATATGGCATTGCTTGCGGTTGATTTCCTGTAAAGTTTACTGGTAACACTACCCTCCTCACCTCTACAGACCTCTACATCAAGGAACGTGATGCATTGTTTGTCAAATGACATGGTGAAATTGAGGTTGAAGTCGTTCCGGTTCATCCTCAGTAGACACTCCCTAAGGAGGTCAATTGGTCCGTCCCAAACGATGAAGAGGTCGTCGATGTACCGGTACCAACATAATATGTGGTCCGTGTACATCGACAAGCTCTCATCGCCTAGGAACATGGTCTCCCACTCCCCCAGGTACAGGTTGGCATACGATGGGGCACAACATGTCCCCATCGCAACCCCCTGCACCTGGAGGTAGTGGGAGCCATTGAAGGTGAAAACATTATGGCTGAGAATGTGTTCCAAAAGTGAAGTAATGAATTCACTATATGTAGGGTCCAGGTCTTGTGCTGTGCGTAAAACGTGTTTTATGGCTGCTACGCCCTTCTCATGGGGGATAGAACTGTAAAGGGACTCAACGTCAATTGTGACAAACATGGCATGTTCGGGAATTTTTTGCTGGTCGATGATTTGTAGAAAGTGTACTGTATCCTTTACAAAAGAGGGGAGGGCATGAACAAATGGTTTGAGTACTTCATCTATCAGCCTGCTCGCATTTTCACTGATGGCCCCTATACCGGAAATGATCGGTCTACCGGGGGGATTTTTGATGTCTTTATGGACTTTGGGCAATGCATAGAATACTGGTGTGCGTGGGAAGTCATTTCTGATAAACTGCCATAGGGATTTGGTGATAGTGGAGTTGGAATATGCCATATCTATCAGTGTGTAGAAGTCCTTGTTGTATTTTTTGACCAGACTCGCCGGTATAGGACGGTACCACTCTCGGTTGTCCAGTATTCTATTGCACATCTTCATGTAATCCTTATTGTCAAATACTACAATGTTTCCACCCTTATCTGCATTTTTAATCGTGATATTGTCATTTTTGGACAATGATTTGAGCGCTGCCTTCTCATTTTTAGTGAGGTTTTCAGGATATTTATTGTGGATTCTTATTTTATCTAATTCTTTGCCAACTAGCCTTAAAAAGGCTGCTGCGTTTGGATGGGTACTTGGCGCAGGGCAAAAATCAGACTTCTTTTTAAGTGTAGAGATATTTCCCTTCGGGGGTTCATTAGGTCTTTCAATAGAGTCTAGTATTTGGGATAAATTGATTTCATCTATGAGATCAGTTGGATCATTCTCATCGAGAAGGGATACCAAATGCTCTAGTGCTTGGTGTTCCTGTGGCGTCATGTTAGTAGGTCCTTCCTGCTTATGATAGAGTTTTTTCAAAATAAGCTTACGTATGAAAAGTTGGAGGTCCTTGTAGATCTCAAACTTGTCCAGATTTTGATTGGGACAGAAGTTTAGGCCTTTTTGCAAGACATTGGTTTCATCATAGGAAAGTTTATATGATGAAAGATTAATAATGTTGAGACTATTGGGTTTTGATTCTTGATCAGTATCAGGGATAGCTATAGTGCTATTTGGGTGTAAGTATTGGGGTTGGATTGCGTGGGTTGTACACCCATCAAAATTTTCTCTAAAAAAGATGGGTCATTGGAAATTGTATCCAATGTTGTGACTGTCGAGGGGTTAGATTGAGAATTCATGTCCCTTGTCAAGGTGTGTGTGTTACTCTGTGCATATGGTGTTTTGGGAATTGGTTCCTGTGTTACTGTGGGGGGATAAGTTTTTTTTAGGGATATCGAGGGTTAGTTTTTTTGCTTGTTGCCCCTCATTGGGGTCACCCCGAAATGTGCGTTTGGTACTATGTCCCGTATTGGGTTTCTGGAGTGTTTGGTTGTGAATTTGAGGTGGATTGGGGGTGGTTTGTGAAGGATTGGTTTGGTATCCCTGATAATGATGGTTTCTGTTCTGATTAGTCCTATTTTGAGTCCATCTATAGGCCCTTCCATCTTTAAACGCATTCCTGTCACGGATGAGTTTCTGTCTTTTTTTGATAAGTACATCTTTATTAAATGTTTCTAAATGTGTTTTCAGTTTATCTTCTTTGTTAGTGAGTGGTCTCTGCATTTTTAATTGCTGTAGCTTATTGCAGAGAGTTACAATGTCTGAGTCTAGAATGTTAGATCTCTTTTTATATTCCTCGATCAGGATTTCCATTAGACTTTGCGAACATGCCCGTAGTGCATGTTCCCATTTGCTTCTGAACTCCGAGTCCAGGCCTTCCAGTGTTGGGAAGATCTGGACTCGCAGTCCCGCAGGGTTAATATCCTCTTTGATGTAGTCCTGAAATGATTTGACATGCCAGTAAAATAGAGATTTTTTCTCCAGGGTTTTAGATAGTCTGGAGAAGAGGGAAGATATCTCAGAATCAACAGATTCCTTATCTCCAAAATCTTTTAGGTAACCCTCCATCAGTGTTTCCCATCCCTCACCCGTAAAGCTAGTCATTTTTGTCTCTTCGTAAGTAGACTAATGTTTAAGAGAAAATTATTTAGTATTAATTCCACTAAAAAAAGATTAAAGAGCGGAAGCAAAAAGTAGATTGTTGGCGGTCCAGAATACTCAATCAGAGTTCTGGACGGCCATATAGAGATAATTGTCGATCTGATGCGGGGAGCGGTATCTACTACCAATAAGTTAAGAACAAAAGATTTGATCGATCAATTATCTACTGGTTGTGCCACATCCTAAATTTCGAATTTTAGAGCAGAAGAAATTCCCCTAGCGGACTTTGAAGGCACATTTAAGAAGATATTTAGAAAGGTATGTAAAGTAGGTAACAATTTATTAATTACAAAACATAATCAAGTAAATCACATAATCACATAGTTAAAAACAAGGAATGCAGTTCCATAAATACACAGATTAATGATACCAATACATTTGCACCCGACGCGTTTCGGAGTTACTTATGCCTCCTTCTTCAGGGGTGGTTGTAGGGTTTGCAACAAGAATTTTCTATATGGGAGATAGCATGTATAACATAAACATGGTAAGTGTCCAGTGAAAAGATCGTAAGGACAAAATCTATAGTTGTATGAATCTAAATATATACACATACATTTTTCTGTTTACACTTACATTGGTATCTATGGATATAGATTATGCATTCCAAGACGAGTTTAAAAGAAACATAGAAGTATTGACGTACTGCCCATCGGACGCGTTCCCTGGTCGTAATGTGTGAAGCTTTAGTAAAGTATAACAGCAGTATTCACAAAGCCACTGTCAAGGTGGAGATTGAAAGGTATGGATATGTAAGCTGGTTTTATTCTTCCTTCCAGTGGGAAGGAGGGCCCATTGTTGGCGGGCGTATGGCGGTTTAGATCTGAGATCACACTGGGGCCAAATGTGTATC